>JARQOD010000005.1:359664267-359759062 GCA_033576555.1 Oophaga sylvatica
CGAGAGAGAATATACGACCACACATTCTACAGGAGAGAGAGAGAGACTTACCAAGTGACTCTGACACTGGCATACACTGTGCTCCACTAGGACCTGCTGATTTCAGATGGCCCAGGTACTGAACACCACAAGGTATGATAATCTACTAGATGCTTCAATAGTATAGGAAATGTTGACAGACAAGTGCTTTTTTTGTGAACCACTATTCAAATCTCAAATGTTTGAATTTGTGCGAAACCACGTATTTCAAGAAATTCGACTTGAACTTTATTCTCCGCAAATCAATCTGTTTATCTCTACACAGTGTATTTTAACTACAGCAAAGTGGATAAGATTTTAAAAAATCTTATATAAACATTATTTAAAAAAAAATGTGATCAGAACAAAAATCGACTGTAGAGTGGATATTCAGTTTACAGCATGTTAATAAACATCATGGATTTTCACCACAGAATTTACCATATGCGGTGCAAAGCGCGACATCTCCAGTACATTTACAAAAAAATTTGCATATGAACCTTGCAGGTTTTTCAGTGGGTTGACCACAAATTTGTGGTGAATTTTTACAGTATATTTGCGGATAAAAAATCTAAAGTAAATCTGCCATGTGTACTGCTGATTGTTCACTGTTCATTAATTTATTTTTTATCCTGAATCAATAGAGTGCCAGTGGACTCTTCTTATTCCTTTCTACAAATTTCATACAGATGTTAATCTTGGTCAGAATGAACTCCTGTGTAGAGATGAGCGACCCCCTGTATGTTGGGGTTCGGCAGGTTTGGAGAACAGTTAAAAAAGATTCTGTTTGGGTACCACTCAAGCCTGAACCTGAACCCGGACCCCATTCACTTGAAAGGGGGCCAGAACAATCAGTGGTTGCCATGTTGTCATTCCATGACAGCGCGGCAAACACTGCCTCTGATCGGCGGTAAAATCATTACCGCTGATCAGAGAGCCGCAGTTTCTATGCTGTCAAAAGACAGCGTGAGCTTGCAGCTGTGGTTGGAGGTACTGGCATCAGCTGATGGGACTACAACTCCCATTAGCTGACGTCTGCTGCTGAGAATAACAGCGAGAGCAGACACAGCTGATAGGGGTATTCATCAGCAGGCACCTGTGCTCTAAAAAAAATTATAAGAAAAGAAACGGCTTGGGTTTCCCTGTATTTTTCCCTGTATTTTTGATAACCAGCCAGGGTTGTGACCCTCAGCTATCACCTTTAGCAAGGTTGGTTACCAAGAATAGAGGGTCCCCACACTGTTTTTTAATTAATTAAATAAATAATTTAAAATTCCCAACCATTTTTGACAACCAGTCAAGCTAAAGCAGACAGATGGGGGCTGGTATTCTTTGGCTGCTAAGGGTCCATGGATGTTGCCCCAGTTTAAAAATAGCAGCCCGCAGCCACCCAGAAAAGGTGCATCTATTAGATGTGCCAATTCTGGTGCTTTGCCCGGCTCTTCCCACTTCATCTGTGGGGATGATGGCAAGTGGGATTGATATTTGTGGGGTTGATGTCAACTTTATATTAGCCGGTGACATAATGCCCATGGCTTAGTAATGCAGAGGCATCTATAAGACATCTATCCATTACTAATCCTATAGTTTCCTATCGAAAAACCTACCGTGAAACGCATGTGCCAGGCCATGTGGTACATCCAACTGCACATTATGGGTAAGCTTCCAGACTAATGACTTTTTAACTTTACTGACTTCTGCTTTACCACTATGGTAATTAAGATGGCGTCTTGTAGCAGCTAATATGGTCTGATCTTAGATACCATGTGTAGCATAGCAGCACATTTATAGTTCTTTGCACTCGCTTGTTAGCTATCATCTACTACACATTGTGCTGTCAATGGTACATGTGATTATCTTTGATCAGGATTAGCTCTGACTACCTTAATGGTGTTGTTCACTGTGACTATATACTGTTTACTATACATACCCAGGGCCTGTGCTCCTTACCAGGGTGTTGTCTTTGTTAATATTCTTGTTAGTACTGTTCTAATGGTGCTGTTACCAATTGTACTTAAGAAATTTAATCCCTCTCTGCCATCGGACGTACTATCCCATCCATAAAACCCGTGCCAATCTGCCCATGGACGGGATAGTACGTCCAAGGTGATCAGCTGCGCTCCCGGGGGGAGCGCAGCTGATCGCCGCCGGGTGTCAACTAACACCCGGCACTGTGTGCCAGGAGCGGTCACGGACCGCTCCCGGCACATTAACCACTGGCACACCGCGATCAGACATGATCGCGGTGTGCCAGGGGCACAGGGGAGCATGGGGCACAGGGGAGCATTTTCCCATTAGGGTTAGGGTTAGAATAAGGGTTGCACCTAAAGTTAGGGTTAGGGTTGCACCTAAAGTTAGGATTAGGGTTAGGGTTGGGATTAGGGTTAGGGGTGTGTTAGGGTTAGGTTTGTGGTTAGGGTTATGGTTAGGGTTGGGACTAGGGTTAGGGGTGTGTTGGGGTTAAAGTTGGAGTAAGAAATTGGAGGGTTCCCGCTTTTAGGCACATCAGGGGCTCTCCAAATGTGACATGGCGTCTGATCTCAATTCCAGCCAATTCTGCAGTTGAAAAAGTCAAACGGTGCTCCTTCATTTCTGAGCTATGCCATGTGCCCAAACAGTAGTTTACCCCCACATATGGGGTATCAGTGTACTCAGGACAAATTGCACAATAACTCTTGGGTCCAATTTCTTCTGTTACCCTTGGGAAAATAAAAAATTGGGGGTGAAAATATCATTTTTGTAAAAAACAAATAATTTTTTTGTTTTTACGGCTGTACGTTATAAACTTCTGTGAAGCACTTAGGGGTTCATAGCGCTCACCACACATCTAGATTAGTTCCTTGTGGGGTCTATTTTCCAAAATGCAGTCACTTATGAGGGGTTTCCACTGTTTAGGCACGTCAGGGGCTCTCCAAATGCGGCATGACACCCGCAGACCATTCCATCAAAGTCTGCAATCCAAAACGTCACTGCTTCCCTTCCGAGCCCCGACGTGTGCCCATACAGTAGTTTTCTCCCACATATTGGGTATCGCGTACTCAGGACAAATTGGACAACAACTTTTGGGGTCCAATTTCTCCTATTACCCTTGTGAAAATAAAATATTGGGGAGAAAAAATCATTTTTGAAAAAAAAAAAGGATTTTTTATTTTTACGGCTGTAAACTCATAAACTTCTGTGAAGCACTTCGGGGTTCAAATGCTTACCACACATCTAGATAAGTTCTTTGTGGGTCTATTTTCCAAAATGGGGTCACTTGTGGGGTTTCCACTGTTTAGGCACATCAGGGGCTCTCCAAATGTCACATGATGCCCGCAGACCACTCCATCAAAGTCTGCAATCCAAAACGTCACTACTTCCTTCGAGCTCGACGTGTGCCCTACAGTAGTTTTCTCCCACATATTGGGTATCAGCGTACTCAGGACAAATTGGACAACAACTTTTGGGGTCCAGTTTCTCCTGTTACCCTTTGGAAAATAAAAAGTTGGGGACTAAAAGATCATGTTTGTGGAAAAAATATGATTTTTTTATTTTCATGCTCGGGCGTTATAAACTTTAGTGTAACACCTGGGGGTTCAAAGTTCTCACCACACATCTAGATAAGTTCCTTGAGGGGTCTAGTTTTCAAAATGGTGTCATTTGTCGGGGGTTTCCACTGTTTAGGCAGATCAGGAGCTCTCCAAACACGACATGGCGTCCAGCCAATTCTGCATTGAAAAAGTCAAATGGCGCTCCTTTCCTTCCAAGCTCTACCATGCACCCAAACAGTGGTTTACCCCCACATATGGGTTATTAGCGTATTCAGGACAAATTGCACAATACCTTTTGAAGTCTTGTTACCCTTGGGAAAATAAAAATTGGGGTGAAAAGATCATTTTTTTTGGAAAAAATATGATTGTTTTAATTTTATGGCTCGATGTTATAAACTTGTGTGAAGCACTTGGGGGTTCAAATTGCTCACCACAGATCTAGATAAGTTCCTTAGGGGGTCTAGTTTCCAAAATGGGTCACTTGTGGGGGGTTTCCACTGTTTAGGCACATCAGGGGCTCTCCAAATGCAACATGGCGTCCAATCTCAATTCCAGCCAATTTTGGTTGGAAGAAGTCAAATGGTGCTCCTTCCATTCAGAGCTCTGCCGTGCGCCCAAACAGTGGTCCCCCCCAATATATGAAGTATCAGCCTACTCAGGACAAATAGGACAACAACTTTTGTGGTCCAATTTCTCCTGTTACCCTTGGGAAAATAAAAAATTGGTGACTAATAGATAATTTTTGTGGGAAAAAATAGGATTTTTTATTTTCATGCCGGGCATTATAAATTTGTGTGAAGCACTTGGGGGTTCAAAGTGCTCACCATAGATCTAGATAAGTTCCTTAGGGGGTATAGTTTCCAAAATGGAGTCACTTGTGGGGGGCTTCCTCTGGTTAGGCACATCAGGGACTCTGCAAACGGAACATGACCCCATCAACGTCTGTATTCCAAAAAGTTATTACTTCCTTTCCAAGCCCTGCCGTGCGCCCAAACAGTCCCCCCCACATATAGGGTAACAGCGTACTCAGGACAAATTGGACAACAACTTTTGGGGTCCAAATTCCTTGGGAAAAATCAAAAATTTGGGACTAAAAAATCATTTTTGTGGAAAATTGTTTTTTTGTTCACACTCAGGCATTATAAACTTTTGTGAAACACTTGGGGGTTCAAAGTGCTCACAACAGATCTAGATAAGTTCCATAGGGGGTCTAGTTTCCAAAATGGTGTCACTTGTGGGGGTTTCCACTGTTTAGGTGCATCAGAGGCTCTCCAAACGCGACATGGCGTCCAATCTCAATTCCAGCCAATTTTGGTTTGAAAAAGTCAAACGGCGCTCCTTCCCTTACGAGCTCTGCCGTGTGCCCAAACAGTGGTTTTCCCCAACATATGGGGTATTGGCGTACTCAGGAGAAATTGCACAACAACTTTTTCTGCCCATTTTCTCCTTTTACCCTTGTTAAAATAAAAAAAAGCTTGTAAAAGATCATTTTTGTGACTAAAAAGTTAAATATTAATTTTTCCTTCCATGTTGCTTCAGCTCCTGTGAAGCACCTGAAGGGTTAATAAACTTCTTGAATGTGGTTTTGAGTACCTTGAGGGGTGCAGTTTTTAGAATGGTGTCACTTTTGGGTATTTTCTGCCATATAGACCCCTCAAAGTGACTTCAAATGTGAGGTGGTCCCTAAAAAAATAGCTTTGTAAATTTTGTTGTAAAAATGAGAAATCGCTGGTTAACTTTTAACCCTTATAATTTCCTAACAAAAAAAAAAATTGTTTCCAAAATTGTGCTGATGTAAAGTAGACATGTGGGAAATGTTATTTCTTAACTATTTTGTGTGACATATTTCTCTGCTTTAAGGGAATAAAAATTGAAAGTATCAAAATTGCAAAATTTTCAAAATTTTTGCCATATTTGCATTTTTTAAAAAGTAAACGCAAGTTTATTGAAGAAATTTTACCACTAACGTGAAGTAAAATATGTCACGAGAAAACAACCTCAGAATCGCCAAGATCCGTTGAAGCGTTCCAGAGTTATAACCTCATAAAGAGACAGTGGTCAGAATTGTAAGAATTGGCCCGGTCATTAACGTGCAAACCACCCTTGGGGGTGAAGGGGTTAATAAAGTTTTTGATACATTTTAATATTGCATAGTACTCCATTTTTTGGTTTTCAATAATCCTATAGTTGTATTGTAAATAAACACACAGCAAGTATAAAGTCATTTATTTGAAATAAAACCAAAACACAGTTTTCCATTTTTATTTAAAAACTAGCTGAAGAGCCCGGCTTTGCCCGGACAAGGTAACTAACTGTAGTTATTTATAACAAATTATAATGATTACCTGACCCCCAACCCTGCTGCCAGTATCAGCCCCCCCATGCTACTCCCTGTGCCTGCCCACCACCCTGTGCACAGTGCCGGGCATGCCAGGCCTCTCACCCAGCAGCAGCCGGTGTGTGGCTTTGTAGGCCAGCCTCTTCTTCTGCAGCTGCTTCTCGATCTTCTAATTGGCCTCTTGCTGCACCTTCTCATCTATGCGCTGATCCTCCATCTTGCTGTTGCCAAAACACCCCATGTCTGGCGGTCAGTCACACAGCCGTACTATGTGTTTGGATTCTGCAGATGTCGCTCAGTAGAATAAAAGGCACAATACGGCGGCCTCCCCCCCCCCCCAGATCTCTAGGTTTTATTTCTACGACAGGAAGACCGCTGCTAAAAATAGTCCAGGAGCCTGTGTGCTCGCAGCCGTGCACAGGTATAGGTACTCCTGGTGCTGCACCCCTGCTCTCCCCTCCTGGCTCCGCTCCTCCGGTGTCAGCAATGCCGGGGACACATCACGTTGTATGACGGGAAGGAGTATAAAAGAGGGGAGTCTATATACGGAGTGGATGGGGCTCTGTGGAGTTTGCGCTACTCCCGGTGCCTGCCCCCCACCCTACTCCCAGTGCCTGCCATAGACCATGCGCCCGGTGCCGGGCACCCCAGGCATCTCACCCAGCAGCAGCAGGTGTGTGACTTTGGAGGCCAGCCTCTTATTCTGCAGCTGCCTCTCGATCTTCTTGCTGGTCTCTCTCGGTGTGCCTTCTCATCTATGCGCTGATCTTCCGTCTTGCTGTTGCCCAAACACCACATGTCGGGCCCGTCGGTCACTAACTGTGGTTAGTTATAACAAATTATAATGATCATATTGCACATAATACATCTTGTGCAGCACCACACTTTTCTCCTTTAGACCTCGTTCACATGTTATTTGGTCAGTATTTTTACCTCTGTATTTGTAAGCTACAACTTGGAGTAAAACAATCAGAGGAAAAGTATGTTAGAAGCACATCACCACTTCTGTATTTTCCTCCCACTCATGATTTTGGCTTATAAATACTGAGGTAAAATACTGACCAAACACTGAACGTGTGAATAAGGCCTTATACACAGCCTCCACCTGCAGCTCCTCATTCTTCTCTATACGCAGCCTCATACTGCAGCAGCACTTCACTTCTAATTTTCCCATCACACCTCTCATTTTCCCCCTCACATCTCTCATTTTCCCCCTTACATCTCTGATTTTCCCCTCACTCCTCTCATTTTCCCCCTCAAACCGCACAACTGTCTCTGTTCTCGTTGTGTCTCACTCTCCGGCAGCGGAGAGGCTCCAGGACTGCTTCTGACTGCCGGGACCCGGGATCAAGTATAACTAATATCAATGCTATGCCTTCGCTGGCCGCCAGGGAGGACAAAGAATTCTGGGGGACCGCACTGTGGATGTCAGCTGAGAAGGTGAGCGGTCAGATGCCCCAGGACAGCGAGGGGGAGACCCTGCTATACTGAGACTGGGAAAGCCCACAGGGGTTTCACCAAACCAAATAGAAGTGGGAGGGAGGAGTAGCTGTATTGAGATGAAGGATTACCTACCGGGAACAATGAGAGAAGATGCAGGGAGAAAGCGGCGGTGGCAAGGAGTATGTCATGGCCACAATATATACTATATATATCTATGATACTGTGGGGGTGATTATTGTGGCCACGGTGTCTGGGAAGCCTTAAATGGTTTTGCCAGTTCACCGGGGTCTGAGAGGAGATACCTCCCATATTGTTACTGTCTCCTCACAAGAAGAGGAGGCGGGGACTATGAGTGTGGCTATTTGGAGTGGGCGGTGCTATTTGGAGTGGACATGGCTTGATACAGACACAGACACACATACACTCAGCTTTATATATATAGATAACAAACACAGTTATACTCACCTAACTCCCACTCCATTGAAGCACTCGTCTTCTGTAATAAATAGAAAATTAAAAACAACCACATCTCTCAACTGCTTGTTGTTCTGTCCCCTGCCATAATCCATGTCTGGGGGATAAATAGTTTTCAACCTGGACTGCGCCAAGATGGGACCGTCCAGGATGAGAACCACTGGTGAATGAGCTGCTGCAAGCTGAGCCTCTGTGACTAGCGGTGACGTAATTGAGATTACCACCGGTAACTAAATCTGCATTCTCAGTCGGGCTCCATGAGACATTTTCTCACTGTGCTAGCAGTGATCTCACTGAGGTCCCCGCACTTTTTGCCTCTTTTTTTGTAAAACACATGGCTTTACTTTTATGTCATTTCTATATTCCATTTTCCCATATGTTGGGGAAAAATAGTACACGCGTTTCCTTTTTTATTTTTTTATTTTTACGACCACTTTTATAATCTTAACCTCCTCAAATTTTATAAAAAACTTTGCCACAGACTGAAAGACCCTAACTAGAGCATGTTACATATTTAAAGAAAAAAATGGCAGATGATGGTGGTAAAAAATATATCTATTTTAGACAGATTTTTATGTTAAACTGATTAAACATGTTTTTAAGCTTGTAAACAATATTTATTTTACTATCTGTAAAGCAATACAATACCAAAAAAGTCTATGTGGTAATACATAGTTAAACAATAAACCTCTACTGCAATAAGAGTATCAAAAATCACTTTAATGGTATTAATAGTCATTTAGCCATTTAAAACTAAAAGTTTCAAAAATTTTCTTGCCCTTAAGCCTTAAATAATGTATGGGTTAACAAAAATTAATATACTTTTCTGTGTTTGTAAAAATATGCAATAAGTTATTCCTCTTTTCTAGACAGCCATGGTTATTTATTCCAATGTTTTATGAAGACTAATGTTATAAAGCACCAGAGAATTCTCCATTCATCTTACTTGTCAGTCCGTTATAGATTACTCCTGGTTGTTACAGTATTCTGTGTCTCTGTGGATGATGCTTCATATTATACATCAGATGTGACTTTACACTGACTAATAAGCTTTCTTATTTATAATGGACAATTATTGAATTTTAGGCTTTCTATTCACATTTGTTCATTATTTCCAATACATCGGAGAAAATAATCTAACATTTATGTATAATTTGGATTATTTCTGTTTTGTGAATTCACTAGTTGCTAGTCAATGACTGGGAATTATGTTGGTTACATTGACTATAGTTTAATTTCTGGTAAATGTTTCCAATAAATATTAAAATCCACTTGTTTTCTAGCTTATAGATAATTTAACCACTTCGTATCACATTTTTTTGAGATATTATTCACTAAAATGTTAGGTATCCATTTTGCACCTTTAGTGTTCTCCTTCAGATACCATTTGTTTTTGTGTCACCGCTAAATAATTACCGGTTTTATTCTCATTCAATAAATCAAATTTCACCTTTCATCTGATTTTCATGGAGTTTTTGCTTTGTTACTTGAGAAACTTGTTCATAGCAAATAAACTATTTCTACTAATGAATTACTAATGAATTCCATGTCCTAGTTCCTTGTTTTCTTTTCACCAATTCCCAGGACAAAACAAAATGACAGATATTGTCACATGCAATACAAATTAACTGTTTTCACAGCCATTAAAATTACATTAAATCATGGACTTTAACCAAGAACCTCTTTACTGATTATGATGCCTTGAATTTAACATTCTAGTAATTTGTTGTGATAATTCTCTAACAAAATAATTACAATGTGTCTGTGGGATAAGTATTTTGGGAGCTCTTTCATAGGGCATCCTTTCAGTTGTATTACTTGATCATGTCACTCTTTGTAATAGCTGTCTGCTCAGGCTAATATGTAGATTCTTAAATGTGTATTCATTTATAGCATGGGGTCACCAAACTGTGGCTCGGGAACCACAAGTAGCTCACGGGCCTATAATATGTGGCTTGCGGCTGCCTGCCAGCTTGGTGCATTAGCATCAGGTCTATAAAACAACTATGAAAACAAGGTCTCCAGATTGTGAATTTTATAAGTAGTCCTGCACAGAAGAGCAGATATGATGTGCATATTCTGGCTTTGGGATTTGGAGATAATTTAAGTATGGTATGCTGGAGACCGGATGATTCTCACTGTCAGAGGAGGTGCTTGAAGCTGGATACAACAGTACAGTCATGGCCAAAAGTTTTGAGAATGACACAAATATTAATTTTTACAAAGTCTACTGCTTCACTTTTTCTAATGGCAATTTGCATATACTCCAGAATGTTATAAAGAGTGATCAGCTTAACAGCAATTGCTTGCAAAGTCAATATTTGGCTAGAAAATGAACTTTATCCCCCAAAACACATTTCAACATCATTGCAGCCCTGCCTTAAAAGGACCAGCTAGCCTCATTTCAGTGATTGCTCCATTAACACAGGTGTGGGTGTTGATGAGGACATGGCTGGAGATCAATCTGTCATGATTAAGTAAGAATGACACCACTGGACACTTTAAAAGGAGGCTGGTGCTTGGCATCATTGTTTCTCTTCTGTTAACAATGGTTATCTCTAAAGAAACACGTGCAGTCATCATTGCAATGCACAAAAATGGCCTAACAGGGAAGAGTATCGCAGCTAGAAAGATTGCACCGCAGTCAACAATCTATCGCATCATCAAGAACTTCAAGGAGAGAGGTTCCATTGTTGCCAAAAAGGCTCCAGGGCGCCCAAGATAGACCAGCAAGCGCCAGGACCGTCTCTTAAAAGTGTTTCAGCTGCGGGATCGGGCTACCAGCAGTGCAGAGCTTGCTCAGGAATGGCAGCAGACAGGTGTGAGTGCATCTGCACGCACTGTGAGGCGGAGACTCTTGGAGCAAGGCCTGGTCTCAAGGAGGGCAGCAAAGAAGCCACTTCTCTCCAGAAAAACATCATGGACAGATTGATATTATGCAAACAGGCAGTGGACTGCTGAGGACTGGGGTAAAGTTATTTTCTCTGATGAATCCCCTTTTCGATTGTTTGGGACATCAGGAAAACGCCTCATTTGGAGAAGACAAGGTGAGCGCTACCACCAGTCTTGTCTCATGCTAACTTTTAAGCATCCTGATACCATTCATGTGTGGGGTTGCTTCTCAGCCAAGGGAATCGGCTCTCTCACAGTCTTGCCTAAAAACACAGCCATGAATAAAGAATGGTACCAGAATGTCCTCCAAGAGCAACTTCTCCCAACCCTCCAAGAGCAGTTTGGCGATCAACAATGCCTTTTACAGCATGATGGAGCACCTTGCCATAAAGCAAAGGTGATAACTAAATGGCTCAGGGAACAAAACATAGAGATTTTGGGTCCATGGCCTGGAAACTCCCCAGATCTTAATCCCATTGAGAACTTGTGGTCAATCATCAAGAGACGGGTGGACAAACAAAAACCTAAAAATTCTGACAAAATGAAAGCATTGATTGTGCAAGAATGGACTGCTATCAGTCAGGGTTTGGTCCAGAAGTTGATTGAGAGCATGCCAGGGAGAATTGCAGAGGTCCTGAAGAAGAAGGGTCAACACTGCAAATATTGACTTGCTGCATTAACTCATTCTAACTGTCAATATAAGCTTTTGTTACTCATATGTTTGCAATTATATTTCTGTCTGTGATATAAACATCTGTCAAACACACATAAAAACCAGAGGGCAGCAGATCATTTGAAAATATAATATTTGTGTCATTCGTCCTGTCTGCATGTATGCACTGCATTCATTGTCAGCATACAGCTGAATGGTACAATCCCCACCTCTGCTGGCTGTCTTTTCTGCTGCAATATATCCCAATGGTAATCAAATCATTCAAGCTCTGAATTGTCCTGTCTGCATGTATGCACTGCATTCATTGTCAGCAAGCAGCTGAATGGTACAATCCCCACCCCTGCTGGCTGTCTTTTCTGCTGCAATATATCCCAATGGTAATCAAATCATTCAAGCTCTGAGTTGTCCTGTCTGCATGTATGCACTGCATTCATTGTCAGCAAGCAGCTGAATGGTACAATCCCCACCTCTGCTGGCTGTCTTTTCTGCTGCAATATATCCCAATGGTAATCAAATCATTCAAGCTCTGCACTGCATTCATTGTCAGCAAGCAGCTGAATGGTACAATCCCCACCTCTGCTGGCTGTCTTTTCTGCTGCAATATATCCCAATGGTAATCAAATCATTCAAGCTCTGAATTGTCCTGTCTGCATGTATGCACTGCATTCATTGTCAGCAAGCAGCTGAATGGTACAATCCCCACCTCTGCTGGCTGTCTTTTCTGCTGCAATATATCCCAATGGTACAACTCCATACTTCTGCTCACTGTCATCTGCTGCTTTACCATTTTGCTACATATTTTAATGTGCCTGCTAAAGCTTTAGTATAATTCATTTTAGCACTGTTTAATACTTACTGCTTCATATCCTGTGAATTGGGCCTCTGTAGATCTAATCAGGTGGAAGGTGCTAAAACATATAGATGTTGCCAGGTCTAGGCCCTTGATCATTTAACCACCCCCTGGTGTGCTGGCCCCAGCTGCCAAATTATCCCAAACCAGTTCCCACAATCCCACTCTCCTAACCCTGTAGTGTGGGCTATATATTTAGGAGTAGCCTAAGGGTGCACGCATGTGTGGGGTGCACGCATCACAGAAAGCTAAGCATCACAGAAGTCAAGCATCGTGTAAACGGCAGTTATCCATGGCAGTTAATCAGGGCAGGAATCAGGTAGTCCACACTTTGCTTTCTTTTTAATTATGTACTTTACCTCTATCCTCCTGTGTTCCCTTGCCATCCACATTCACCGCCCCATCCCCCCTCCATCACGACTCATACATACCAGCCCCTCCATACTTCCCTCTCCCATGTACAGCTCCCATACACTCCTCACCTTCCTGAGAAACCTCAGCCCATCTTGCCCAAACACATCACAGAAAAAACCGACTTACAACTCCAACAACTACCTGCTCTTTATCTTCCTACTCCTACTGATTTCAGGGGACATCTCCCCCAGCCCTGGTCCACCATCCCCCAACCTCAATCCCTACCCTACCTCATATCGAAACCATAATAATCTTATTAATATTACTTGCACTCCCTCATCTCCTTCGTTTAATTGTGCCCTCTGGAATCCACGGTCTGCATGCAACAAGCTAACCTTCCTGCACAACTACTTTCTGAACAACTCTCCTCATCTGTTGGCCCTCACTGAAACCTGGATTCAGGATTCTGACACGGTCTCCCCTGCTGCCATTTCCTATGGTGGCTTACAGTTCTCCCATTCCCCGAGACCCACAAACAGACATGGTGGTGGAGTTGGCATACTCCTGTCCCCACAATGCACTTTCCAGGTCATCCCCCCAATTCCATCACTCTCATTCCCTTCTTTTGAGGTCCACACCATCAGGCTCTTTCATCCCCTCTTCCTCAGAGTAGCGGTCATATATCGGCCCCCAGGCTCGCCCACCCAGTTCCTTGACCACTTCTCTGCCTGGCTGCCGCACTTCATGTCCTCAGAACTACCAACCCTTATCCTTGGAGACTTCAACATCCCCATTAACAGCCCTACTTCCACATCTGCATCTCAGCTTCTATCACTAACCACTTCTCTAGGCCTCTTACAGCTTTCAACCTCTGAGACACACAAGGATGGTAACACCCTTGACCTGGTCTTTGTCCGCCTCTGTTCAATCTCCCACCTAAATAACTCACCGCTTCCACTCTCTGACCACAACATTCTCTCCTTCACGCTCACAAATCCTCGACCACCCCAGCGCACTCCTACCTACCACACATTCAGAAATCTACAAGCCATTAACCCTCAGATACTTTCAGACTCCCTACACTCATCGCTGTCCCCAATCTCCTCTTTTTCTTGTCCTAATCTGGCTGTTCATCACTACAATGACACTCTTAGAAGCACCCTTGACCAAGTAGCACCACTCACCCTCAGAACTTCCAAACACACAGTAAAACAGCCCTGGCTCACATTGCAAACTCAACTTCTTCAGCGATGCTCTAGGAGTGCTGAACGCCTTTGGAGAAAAACCCGCACACCAGAAGACTTCATCCACTTTAAATTCATGTTAAGAACATATAATGCAGCCCTTCACCTCGCCAAACAGACCTACTTCACCACCCTGATCTCCTCACTAGCCAACAACCCCAAGAAACTTTTTGACACTTTTCACTCCCTCCTCAGGCCAAAAGCACAAGCCCCTATCACAGACATCTGTGCTGACAACCTGGCCTCCCATTTTACAGAAAAAATAGATACTATCCGTCAGGAAATCTGCTCTCAACCACCAAGGGCTGTGACTCCCATCCCACCCTGCTGTTCCCCTGGCTCACTTTCCACATTTGATCCCATCACAGAAGAAGAAGTCTCCAGACTCCTCTCTTCCTCTCGTCCGACTACATGCACTACCGACCCCATTCCCTCACATCTCCTCCAGTCTCTCTCTCCAGTTGTCACAACTCACCTAACTAAAATCTTTAATCTCTCACTCTCCTCTGGCATTTTCCCATCCTCCTTCAAACACTCCATCATTACTCCACTACTAAAGAAACCCGCTCTCGACCCTTCCTGCACAAACAACTACAGACCGGTCTCCAATCTCCCCTTCATCTCTAAACTTTTGGAGCGCCTAGTCTACTCCCGCCTTACCCGTTACCTCTCCAATCACTCCCTCCTAGACCCTTCACAGTCCGGCTTCCGCCCCCTACATTCGACCGAAACTGCACTCATTAAAGTGACCAATGACCTTCTTACAGCAAAACGTAACGGTGACCACTCTCTGCTCATTCTTCTCAACCTTTCTGCAGCTTTCGACACGGTTGACCACCGTCTCCTACTGTCTAGGCTCCGGTCACCAGGTATTAAGGACACTGTTCTCTCCTGGTTCTCCTCCTATCTTTCTGACCGCTCCTTCAGTGTTTCGTTCTCTGGCTCCACATCATCTCCTCTTGATCTCACTGTCGGTGTACCCCAGGGCTCAGTCCTTGGCCCCTTCTCTTCTCTCTCTACACGTCCCCAATTGGACAGACCATCAGCAGATTTGGCTTTCAGTACCATCTTTATGCTGATGACACACAACTATACACGTCATCCCCCGACCTTACCCCCGCTGTTCTACAGAACGCCACCGACTGTCTGTCCGCAGTCTCCAACATCATGTCCGATCTCTATCTGAAACTTAACCTCTCCAAAACTGAACTCCTTCTGCTCCCGCCGTCTACTAACCTCCCTAAATTTGACATATCCCTCTCCGTGGGTGGCACCATAATAACACCCCGGCAGCAGGCTCGCTGTCTGGGTGTTATGTTTGACACCAATCTCTCCTTCACCTCCCATATACAATCTCTTGCCCGCTCTTGCCACCTACACCTAAAGAACATCTCTAGAATCCGCCCTTTTCTCACCTTGGAAACAACAAAAACCCTCACTGTAGCATTGATCCACTCCCGCCTGGACTACTGCAACGCTCTATTACTTGGCCTCCCCATTACTCGACTATCCCCTCTCCAGTCCATCCTTAATGCAGCAGCCAGGGTAATCCATCTGGCTAATCGGTACTCGGACGCGTCCGCTCTTCGCCAGTCCTTACACTGGCTGCCCATTCATTATAGGATACAATTCAAAGTACTGGTTCTCACCCACAAAGCTCTCCATAGTGCAGCACCCCCCTACATCTCCTCCCTCATTTCTATCTATCGGCCTAACCGACTGCTGCGCTCTGCAAACGACTTTCGACTAACCTCTGCACTAATCCGTACCTCCCACTCCCGACTCCAAGACTTCTCCAGCGCTGCGCCAATCCTCTGGAATGCTCTACCCCAAGAAATTAGGACTATCCACAATTTGCATGGTTTCAGGCGCTCCCTCAAAACACATTTGTTCAGAGCGGCCTATCACATTCACTAATCAAAGTCATTCTATGTGTGAGTGTGTGTGTGTAGCCCATTCACTATCTCCATCCATCCCTCACTCCCTCAAGATGGCTGGACCATCATTGTAAATGCACCATTGTATATACACCCCTGTACTTTGTATCTCCCCCACCTCATTGTAGATTGTAAGCTCTCACGAGCAGGGTCATCTTATTTTGCTTTAATTATTGTATTAACGTTGTTACTTATGACTTGTGTTCTGAAACTGCTAAACTGTAAAGCGCTGCGGAATATGATGGCGCTATATAAATAAAGATTATTATTATTATTATTATTATTCTCAAAACTTTTGGCCATGACTGTATGTTGGGAGTGATTGATGGGAAAATACTGAATGGAGATATTTTGGGATCCTCTGGATATTGGTATACTGTCTCAGTGTGATTTCTTTGTTTTTCTTGTGAAATTCTCAATAGGTTTGATGTGTCACATGACCCTCTTCCCATTGAAAAAAATAAAGTTGGATCCAATATGCTGACTTCAAAATGGCCGCCATGGTCACCATCCATCTAGAAGTTTCCCCCCTCCCATATACTAATTTGCCACAAACAGGAAGTTGATATCACCAACCATTCCCATTTTATTTAGGTGTTTCCATATAAATTGCCCACCCTGTACTAGCAATGTACGCTATGTGTGTCGCTACGGTAAGGGGGGAAGGAGCTCAATGAAGCTCGCTGCTCTCTCTTAGACCTAAATGTTGTTTGCGACCTCCCTCTCTTGAATGTGGCTTTCAAATTAAGGAAGGTTGAGGATCACTGCTTTCTAGCCTCCTAACTGAGCATATACAGTAGAAAGAGCCTGTCCTACTGGGACTACTATATTAAATTGGTGATTACCTAATCTTTGGGTAGGTCAATAAAATTATATCAGTGGTGCCCTGACACCTTGCACCTCCAAAACTCAACTGATATATGGAACAACAGCTGTAAGAGGTTCACCGTGTATAGTGCAGGAATTCCGCAGTTCTGAATATTGTTAAGTGGCCGTTCTCCATTGAATGTGAGATGAGATGTAGTGCTAAATTATTTTACATTATTTACCATAGTAATAACTTAGTTTTCTGTTTAGATCACAGTTATTGCATTACTATATATGAATGCACCTTTTCTTAAAGCTACTCTTGCTAGCTTCTCAATATTTAGCACGAAATATTAAAAATCTGCAACTCCAGACTTAACAGCAAACAAAAATAGAAGGAAAAGGACAGCAAAAACATTAATGCATTTAGGGTACTAAATGGGGACTTATGGGGAGAGCTTCTATAAAAATTATGTTTAAATTAAAACATAATTCTGTTATATGAGTACACAAAGACCCAAAAAAATAAATCCATTACTAGATCTATTTATATTAAAAGAATGTCCCTCCTTAAAAAGTGCTGATAAATTATTAGGCTAAATGATATCACTTTATGAGCAGCGGGTGCTCGGCCCTTGGAAACTACACTGATCCTCAGATTAAGGGCTCGCTCACGCAGGCGTATAACAGGCCGAGTTCTATCTGATGTTTTATTGGATAGCACTCGGACCAATGTTATACTATGGTACAATGCAGATCTGGGTTTTTTTCTCATGCCAATTGAGCATGAGAAAAAATTTGCAGCATGATGCGAATTGTGGCGCAAATCGGATCACACGCACCAATTCAAGTCTAGGGGTGCGTGTAAAACATCGGACTGCACTCAGATGTCAGCGTGCCAGTAGCCTGTCTTTATCAGAGGCACTGATTGTTTATCTTTACTGGGCATGGAGGTATTTTAAAGACTTGTTCCATAAAATATGGTCTAAAAGATGTATATATCAGACGTAGGGACTATTAATAGGCCTTAAGCGATCTTAATATGGACTGAAAGAGGTAGCACTCTTATCCTCCTTCCAAACAGTATATTTGATATTTGGCTAAGAATAAGAAATGGGCATCAGGACTGTGCAGCATATACAACTGTAATTCTCTAGTATAAGAATAAGCATATGAGTACTAAACATGTGGTCGTTAAAAGGTTAAAAAAAAGTCATTGCTAAGTCAATGAGAGATATTTACTAATCTATGTTCACCAGAATTCTGTTTTAGGCTGCACCCCATAAACCAGGCATATATACCTTGCACAAAATATATTCTGTTTTGTAATTTATTTGACATGGGTCCATGGTGTACAGTGCAAGACTGTGCACCAGACTTGCATCAAGAATTAGCAACAAATCAAGATTTTTATATAAATATTTATAACATAATTATAGTAGTTATATTATATCGACATGTCCTCATTAAGTTGGAATATTATTCTTTGTTTCAGGGCAATCACTGTCACTTTATCATCACATTAAGTGCATTTGACTTGATGTGAGTGATATATCAGGCACTGTTGGTCAGAAGTTTCCACAGGCAATTACTGAGCTGATGTTGATATGTCCAGTCATTCCTCAAAGGACTTTCCCCAGTTGTTTGCAAGAAATGAATGACAGCAAAGCATTGCCAATGCCTAGAGACATATTTAGATTAAAGAAAAATCTCTATTTTCCTGGAATTTAATATTAAGCAAAGTTTTATGGATTTAATGAAATATATTTCCTTTTAAAAATGTAATTTAAAATGCATTCCCCAACTACAAAAGTAATGAAATTTTTTTCTCTTTTGTTGATGATCAATGTAATGTTGACAGAAGCTTAATTATGAATTCACTATGTAAGAACTGTGCAATTGTGTTTGTGCTCTGCCAGCAAAACTAATCATTAATAAAAATGATATATAGCCATGTTTAATCTTGTAAATGTCTCCTTGGTACACATATACTTAAGACTAACAAAACATTCAAGCAATATTGCATTCAAGTACTGTGGGAGTGGAAAGAATACAAGTTACTTGGCTACAATAACTACACACAATTGTACCTACAAAAGATACTAACTGTTGAATATTTTAGCAATTTATTATTATTATTATTACTATTATTATTTACATATTTAAAGAATATAGAAATAAAGGTGTAGATGAGCACAACATTTAAAGGGTAACAATAAACTTTAGTGATAAGTATTATTCAAATAGGTACATATACAACTATTCAAAATTAGTTCACATGCCAGGAGCGGAAGAAGGCTTTGCCTCAAAAACGCACGTATGGGCACTTGGTACATTACTCCAGCTTTAGTAAATTAATCATACTATCTATTACTTTGCACTTTTTGGTCTTGCTTGTTTTTTTCTACGATGCCTTAAATGGGATCATATATATAATATGGACCAATATGTTTATTGAATATTTGTACTTTACTATTTTCTACTTACACTATATTGATCCTAAAATAATTTTTTTTATGATCACTACTATCTAATCATATTCTCTGACCAAATATGCTTTATCATGTAGATTACTTGACCGCTCCTGGCATGTGAACCAATTTTTTGGCTAGTTGTACAGTACAGACCAAAAGTTTGGACACACCTTCTCATTCAAAGATTTTTCTGTATTTTCATAGCTATGAAAATTGTAGAATCACACTGAAGGCATCAAAACTATGAATTAACATATGTGGAATTATATACTTAACAAAAAAGTGTGAAACAACTGAAAATATGTCTTATATTCTAGGTTCTTCAAAGTAGCCACCTTTTGCTTTGATTACTGCTTTGCACGCAGAAAAGGTGAATGGATGGACTCTACATGCCTGGTTCCCACCGTGAAGCATGGAGGAGGTGGTGTGATGGTGTGGGGGTGCTTTGCTGGTGACACTTTTGGGGATTTATTCAAAATTGAAGGCATAGTGAACTAGCATGGCTACTACAACATCTTGCAGCAGCATGCTATTCCATCCGGTTTGCGTTTAGTTGGACCATCATTTATTTTTCAACAGGAAAATGACCCCAAACACACCTCCAGACTGTGTAAGGGCTATTTGACCAAGAAGGAGAGTGTTGGGGTGCTACGCCAGATGACCTGGCCTCCACAGTCACCAGACCTGAACCCAATAGAGATGGTTTGGGGTGAGCTAGACCGCTCACCGCTTCAATTTTGAATAAATCCCCTACAATGTCACCAGCAAAGCACCCCCACCCATCACACCACCTCCTCCATGCTTCACGGTGGGAACCAGGCATGTAGAGTCCATCCGTTCACCTTTTCTGCGTGCAAAGCAGTAATAAAAGCAAAAGGTGGCTACTTTGAAGAACCTAGAATATAAGACATATTTTCAGTTGTTTCACACTTTTTTGTAAAGTGTAATGTATTATTCCACATGTGTTAATTCATAGTTTTGATGCCTTCAGTGTGATTCTACAATTTTCATAGTCATGAAAATACAGAAGAATCTTTGAATGAGAAGGTGTGTCCAAACTTTTGGTCTGTACTGTATATGTACCTATTTTAATAATGCTTATCAATAAAGTTTATGTTTACCTTTTAAATTATGTGGTCAGCTACACCTTTCTATATGATTTATGTCAATCAGGTGTAACCATCCGTTAAGGTCCTTGTTATTAAGCATCATGTGAATAATTATGTTTGTACTTATTCATACTACAATATATACACTGTGCGCAGAATTATTAGGCAAGTTGTATTTGAGAGGATTCTTTTTATTATTGAACAACAACTATGTTCTCAATCAACCCAAAAGACTCATAAATATCAAAGTATAATATTTTTGGAAGTTGGAGTGGGTGTTTCTTAGATTTAGCTATCCTAGGAGTATATCTGTTTGTGCAGGTAACTATTACTGGGCAGAATTATTAGGCCACTTAATAAAAACCAAATATATACCCATCTCACTTGTTTATTTTCACCAGGTAAACCAATATAACAACACAAAATTTAGAAATAACATTTCTGACATTCAAAACCAAAAAATAAAAAATCAGTGACCAATATAGCCACCTTTCTTTACGATGACACTCAGAAGCCTTCCATCCATAGATTCTGTCAGTTGCCTAATCTGTTTATGATCAACATTGCGTGCAGCAGCCACCACAGCCTCCCAGACACTGTTCTGAGAGGTGTACTGTTTTCCTTCCCTGTAGATCTCACATTTTATGAGGAACCACAGGTTCTCTATGGGGTTCAGATAAGGTAAACAAGGGGGCCATGTCATTATTTTTTCTTCTTTTAGACCTTTACTGGGCAGCCACGCTGTGGAGTATTTGGATGCATGTGATGGAGCATTGTCCTGCATGAAAATCATGTTTTTCTTGAACGAGACTGACTTCTTCCTGTACCACTACTTGAAGAAGGTGTCTTCCAGAAACTGGCAGTAGGTCTGGGAGTTGAGCTTCACTCCATCCTCTTCCCGAAAAGGTCCCACAAGTTCATCTTTGATGATACCAGCCCATACCAGTACCGTACCTCCATCTTGCTGGCGTCTGAGTCGGAGTGGAGTTCTCTGCCCTTTACTGATCCAGCCTCTGGCCCATCCATCTGGCCCATCAAGAGTCACTCTCATTTTATCAATCCATAAAACCTTAGAAAAATCAGTCTTAGGATAATTCTTGGCCCAGTCTTGATGTTTTATCTTATGTTTCTTGTTCAAAGGTGGTCGTTTTTCAGCCTTGCTTACCTTGGCCATGTCCCTGAGTATGGCACACCTTGTGCTTTCTCATACTCCAGTAACATTGTAGTTCTGAAATATGGCAAAACTTGTGGCAAATGGCATCTTGGCAGCTTCACGCTTGATTTTCCTCAGTTCATTGGCAGTTATTTTGCGCCTTTTTTTATCAACACGCTTCTTGCGACCCTGTTGGCTATTTGCTATGAAATGCTTGATTGTTCGGTGATCAGGCTTCAAAAGTTTGGCAATTTCAAGACTGCTGCATCCCTCTGCAAGACATCTCACAATTTTTGACTTTTCAGAGTCCATCAAATCTCTCTTCTGACTCATTTTGCCAAAGGAAAGGAAATTGCCTAATAATTAATCACACCTTATATAGGGTGTTGATGTCATTAGACTACACCCCTCCTCATTACAGAGATCCAAATCACCTGATTTACATAATTGGCAGTTGGCTTTCAAGCCTATACAGCTTGGAGTAGGACAACATGTATAAAAATGATAATGTGATCAAAATACTCATTTGCCTAATAATTCTGCGCACAGTGTATGTGTTGTCGACTTCTTTGTACTATTTAAAGATTAGAACATTGCATGGCTACCATTTTATTATTAATTGTGGTTGTATCACTGGTCATGTTACCTGGGCATTGCATTAGAATTGTTAGCAATACATATATAAAATATATCACATTTTACTAGATGTTAAAAGGGTTATCCATTCACAAATTATTGAAGACTTATGCTTAGGATAGGTTAACAGTATCAGAGGGGTTTGGGTTAAACACTCAGCATCCCTGCTGATCAGCTGCTAGCAACTCTGCTGATGTCTATTTGTCAGTATTGAGTAGAGGTGCACTACACAGCTCCATTCAATCTGTAGTGGCCTCTGTTGAGTGATGAAGAAGAAGAGATAGAAGGAATGAAGAGGGGAATGATTTCTTCAGCGACAAGAGACATCCTGCTTCTACATAGAGCAGAGAAAAGAGAAGAACTTGCTGGGTAGAAGGGCATGATGAGCAATGGTAAGTACACAGTGTAATATAATATGATGATTGTGATATATTAAGAGGATAAAAACTTTAACCCCTTAGTGACAGAGCCAATTTGCAGCTTAATGACCAGGCCAATTTTTACAATTCTGACCACTGTCACTTTATGAGGTTATAACTCTGGAACGCTTTAACGAATCTCGCTGATTCTGAGAATGTTTTTTCGTAACATATTGTACTTCACGTTAGTGGTAAAAATTTTTTATATGAGTTGCGTTTATGAAAAAAATGGAAATATGGTGAAAATTTTGAAAATTTATCAATTTTCTAAATTTTAATTTTTATGCCCTTAAATCAGAGAGATATGTCACATAAATTTCATAATAAATAACATTTCCCACATGTCTACTTTACATCAGCACAATTTTGGAAAAAAAAATATTTTTTGTTACGAAGTTATAAGGGTTAAAATTGACCAGTGATTTCTCATTTTTACAACACCATTTTTTTAGTGACCACATCACATTTGAAGTCACTTTGAGGGGTCTATATGACAGAAAATACCCAAAAGTGACATGATTCTAAAAACTGCACCCCTCAAGGTGCTCAAAACCACATTCAAGAAGTTTATTAACCCTTTACGTGCTTCACAGGAACTGAAGCAATTTGGAAGGAAAAAATTAACATTTTACTTTTTTTGCAAAAAATTTACTTCAGAACCAATTTTTTTTATTTTCACAAGTGTTAAAAGAGAAAATAAACCACAAAATTTGTTATGCAATTTCTCCTGAATACGACGATACCCCATATGTGGGGATAAACCACTTTTTGGGTGCACGGCAGAGGTCGCAAGGGAAGGAGCGCTGTTTGACTTTTTCAACACAGAATTTGCTGGACGCCATGTCGCGTTTGGAGAGCACCTGATGTGCATAAACAGTGGAAATCCCCAACAAGTGATCCCATTTTGGAAACTAGACCCCTTAAGGAACTTAACTAACTGTGTGGTGAGCACTTTGAACCTCCAAGTGCTTCACAGAAGTTTATAACATAGAGCTGTGAAAATAAAAAAAAATTTTTTTTTCCTCAAAAATGATTTTTTAGCCCATTATTTTTTATTTTCCCAAGTGTAACAGGAAAAATTGGACCACAAAAGTTGTTGTGCAATTTTTCCTGAGTACTTTCATACCCCATATGTCGGGGGAACCACTGTTTGGGCGCATGGGAGAGCTTGGAAGGGAAGGAGCGACATTTTGTAATGCAGACTTTGATGGAATGTTCTGCGGGCGTCATATTATGTTTGCAGAGCCCTTGAAGTGCCTAAACATTAGAAACCCCCCGCAAGTGACACCATTTTGGAAACTAGACCCCCCAAGGAGCTTATCTAGATGTGTGATGAGCACTTTGAACCCCCAAGTGCTTCACAGAAGTTTATAAACGCAGAGCCGTGAAGAAAATAACCATTTTTTTCCTCAAAAATGATTTTTTAGCCAGCTATTTTTTATTCTCACAAGGGTAACAGGAGAAATTAGAACCCAAAATTGGTGTGCAATTTGTCCTGAGTACGCTGATACCCCATATGTTTGGGTAAACCACTGTTTGGGCGCACGGCAGGGCTCGGAATGGAGGGAGCACCATTTGACTTTTTTAACGCCATGTAGTGTTTGGAGACGCCCTGATGGAAATAGTGGAAACCCCTCAATTCTAGCTCCAACCCTAACACCAACACACCCCTAACCCTAATTCCAACCCTAATCCCAACCCTAACCCTAATCCTATCCCTAATTCCAACCCTTATTCCAACCCTAATTGTAACCCTAACCCTAATTCTAACACTAATTATAACTCTAACCCTAATCCTAATGGAAAAATGAAAATAAATATATTTTCCTTATTTCATTATATGTCCCTAACTGAGTGGGTGATAAAGGGAGGTTTATTTACTATTTTTTAATTTTGATCACTGTGATAGGGTTTATCACAGTGATCAAAATTTACCTGCACTGAATGAATGAATCTGCCGGCCGGCAGGCTTGGCAGGCGCACTGCGCATGCGCCCGCCATTTTCTTTGCAGGAAGAAGACGCCAGAAGCTGCCGGAGCCATGGGAGGATGGGGGGGGCCCGGGAGGTACAGGGGACAGATCGGGGACCAGGGGACCCTATTTCTCTCCCCTCTGATGTGCGATCACTTCAAAGGAGAGAGAAATTAAATGCATAATCGCGGCTTTTTTTTTTTCGGTCGCCGTTATATGGTTAATAACGGCAATTGCAAAAGTGGGGTCAGTAAAAACTGACCCGAATCATGTTCTCTGGGGTCTTGACAACCCCCAGTAGCCGAGACCCCAGAGAAAATCCAACTCTGGGGGGACGCTATATACTTTCTGCACAGCGCCGTGAATTCACAGTGCTGTGGTTTAAGTACCCTTTACCACCGCCGTTAAAAGGCATATCGGCGGTCGTTAAGGGGTTAAGATTGAAATAGAAATTGAATGGAGGGCACCACTCTACATGCATTGGATCACCTAGAGTATGCTTTGGCCAAGTACTAACATGATAAATAGAAGCATACAAATTCTAGGGATCACTTGAATAGTAAAATACAGTAAATCTTTATTGAAATACAAAAAACACTCCAAAAAAGTGAATATACATTAAAACATTTACATAAAAACCACAATGATTGTGACAAACAAATCCCATAATAAAGCCACTGACCAACCCTCCCAACAGGAATATATTGTTGGATACACAATGTTAAACTGCAATACGGAAAATACACCTCCAAATAACATCATAAAAAATAATGAACTGGCACACAAATGATGTATAATATAAAATAAATACCAACAGTGTTTACATGATTGACACCAGGTTTATAATCACATCAATGGAACTCATGAATTTGATGTGCTAGCACCAAAATAAGAAAACCAGATGAAGCTTGCTGCACAATAAGATGTAAAATATAACTGATATAATGCAGATAGAGGAACTGATAAGTCAAGTCACACCTGAAAAATAATAAGGGGAAGTGTAATGTGCATTCACCTCAGATTAACTATGCTGCCACCTAAAAAACTTCTCTGATTAGCATATTGGTCACAAAATAAATACTATAAACAGTCAGTGGGACCAAATACCCATACGGCATATTCTGATACTACCTGAAAAAGCTAATGTGCTTGAAGGTGAACTGCAGACACCACCCAAAACAAAAGTGTGCCACTGCTATGGAGGCTCTGGAAGAAGGGAGCGGCGGGCAGGAGAAGCCCTACGCATGTCGCCAGTGAACTGGCTTCTTCAGGGACAGTAAAAATGGAGTGCAATAAAAGCCTATAAATACCTTTGAAGTCAAATGAAGAAACAGGAAACAGCTGCAGTAAGCATAACGAGTACTCAAGCCAATGCCAGCTTGTTACCCGATATGAGGTAGCGTAACTAGGAGAACATCAGTCAGCAAATAGGAGTGAACAAATCAGATACGCCCACCAATTTCGGCTTGTAACCGGATATGATGTGGCGTTGCCCAGGAAACATTCAATGACGCCTGCACATGTGGAATGCAGGCATCATTGAATGTTTCCTGGGCAACGCCACGTCATATCCGGTAACAAGCCGGCATTGGCGTGAGTACTTGTTTTGCTTACTACAGCTGTTTCCTTTTTCTTCATTTGACTTCGAAGGTATTTATAGTAGAGTATCCCTTGGCTGTTATGACCTGCTGTAAACATGATGCATTGCCAGACACCAGCTAGCAGAAATTGGTAGCATTCCTGAAGATTCTTAGCCCATTTCTAATGGGCAATGGCCTCATGTTTTTAAGGGTTTAAATCATGTATCTGTGTTGGCCATTCTAGAATCTTCCAGAACTTCTTCTTAAAGCAAGCCTTGGTAGACTATCAGGTTTACTTGAGATCATTCTATTGTTGGAAGGTCCAAGTTTCATCTTATTAAGAAAAGACATGATGTTTTTTCTCCTATGATTTCCTGATAGTTGACTGTATCCCTCTTGACTGCCACAATCTGCAAGTTTCCAGTGGCAGAGGAATCAAAGCTGCTACCGAGTATCAATGAGCCATCACCATGTACACTGTATGCAGTGTGTTCTTTTGGCATGCATTTCACCCTTATATATAACTTAGAGAGAGATGTGTACATATCTATACATATATATTTACAGTGGGTGGAATAAGTTTTAAACACGTCATCAATTTTCAAAGTAAATATACATTTCTAAAGGAGCTACTGACATGAAATTCTCACCAATGTCAGTAACAACCCATCGAATCCACACAGGCAAAAGAAAAGCAAACCATAAATGTTCATAAATTAGGTTGTATGTAATGATAAATGACACAGGGAAAAATTATTGAACACATGATAAAAGAGAGATGCAAAAAGCCATGGAAAGTCATGACACCAGCTGAAATCTATCAGTTATTAGAAAGAATCCTGCCTCTTAGGGAAAAATAATATCAGCTGGTTCAACTGAAGGCCTAAAATAAGGTGTCTCATTACCAAAGTGCCACACAAGAATGATGGGTAAAACCAGTGAGCTGTCTTAAGACCTGCAAAACCTTATTGTTGCAAAACATACTGATGGCATTGGTTACAGAAGAATTTCTAAACTACTGAAGGTTCCAGTTAGCACTATTGAAACCATAATCCAAAAGTGCAAAGAATGTAATTTCAACATAAACCAGCCATGACCAGGTGCTGCTTGCAAGATTTCTGACACAGAAGTGAAAAGAATTATCCGAAGAGTTGTCCATTGCTGAACAAAAATCATGTTCAAGTGAGTTTAAAGTCTGGACAGATGAGAACAAAATTGAACTCTTTGGGTTCCATAATACACACCATGTTTGGAGGCCAAAAGGCACTGCTGTTATGATTTGGTAGCTGAGGAGAGCAAGCAAAAAAGGAAATACACCAGAGAGGTTGGAATCTATGGGATTGCAGTACCCTGACTAACCACCACAACTAAAGGCAGCCGTGGAGCGTACCTACGTTGGTCCTAGACGCCTCGTCACAGCCTGAGAAGCTAACTACACCTAAAGACAGAAAGAGGAAAACTATCTGCCCCGGAGCAGATCCCCAAAGAACATAGAAAGCCCCCAAACATGTAATGGCGGTTAGACAAGAAGAAATACAGACACAGACAGAAAATAGTATGAGCAAACGCTGGGGCCCAAACTTCCTAAATAGAAAAGGATAGGAAGGAAACTTACTGCAATCCCAAAAAACCCTGAAAAGTACCAACTCTACTAATTACAAAAACACCTGAGATCACACGACCTCTACCACCTAAATTAGTTCTCTGGTGTAACAAAAACTAAACAGCAGCCACTGAAAAAACTGGAAAAGGCAAATGAACAAACAACAGTGGCTGAACTAAACTGAGAGGAGCACAAGCCCCCGGAGGGGACCCGGCAGACCCCCACAGAAGTGCAGGACAAAATGCAAAAAGCAAGCACAAAAAACTAAAAGAAGAAAATGTCTTATCTGTTAGCAGAAGATGCAGGCACGAAACAGCAAGCTACAAAGTGAACAGGAATCAAAGATGAGACCAGAACAATTGATCACCGGCAACCCTGATGGGAGGGAACCTCCCTTATATAAGACCAGTCAGTAACACCTGATCGCCAATCTTCACAATCTTCATTGGATAGTTCAGTACTGTTTGTAAACACCAGAGGGAGCTTCTGCTCAGAATTCATTTCTAGCACATTCACAACAGTACCCCCCCTTGAGGAGGGGTCACCGAACCCTCATTTGAGCAACCAGGTCGGTCAGGATGAGCTCTGTGATACGCATGGATGAGTCTCCTAGCATGGATGTCCGAAGCAAACACCCAAGAATTGTCCTCCTGACCATAACCTCTCCACTTAACCAAATACTGGAGTTTCCGTCTAGAAAAACGAGAATTCAATATTTTCTCAACCACATACTCCAGATTGCCCTCAACCAAAACAGGGTCAGGAGGCACAGCCATAGGAACCACTGGCTCGACAAACCTCTTCAATAAGGACTTGTGGAACACGTTATGGATCTTAAATGTCCCTGGAAGAAGTAAACGAAAGGAAACAGGATTAAGAATCTCCATGATCTTATAAGGTCCAATGAACCTAGGCTTAAACTTAGGAGATGCAACTCTCATAGGGATATTTCTTGAGGACAACCAGACCAAGTCCCCCACTTCAAACCGAGGACCATCAGTCCTATGCCGGTTGGCAAACTGCTGGGCCCTCTCCTGAGAGAGGGACAACCTCTCCACTACCTGGTCCCAAATCTGCTGCATGCGCTCCACAACAGAGTCAACACCTGGACAGACAGAAGCCTCCGTCTGTCCTGAAGAAAATCGAGGGTGAAACCCAGAATTGCAGAAAAATTGAGACATCAAAGTGGCAGAGCTAGCCCTATTATTAAGAGCAAACTCAGCCAAAGGCAAAAAAGAGACCCAGTCATCCTGATCAGCAGACACAAAGCATCTCAGATAAGTCTCCAATGTCTGGTTTGTTCTCTCAGTTTGTCCCTTGGTCTGAGGATGAAAAGCCGAGGAGAAAGACAATTGAACACCAAGTTTAGAACAAAAAGTCCTCCAAAATCTGGAAACAAACTGGACTCCTCTGTCAGACACAATGTTCTCAGGAATGCCGTGTAACCGAACCACGTGCTGAAGGAACAAAGGCACCAATTCAGAGGAGGAAGGCAACTTAGGTAATGGCACAAGATGTATCATTTTGGAAAACCTATCACAAATCACCCATTCTCTGAGAAACAGGGAGGTCGGAAATGAAATCCATAGAGATATGGGTCCATGGTCTCTTTGGCACAGGCAATGGCATCAACAAACCACTAGAGCGAGAGCAAGGCTTGGAGCGAGAGCAAGTCCCACAGGACTGCACAAATTCCCTGACGTCACGAGACAAAGTAGGCCACCAAAAGGACCGACTAACCAAGTCTCTGGTACCAAAAATTTCGGGATGACCAGCCAACGCGGAACAATGAATCTCAGACATCACACTCTTTTTCCATCGGTCTGGGACAAACAATTTCCCAATAGGGCAGCGCTCGGGTTTATCCTCCTGACACCCTTCCAGAGCCAGTCTCAAATTGGGCGAGATGACGGAAAGAACTAAACCCTCTTTCAAAATAACAGCAGGATCAGATAACTCAGGAGAGTCCGCAAGGAAACTCCTCGAGAGGGCATCCGCCTTAACATTCTTAGTGCCAGGAAGAAAGGAAACCACAAAATTAAAACGTGTGAAAAACAAGGCCCACCTGGCCTGTCTAGGATTAAGTCGCTTGGCTGATTCCAGATAAACCAGATTCTTATGGTCCGTGAGGACCACCACCTGATGTTTGGCTCCCTCCAGCCAATGTCTCCACTCCTCAAAAGCCCACTTCATGGCCAATAACTCCCGATTACCCACGTCATAATTACGTTCAGTTGGAGAAAATTTTCGAGAGAAAAAGGCACAAGGGTTACTTTTAGAGGTCTCTGGATCTCTTTGGAACAAAACGGCACCTGCCCCAATTTCAGAGGCATCAACCTCCACCTGAAATGGCAGAGAAACATCAGGCTGCCGTAGAACAGGAGCAGAAGTGAATCTCTGCTTAAGTTCCTGAAACGCAGAGACTGCCTCAGGAGGCCAATTCACCACATCAGAACCCTTTTTGGTCAAATCAGTCAATGGTTTAACAATAACAGAGAAATTACCAATAAATTTACCATAAAAATTGGCAAAACCCAAGAATCTTTGAAGAGCCTTTAATGAAGTAGGTTGGACCCAATCACAGATGGCCTGAACCTTGACCGGGTCCATTTTCATAACAGATGGGGACAAAATGAATCCCAGAAATGAGATCCTCTGTATGCCAAAAAGACACTTTGATCCTTTCACATACAGAGCATTCTCTCTCAAAATCTGGAACACAGTCCGGACATGTTTCACATGTCCCAGTCATTGGAAAAAATCAAGATATCATCCAAATAAACAATCAGAAATTTATCCACAAAATCCCTGAAAATGTCATTCATGAAGGACTGGAAGACAGAAGGAGCATTAGTGAGCCCAAAGGGCATCACTAGGTACTCAAAATGCCCCTCTGGTTTATTAAATGCCGTCTTCCATTCATCCCCGTGCTTAATGCGAATAAGGTTATATGCCCCCCTGAGGTCAAGCTTGGTAAACCAAGTAGCACTTTTCACCCTCGAAAACAGGTCAGAAATCAAGGGTAACGGATATTGATATTTCACAGTGATATTGTTCAAGAGACGATAATCAATACACGGCCTTATTGAACCATCCTTTTTGGCCACAAAGAAAAAACCGGCACCCAAGGGTGAAGAGGATGGTCTGATATGACCCTTCTCCAATGACTCCTTGATATAAGACCGCATAGCATCATGTTCAGGTACAGACAAGTTAAAAAGGCGACCTTTAGGGAATTTACTACCAGGCACTAATTCAATAGCGCAGTCATAGCTCCTATGGGGGGGCAAGGATGCAGATTTACTTTCGCTAAACACATCAGAAAAATCAGTCAAAAAGTCATGAACATCCTGAGCCTGGGGGGAGGCAGAAAAAACAGGAGTGTTGGTATTAACACATTGGCAGCCCCAACTGGTTACAGACACAGATTTCCAATCCAAAACAGGATTATGAGACTGTAACCAAGGGAAACCCAGTACGATAATGTCATGCAGACTATACAGCACCAAAAATTTGCAACTCTCCTGATGATCAGGTTCAATACTCATTATCACCTGAGTAGAGAACTGAGGTTTTGTAAGGTTCTATGTATATATTCCTGAAACTCAGTTTGTTCGTCAGCCATTTTACTTTCTGTCTTGCTGCAGCTATCTTGCCCTCAGTCAAAATGGAGTTTCCAGCTTGCATGTTCCCGCCCTGATTCTCTCCTTTGCTTCTTAAGCAGCCACAGCTGAGCAATCAGTGCTTCAGAATCTAGCCTGCAGTGAACCTGTGACTTGACTCCTGTAAGCCTTGGACCTTGTACTCCAGCTATTCCTACTGAGGAACTCTGAAGCACTTGTGGACTCTGAACCCTGCTCTTTGAAAGACCCACGTTTGCATGGACTTACGGTAACAGAGAAGAAGATCCTGAATCTGTATTGGAGAGTGATTGCTGAGCTTGGATTACTCTGGCCTGCTGTGTCTCCTGTTTCTGTGTCTGCAAACTGTGTGACTATTTCTACCAACTTGTATGAAGTAATACAGGACTTTTCTATATCAAACCTGTGACTCCTGTGTTTTCATTGCACCCAAGCACAAGACGCTATATGAACTGTACTACATACATTACAAGATTCTGAAGCCAAAACGTTAGTGTCTGCTGGGTCTGGAAGGCTGTGTCTGCTGTACTGTGGATATCAGACGTCCGGTTGTACTTTCTGTGATGACAGTGGTTGTGACTTCTCACAACCATTCCAGGTGAGCAATTCCCTTAAGTTTTTTCTTTTGCAGTGTTACCACAGGTAAACACTATTGTTTTTTTTTTTTTCCTTTCTTTTCTCTTTTTTGTCTGCTGTAACTCTGGATATCAGATGTCTGGTTGAAACTTTCTGTGATGATAGTGGTTGTGACTTCTCACAACCATTCCAGGTGAGCAGTTCCCTTAATTTTTTTTTCTTTTTGCAGTGTTGCCACAGGTGAACACTATTGTTTTTTTTTTTCTCTCCTCTTCTTCCAGTAATCCTGTCTTAAAAGATCTGGAAAATGGAGGCCCGCATAAAGGAACTTTGCGGAGTGACTGATAATATCCTTGCAGATTTGCAGAATATAAAGACCCGTTTTACAAATCTACAGGACCTCAATAATCACAATTTGCAAGTGGTTGGACAGACTACCCAGGATTTGCGAGCCAGGATTGAGGTTCTAGAGGGGCGAGTCCAGGCTCCTGCCGTAGCCCCGAGTGCTGGGATTCCCAAGTTGCCCCCTTTTCGTTTTGGCGGTGAACGTGAGAAATTCAGGGATTTATTAATCAATGCAATCTTTTTTTTTCTGCACATGCTTCACAATTTCCCACTGAACGATCTAAGGTGCTTACTATAATTATGTTGCTTACCAACAAGGCTTTAATGTGGGAAAACCCTCTGATTGAGACTGAGGATGATTGTTTGAATCACCTTGATGATTTTATTTCAGCCATGGGGCAGGTGTTTGATGACCCCAATCGAGGTGCAACAGCTGAAGCAGCCATGTTAGCTTTGCGCCAAGGTAAGCACTCTGTAGCTGAATATGCCTTGGATTTCAGGAGATGGGCCCTTGATACCACCTGGGACAGTTCCGCCAAAAAATCTATTTTTCGAAAGGGTTATCTCCACTGATTAAGGATGAACTTGCTCGTGCCGACCCTCCCACTGCGTTAGGTGACTTTATTAACTACTGCATCCGTATTGATACTCGTCTGACTGAACGCAGGCAAGAGAGATGGTTCGAAAGCAATCGTACTAACCTTTTCCTACCTTCCTCTCCAGCTAAGGAACCTTTGAGTAGGATTACACGGAACCTGAACCTGAACCCATGCAGGTAGACTCTTTACAACGACGGGTTAGTGATGCACGCAAGGAACATCGTTTTAAGGAGAATCTATGTCTCTATTGTGGTAAGTCAGGGCACTTCATTATAAACTGCCCCAGCCGTTCTCGTAAGACTACTGCAGCACTCATTCATTGTGAGTGTTGCGAGAGGGGATCTGTCAGGTCCGAGCCTCAGGCTCCAGAGAGATCTGCAGCAACAGATCTTGATTTCTCGGACTTAAACTCCGTTACCTCTGAGGACGTTGACTGTGTAAACGCTGCCATTTTTCAAGTTTCCTCAGCGGTGTCCCAGCTGAGTTGTAAGAAAAACAATTCTCATTGCTTTCTTTCCATCAAACTCTGGGTTGACTCAGCTTGGGTGTCTAGCTCTGCTATGATCGACTCAGGGGCAAGTGGAAATTTTATGGATGTCTCCTTTGCTCTGAAACAGGGAATACGTTCAGTGAAGAAGGCTACTCCAGTACAGATGGAAACTGTGGATGGCTCCCTGCTGACCTCTGGACCAGTGGATCAGGAAACAGAGCCTTTGAGGGTTCTTATGGGTAAAGATCATCAAGAGAAACTGTCCTTTATGCTTATCTCTTCTCCCCACTTTCCCATTATTCTAGGGCTACCATGGCTGCAGGCTCAGAATCCTACCATTAACTGGGAGACCAAGGAATTACACTTTCCAGAGAAACAGATGAGTCCAAAAGTTTCAGCTTGCTCTGTTCCTAAAGGAATCATGTCAGTCCCTGAACTACCAGCTGTATACCAGGACTATGTGGATTTATGTGACAAGAAGAACGCTGACCAGCTTCCTCCTCACCGTCCATATGATTGTCCAATTGAATTATTGCCTGGAGCAGAGATACCTTTTGGTAAGATCTACCCCCTGGCGGGGCCCGAGCTAAAGGCTTTAAAGGATTACATAGATGAAAATCTAGCCAAGGGCTTCATACGCCCCTCTTCATCTCCTGCAGGTGCACCCATCTTCTTTGTAAAGAAGAAAGATGGATCTCTGAGACCATGCGTAGACTATAGGGAACTCAATAAGGTTACTATTAGAAACCGTTATCCATTGCCTTTAATCCCTGAGTTATTGGAGAGAGTGCGACATGCCAAAATTTTTTCTAAACTAGATCTTCGTGGGTCCTATAACTTAGTCCGTATTAGACCTGGGGATGAATGGAAGACTGCATTCAGGTCACGCTATGGACACTTTGAATATCTAGTTATGCCTTTTGGTCTGAGTACCGCCCCAGCCACTTTCCAACACTTGGTGAATGACATCTTCAGGGATCTCCTAGATACATTTGTGGTAATTTATTTGGATGATATTCTAATTTTTTCTAACTCCACAGAGGAACATCATGGACATGTGAGAATGGTCTTGGAACGTCTAAGACAAAATCATCTTTGCATCAAACTTGAAAAGTGTGAATTCCATAGGACCGAAATTCAATTTCTGGGGTATGTACTGTCTACACAAGGAATTAGTATGGATGGAAGCAAAACCCAAGCCATCAAGGATTGGCCAAGTCCTAGAAATGTGAAGGAGGTACAGCGCTTCATCGGGTTTTCCAACTTCTATAGACGTTTCATTAGAAATTTCTCTGAGGTAGTGTCACCTATCACTCAACTTACCTGGAAAGAGTCTAGGTTTTCCTGGACTCCCCAAGCCCAGGAAGCATTTTCCCGTCTAAAAGATAAATTTACCACTGCACCTATCCTAGTACATCCCAACCCCGAGCTTGCCTTCATAATAGAGGTGGATGCTTCAGACTGTGCCGTTGGAGCTATACTCTCTCAGAGAACAGGTGAGAAGAATGTCTTGCATCCCTGTGCCTTCTTTTCCCAGCAGTTGTCTTCGGCTGAGAGGAACTACGATGTGGGCAATAGAGAGTTGTTGGCCATTATTGCCGCCTTCAAAGAATGGAGACACCTTCTTCAGGGCGCTGCACAGCAAATAGTCGTCCTGACAGACCATCGTAACCTTGAGTTTATCAGGTCGGCTAAGTGCCTGACTCCTCGCCAGGCTCGCTGGAATCTTTTCTTAAACCAATTTAATTTTATCATCTCTTATAGACCAGGATCGCGCAATGGAAAGGCTGATGCACTCTCTAGGATTTACTCAGCAGAGACACGTCCAATTACTCCTCCTAAGACTATTCTTCCTGACTCTAGATTCCTAGGAGTAATTCATAATCAAGACCTACTTAAGGACATCAAGGAAGCATACCATGCGGATTCCTTTTTGGCACAACCCCCAAGGGACGTAAGTCTTGTCTTTAAGAATGGTGTGTGGATTCAGGGACAACGTCTGTATATTCCTGAAACAGTCAGATTAAGAGTATTGCAACTCATACACAATTCCAAGATAGCTGGGCATAGAGGAATTCTAAAGACACAGGAATTTCTTTCTCGTTTCTTTTGGTGGCCCACTTGCAGGAAGGATGTTTTGAATTATGTCACTTCATGTGAGGTCTGTGCAAGATGCAAAACACCTCGCTCCTCACCAACTGGTCTGTTACAGCCTCTTCCCACCCCGTCCCGCCCGTGGGGATCCATTTCTATGGACTTCATTGTGGAGTTACCAACCTCTCAGGGGAAGAACACCATTCTAGTGGTGGTTGACCGTCTAACAAAGGCAGCTCATTTTATCCCTAGTGTCGGCTTACCCACTGCAAAACAGACATCAGATTTGATGATTAAAGATGTGTTTCGCTTACATGGAGTACCGGATGAGGTTATTTCGGATCGAGGGGTGCAATTCACTTCTAGGTTTTGGCAAAATTTCTGTGCAGCATTGGACATTAAAGTAAACCTTTCTTCTGCTTTTCATCCCCAGACTAATGGACAGACCGAACGAACCAATCAAACCCTGGAGAAGTATCTCCGCTGCTTTATCTGCCACCTACAGGATGATTGGGTGGATCTACTTCCATTAGCTGAGTTCTCGTATAACAACTCTCAGAGTGCCTCCACTAAACAGTCTCCTTTTTACTCTAATCTAGGTTATCATCCTAACATTCTACCACGATTTCCCATAGAAACGCCTTTACCAGCAGTGGCTGAAAGAATCACGTCTTTACAGAAGAATATGGATCTTCTAAAGGAAAATCTGGAATCGGCTCAAGAAAGGTACAAGAAAGCAGCAGATAAATTTCGTAAACCTGCACCAGCTTTCAAGGTAGGAGACTTGGTCTGGCTGTCAATCAGAAATCTTAAGTTAAGGATTCCATCGTCTAAGTTGGGACATAAGTACATTGGACCCTATAAAATCAGTAAAATTATAAGTGCCGTTGCTTGTCGTCTTCAACTGCCCAGAACTATGAGAATCCACCCTGTCTTTCATGTATCCTACTAAAGGCTGCGACACCCAATACGTTTCCTGGACGTTCCTCTCCTTGCCCTGACCCAGTGCTAGTCGATGGTCAGGAAGAATTTGTGGTGGAAAGGATTTTAGATTCCAGGGTGTATAGAAATCAGTTACAATATCTGATTAAATGGCAGGGCTACCCAGTGGAGGACAACTCATGGGAACCGGTCAATAACGTTAATGCTCCTCGCTTGCTCCGTCAGTTTCATCAGAGGTACCACACAAGCCTGGTCTGAGGTCATCCGGATGTTGTCCTTAAGGGGGGAGTAATGTAAGGTTCTATGTATATATTCCTGAAACTCAGTTTGTTCGTCAGCCATTTTACTTTCTGTCTTGCTGCAGCTATCTTGCCCTCAGTCAAAATGGAGTTTCCAGCTTGCATGTTCCCGCCCTGATTCTCTCCTTTGCTTCTTAAGCTGCCACAGCTGAGCAATCAGTGCTTCAGAATCTAGCCTGCAGTGAACCTGTGACTTGACTCCTGTAAGCCTTGGACCTTGTACTCCAGCTATTCCTACTGAGGAACTCTGAAGCACTTGTGGACTCTGAACCCTGCTCTTTGAAAGACCCACGTTTGCATGGACTTACGGTAACAGAGAAGAAGATCCTGAACCTGTATTGGAGAGTGATTGCTGAGCTTGGATTACTCTGGCCTGCTGTGTCTCCTGTTTCTGTGTCTGCAAACTGTGTGACTATTTCTGCCAACTTGTATGAAGTAATACAGGACTTTTCTATATCAAACCTGTGACTCCTGTGTTTTCATCGCACCCAAGCACAAGACGCTATATGAACTGTACTACATACATTACAGGTTTATTCTCAGCCAAAGGGGTAGAATCGATCCCCAGTAGGGGAATAGACTTCCGCAGGGGCATCAAGGGAAACCCACAACGTTTAGCAAAATCAAAATCCATCAGGTTAATAGCTGCTCCCGAATCAACGAAAGCCTGAGCAGAAAATGTGGACAGGGAGCAAATCAGGGTAACAGTCAACAAAAATTTAGTCTGAACACTACCCAAGACAACTGAGCGTGCAAAACGTCTTCCCCGCTTAGGGCAGACTGAAATAGCATGAGAGGCATCACCACAGTAGAAACATAACCCATTGCGTTTTCGAAACTCATGACGCTGTGCCCCAGAAGCCACTCTATCACACTGCATGGGTTCAGAAGCTGGTTCACAAGGCAACACTATTCCACGCATACCTCTACGCTCACGCAAACGTCTGTCAATTTGAATCGCTAATGACATAGTATCATTGAGACCAGAGGGGACAGGGAATCCCACCATAACATCCTTTACATTCTCTGACAGACCCTTCCGAAAAAGGGCTGCCAAAGCATCGTCATTCCATTTGGTCAGGACTGCCCACCTTCGGAATCTCTGACAGTATAACTCAGCGTCCTCAAGCCCCTGATTTAATGCCAACAAGGCTTTTTCAGCTTGATCAGTGACATTAGGCTCATCGTACAATAACCCCAGAGCAAGAAAAAATGCATCAACGTTACTCAAAACAGGATCCCCAGGTGTCAGGGAAAAAGCCCAATCCTGAGGATCTCCACGCAGGAGAGAGATGACAATTTGAACCTGCTGTACTGCATTCCCTGAGGACTTAGATTTCAAGGCAAAAAACAACTTACAGTTATTTTTGAAATTCAGAAATTTAGCTCGATCCCCTAAAAACAAATCTGGCATGGGAATCCTAGGCAACCTCGCAAGATAGGTAGCAATACTCCGAACTTCAGTGGCAAGCTGATCCACACGGCCAGACAACTGTGCAAACTCCATTGAGAGAAAAAAAAATCCTCCTCAGCACCCAGAGATACAGAGGGAAAAAAGAAAAAAAATCTCTGATAACTCTGACAATCTTCTTTCTTTAACACTATTTTTCCCTTCTGTGAGTACCATACAAATATCAGATTTTGGGCCGGTGATACTGTTATGATTTGGTAGCTGAGGAGAGCAAGCAAAAAAGGAAATACACCAGAGAGGTTGGAATCTATGGGATTGCAGTACCCTGACTAACCACCACAACTAAAGGCAGCCGTGGAGCGTACCTACGTTGGTCCTAGACGCCTCGTCACAGCCTGAGAAGCTAACTACACCTAAAGACAGAAAGAGGAAAACTATCTGCCCCGGAGCAGATCCCCAAAGAACATAGAAAGCCCCCAAACATGTAATGGCGGTTAGACAAGAAGAAATACAGACACAGACAGAAAATAGTATGAGCAAATGCTGGGGCCCAAACTTCCTAAATAGAAAAGGATAGGAAGGAAAATTACTGCAATCCCAAAAACCCTGAAAAGTACCAACTCTACTAATTACAAAAACACCTGAGATCACACGACCTCTACCACCTAAATTAGTTCTCTGGTGTAACAAAAACTAAACAGCAGCCACTGAAAAAACTGGAAAAGGCAAATGAACAAACAACAGTGGCTGAACTAAACTGAGAGGAGCACAAGCCCCGGAGGGGACCCGGCAGACCCCCACAGAAGTGCAGGACAAAATGCAAAAAGCAAGCACAAAAAACTAAAAGAAGAAAATGTCTTATCTGTTAGCAGAAGATGCAGGCACGAAACAGCAAGCTACAAAGTGAACAGGAATCAAAGATGAGGCCAGAACAATTGATCACCGGCAACCCTGATGGAAGGGAACCTCCCTTATGTAAGACCAGTCAGTAACACCTGATCGCCAATCTTCACAATCTTCATTGGATAGTTCAGTACTGTTTGTAACCACCAGAGGGAGCTTCTGCTCAGAATTCATTTCTAGCACATTCACAACACACTGCATAATATTATTGTCATAGCTGTGGATGGGATTTCTTGTCCCGTCCTTTTAAGGTTAATTTTGTATGGCCTCCTTTTAGATTAGGGAGGGCTATATATACACCTGCCCCCGTCTGGAGTTCCTTGTCAGTGATACATTTGTTCTTGGCTGTGTGTCTGACACCCTGGTTGCATACTGTTTTTTCCGATTGCCTCTCAGTGTATGATCCGGTCTGTTGTCACATTCTGTGCCTTGCCTTGTGGCTCTGTGCTTACAGTCTATTCCGGCTCTGACCTTTGGCTTGTTTACTCTGACTTCCCACCCATCTGCCCCATTTGTACTGTACTGCTATCTTTGGCTTCCTGACATTTGGCTATGTCTTGACCACTCTCTGTGTTTAACCCTTTTGCACCTCATCGACCTCCTGGCTTGACTTCGCCTTGTTCTGACTACTCTCCGGCATCGCCGGTCTCCGCCGTTACTCGGCACCTGACTCCGCCCCAGGCCACTCCCCCGGTGGTAAAATGCTTTAGGTCCTGCTCTGCTGCAGGTAAGCTCACCGCAGCTCTCCTCTCACACTCCCTGACCCCTTGGTATCTGTTCACTGACTCCTGCTGCAAGTCTGCAGCAGGGGTCCTGATATTTATAATATAATCAGTAATACATAAGGATGTATTTGGCGCTGTAATGAGAAAGTAACAAACTATATTCTATATCTTCCTTTAATTCAAGGTCTAAATAATATTTTTATTATTCTTTTGGTTAGTTTTCATCTTGAGCATACTCGTGTATTCAGTCTTGTATTGTTGTGATGTTTGTAATTTAGAACTTGCATTTAAAGCCAAATGCATTGAATTTTCTCAACAAATGCCCATGAATGTATACTAAATTATTACTAAATAGATTGGCAGATTTTTTTTTTTAATACGTGTCTATGTAAAATGCTAATTTTTTTTACATTTACTTAAAGGACATTTATTTAAAGTACTGAAAACTGAAAGTGACATAACCTTAGGGAGTTCAGAGGTAGCTAGATTACTCAGCTGTTTAAGAGAACCTGTTCCTATGGTCTATAAGAACAAACCATGGGTCTGCTTCCAAGCTGCATGTTAATAAGAGTTCCTATGTTTGAGAAAAGTATTGTGAAATTTACGACCCGAAGAGAAATGAGTCTTTTTGCAATTAGCCATGTATTCTTCCTTGATTGATGTCCCGCCAGACCTTTCACATTCTTCCAGGTGGATGGCAAGCAAGGCAGAGTGTTGATACCTGCAGCAAGAAGGCAATGACTAGTACTACTGCAGCATGAGCGAAATGACTGACTAGTCACTGGTAAAGGCAGTATTTGATAGTGAAATAATTGCTTTTTCCTTAACATACCTATAGTAAGGCATAAAATTAAACAGAACCTTATTAAACATGCGATATAGCAGCGTGCGAGCCCATAGCAACTCATGCAAATTTTATTGAAAGGTTCACTTTAATTATATGCAGATCAAATAAAAATAATATAAACATGTTAGTAGTGTATTATTGCAGCATAGCTGCGCGCTTTGCTGTGTGGGCACATAAGGCATGATGATGACTAAACTGAAAAAAATATGCGTCATACCAAGCATATCTATCTTCGATAATAGTATTAGTATTAGAATATTAGCAATTTCTAAGAATATTGTTAACTATATAAATTAAGAAGCCACAGATTGAAAGCTTTCACACATGGAAACGTCAGGTGCCTTAGAACATTATATTTTACAGTACATCAGGGGTTACAGTATTCCTTTGGATACACTCTTCAGCTGCTGCAGAACTGACTTTTGAAGAATATGAGAAAGTTTATTGGCCATTTTTACTAATCTGCCAAATGCTGCGGGGAGAAAATTAACATTATTCGCCCCAGCAGGTTCCGATTTCAGTCACTGGGGTGGCGCAGTCTCGGGGTTGGTAACTGCGCCCGCGGCCCTAACACTGGCTCTGCATTGGGGCTTAGCAGTCAGTTAGTGCAGTGGGTGAGGTTACAGCCACTATTCTGTATACTCTGAGCAGTGACTGTCCCCCATGACTGAAACCAGTAAGTTGCCGGGGAAAATAAGATTGTTTTTCTCCCCGCAGCATTCGGCTAAGTGCAGGTGCTAGGTAGGTTAAAAACGCTATTAACCTGCAGATTGACTCCATATCTAAAGGTTAATAGCATTTTTCTGGTGACAGGTTCCCTTTAATGTAGTTGAATTGATTATAAGAAAACCTTTGCAGGTATTACCAGTTGGAATAGAAAGCCAGGGCTTTTGCAGTAGCTGGCAGTAACAAATAGGTGTTTCTTTCCCTTTATAGCTTCCCTGACAATCTTGTTTTCTTTCATTAGTACCATACTGTAGACTGTTGCTAGGTTCATCTGATGTTGTGTGATTAATTCTGCATAATGCTTATTTAAGCTGCAAAATGTTGCCTTCTCCAATGATGACAAGTCAATGAATAAACCAGTTATATCCAAACAAATGATAAAAATGTTAATTACTTTATGAATTTGGTAGCATTCAAGATGTTTTGTGCATCGATACTCTTCATATAATGTGCAGCATTATTGTATGAAGAGAAGTTCAGAAACCTCACTAAATAATGATGACAATTAATATTGTTCATGTTATTATTATACAAAAGAATAAGAAAAAGATTACTTTTATGTTGTTTATTACATACTGTTTTTCAGCGATTCTGTGTACTACTGCTAATCTTAATGTTGATTGAAGCTTTTCAGGTTGCCCAGAACACTGAAACTTCAATGCGGACTACTTCTTGAGATAGTATATAATATAGAAGGATGGATGCACAATAACTACAGTACTCTAAAGTGGTGGATGACTTTTACAGTGTTTTCAGCCCCACTTATTCAACCCTTGCCAATAAAGATAAAGCAAGAAATGCTCAGTAGGTAAACATGCAAAAAAACCAAAATATGGTAGCAGGCCGTAATGTAGATGTTGCATGTACAGTGGTGACCAAAAGTATTGGCACCCTGCAATTCTGTCAGATAATACTCAGTTTCTTCCTGAAAATGATTGCAAACACAAATTCTTTGGTATTATTACCGTATATACTCGTGTATAAGCCGAGATTTTCAGCACCTTTTTTCGTGCTGAAAATGCTCCCTCGGCTTATACATGAGTCATAGGGCAGAAACCAGCGGGGGAGGGGATGCCGCGGCAGGAGCAGGTGGCTGGGATCATACTCACCCCGCCCCGTGCCATCGCTGAGGGTCCCTGCAATCCTGCGTTCTCCCCGTCTTCCTGCAGCTCTTCAGCACTGAGCGGTGACGTAATACCCGCTCATTAAGGTAATGTAATATGGACGCGACGCCACTCCCATGGGCGTCGCCTCCATATTCATGGCCTTAATGAGCGGTATTACATCACCGCTCAGTGCTGGAGAGAGCTGCAGGAAGACGGGGAGAACGCAGGATTGCAGGGACCCTCAGCGATGGCACGGGGAGGGGTGAGTATAATGGAGGAGAGGACAAGGAGCACAGAACAGGACGGGGGGGAGAACGGTGGATGGGGGAAGCATAGAGGAGGACGGGGGGAGAATGGAGGACGGGGGAAGCATGGAGCTGGACAGGGGGAGATCGGTGGACAGGGGAAGCGTGGAGCAGGACGGGGGGAGATCGGTGGACGGGGAAGCGTGGAGCAGGACGGGGGGAGATCGGTGGACGGGGGAAGCGTGGAGCAGGACGGGGGGAGATTGGTGGACGGGAAGGAGCGTGGAGCAGGACGGGGGGGAGATCGGTGGACGGGGAAGCGTGGAGCAGGACGGGGGAGATTGGTGGACGGGGGAAGCGTGGAGCAGGACGGGGGTAGATCGATGGATGGGGGAAGCGTGGAGCAGGACGGGGGGGAGATCGGTGGAAGCATAGAGGAGGACGGGGGCAGCACAGAGCAGGAGGGCAGTTTATACACCCGGCTTATACATGAGTCAATAATTTTTCCCAGTTTTTTGTAGCAAAATTAGGGGGGTCGGCTTATACACTGGTCGGCTTATACACGAGTATATACGGTATCTTCATTTAATTAGTCTTAAATGAAAAAACTCAAAAAGAATTGACCTAAAGCCAAATTGGATATAATTCCACACCAAACCTAAAAAAGGGGGTGGACAAAAGTATTGGCACTGTTTGACAAATCATGTGATGCTTCTCTAATTCGTGTAATCACCAGCACCTGTAACTTACCTGTGGCACCTAACAGGTGTTGGCAATAACTAAATCACACTTGCAGCCAGTTAACATGGATTAAAGTTGACTCAACCTCTGTCCTGTGTTCTTGTGTGTACCACATTGAGCATGGAGAAAAGAAAGAAGACCAAAGAACTGTCTGAGGACTTGAGAAACCAAATTGTGAGGAAGCATGAGCAATCTCATAGCTACAAGTCCATCTCCAAAGACCTGAATGTTCCTGTGTCTTCCGTGCGCAGTGTCATCAAGAAGTGTAAAGCCCATGGCACTGTGGCTAACCTCCCTAGATGTGGAAGGAAAAGAAAAATTGACGAGAGATTTAAGCGCAAGATTGTGCAGATGGTGGATAGAGAACCTCGACTAACATCCAAACAAGTTCAAGCTGCCCTGCAGTCCGAGGGTACAACAGTGTCAACCCGTACTATCGGTCGGCGTCTGAATGAAAAGGGACTGTATGGTAGGATAAAAAGGTTGTGCAACCAAGTATTAGGCTGAGGGTGCAAATACTTATGTCTGGCCCATTTTTGGAGTTTTGTGTGAAATGATCAAGGATTTGATTTTTGCTTCATTCTCTTTTGTGTTTTTTCCTTGCAAGCAAATTAAATGAAGATAAAAATAGCAAATAATTTGTGATTGCAATCATTTTCAGGAAGAAACTGAGTATTATCTGACAGAATTGCAGGGGTGCCAATACTTTTGGCCAGCACTGTATAGTTGTGAAATTGGGCCAGTAAAGCTGGAATGCAAAAGATGTACTCAATTAAATATTTTTTAAACATTTAATTTTCAATATTTTTTTAACAAAATGCACCCTCCTTCCCCAAAATGAAGTGATAAGGAATGCTAGATAAGTCAATTTCCAAAAAGTCTGGCCCTATAACAAGATCCTGCATTGATATGCTGTTTATTGCCTTACTGCCATTAGACGTACTATCCCTTCCATGGTACCTGGGCCCGTATGACCAGGGACGGGATAGTACCTCCCATGCGATCGGATGCACTCCCTGGGGGAGCGCAGCCGATCGCGGCAGGGTGTCAGCTGATTATCACAGCTGATACCCGGCACTATGTGCCAGGAGCGGTCACGGACCGCTCCCGACACATTAACCCCTGGCACACCGCGATCAAACATGATCGAGGTGTACTGGGGGCACAGGGAAGCATCACTCAGGGTGGGGGCTCCCTGTGCGCTCCCCTGAGACCCTCAGAACAGCACGATGTATCGCACTGTTCCGAGGGTCCCTGCTCCCAGCAGGACCCCGGATCCAAGATGGTGCCGGGGTCCTTCCGGGTCCTGCAGGGAGGCGGCTTCCTCAGTGCCTGCTGAGAGCAGGCACTGAGAAGCCTGCAGTGATGCCAGAGCGATCGCTGGTGTGACAGAGTGCTGTGCACCCTGTCACACCAGCAATCTGGTATTACACAGTCATGTCCCACCCTGGGACAAAGTAAAAAACTAAAAAATATAAAAATAACAAGTGTTAAAAAAAAATCATAAAAAAAAAAATATCCCCAATAAATTAATTTCTTCATGTAAATAAAAAAAACAAAACAATAAAAGTACACATATTTGGTATCGCCGCTTCCATAACGACCCGCCCTATAAAACTGACCCATTAGTTAACCCCTTTAGCAAACCCCTTAAAAAATAAAAAATAAAAACAAAGCAAAAAAAACAATACTTTATCATCACACCGCCGAACAAAAAGTGGAATAACACGCGATCAAAACGACCGATATAAATATTCATGGTACCGCTGAAATGGTCATCTTGTCCCGCAAAATACGAGCTGCCATGCAGCAGAATCAGCGAAAAAATAAAAAAGTTATAGCTCACAGAATAAAGCGATGCAAAAATAATTGTTTTTTATATAAAATTGTTTTTTGTATAAAAGCGCCAAAACATTAAAAAATGATATAAATGAGGTATCGCCGTAATCGTACTGACCCTAAGAATAAAACTGCCTTATCAATTTTCCACACACGGAACGGTATAAACGCCCCCCCAAAAGAAATTCATGAATTGCTGATTTTTGTTCAATCTAACCTCCCAAAAATTGTAATAAAAAGTGATCAAAAAATGTCACGTGCCCAAAATGATACCAATAAAAATGTCAACTCGTACCGCAAAAAATAAGACCTCACATGACTCTGTGGGCCAAATTATGCAAAAATTATAGCTCTCAAAATGTGGTGATACAAAAACTATTTTTTGCAATAAAAAGCGTATTTTAGCGTGACAGCTGCCAATCATAAAAACCTGCTATAAATAGTAAATCAAATCCCCCTTATCACCCCCTTAGTTAGGGAAAAATAATAAACTTAAAAAAATTTATTTATTTTCATTTTCCCATTAGGGTTAGGGTTGGGGCTAAAGTTAGGGTTAGGGTTGGGGCTAAAGTTAGAATTAGGGTTAGGGTTGGGATTAGGGTTAGGGTTGGGATTAGGGGTGTGTTAGGGTTAGGGTTATGATTAGGTTAGGGGTGTGTTGGGGTTAGGGTTGGAGTTAGAATTGGGGGGTTTCCACTGTTTAGGCACATCAGGGGCTCTCCAAATGTGACATGGCATCTGATCTCAATTCCAGCAAATTCTGCATTGAAAAAGTAAAGTGGTGCTCCTTCCCTTCTGACCTCTGCCATGCGCACAAACAGTAGTTTACCCCCACATATGGGATATCAGCATACTAAGGACAAATTTCAAAATAACTCTTGAGGTCTAATTTCTTCTGTTACCCTTGGGAAAAAATTGGGGTGAAAATATCATTTTTGCAGAAAAAAAAATATGATTTTTTTATTTTTATGGCTCTACATTATAAAGTTCTGTGAAGCACTTGGGGGTTCAAAGTTCTCCCCACATATCTAGATAAGTTCCTTGGGTGGCCTAGTTTCCAAAATGGGGTCATTTGTGGGGGTTTCCAATGTTTAGGCACATCAGGGGCTCTCCAAAGCAACATAACACCCCAGACCATTCCATCAAAGTCTGCAATCCAAAACGTTAATACTTCCCTTCCGAGCCACAACGTGTGCCTACGCAGTAGTTTTCTCCCACATATGAGGTATCAGCGTACTCAGGACAAATTGGACAACAGCTTTTGGGGTCCAATTTCATTTGTTACCCTTGTGAAAATAAAAAAAAACATTTCTGTAAAAAAAATGATTTTTTTGATTTTACGGCTGTACGTTATAAACTTCTGTGAAGCACTTGGGGGTTCATAGCGCTCACCACACATCTAGATAAGTTCCTTGGGGGTCTATTTTCCAAAATGGTGTCACTTGTGGGGAATTTTACACTGTTTAGGCACATCAGGGGCTCTCCAAATGCAACATGACGCCTGCAGACCATTCCATCAAAGTCTGCATTCCAAAACGTCACTACTTCCCTTCCGAGCCCGACGTGTGCCCATACAGTAGTTTTCTCCCACATAAAGGGTATCAGCGTACTCAGGACAAATTGGACAACAACTTTTGGGGTCCAATTTCTCCTGTTACCCTTGGGAAAATAAAAAAATTGGGGACTAAAAGATCATGTTTGTGGAAAAAATATGAATTTTTTTATTTTCATGCTCGGGCGTTATAAACTTCAGTGAAACACCTGGGGGTTCAAAGTTCTCACTACACATCTAGATAAGTTCCTTGAGGGGTTTAGTTTCCAAAATGGGGTCACTTGTGGGGGGGTTTCCACTGTTTAGGCACATCAGGGGCTCTCCAAATGCGACATGGCCCAATCTCATAGCCAATTTTGGTTTGAAAAAGTCAAACGGCGCTCCTTCCCTTCCGAGACCGTCCGTGCACCTAAACAGTGGTTTTCCCCCACATATGGGGTATTGGTGTACTCAGGAGAAATTGCAAAACAACTTTTTCTGTCCATTTTCTCCTTTTACCATTGTGAAAGTAAAAAAAAGTTTGTAAAAGATCATTTTTGTGACTAAAAAATTAAATAATCATTTTTTCCTTCCACGTTGCTTCAGCTCCTGTGAAGCACCTGAAGGGTTAATAAACTTATTGAATGTGGTTTTGAGTACCTTGAGGGGTACAGTTTTTAGAATGGTGTCACTTTTTGGTATTTTCTGCCATATAGACCCCTCAAAGTGACTTCAAATGTGAGGTGGTTCCTAAAAAAATGGCTTTGTAAATTTTACTGTAAAAATGAGTGTGACATATTTCTCTGTTTTAAGGGAATAAAAATTAAAAGTTTGAAAATCGCAAAGTTTTCAAAATTTTCGCCATATTTGCGTTTTTTTCAAAAATAAACACAAGTTATATCGAAAAATTTTACCACTAATGTGAAGTACAATGTGTCACGAGAAAACATTCTCAGAATCACAAAGATCCGTTGAAGCGTTCCAGAGTTATAACCTCATAAAGAGACAGTGGTCAGAATTGTAAAACTTGGCCCGGTCATTAACGTGCAAATCACCCTTGGGGGTTAAGGGGTTAAAGATGTGAAATTTGACTAACATAACAGGTGTTCTAAACAAAATTTCTTGCGACACGAATAGTTTTTGATTTAGACTGTCACAGTTAAATAATTGGGTTTTGATGAATTTTCTTTTGTATATTTTTAAAACAACTATTCCTTTTCACAATAAAGTATTGGAGAAGAAATGCAAAAACTCAGTAAAGTCACTTGGGACTAGCTAGCACACGGTCTCAAACATTAAATTCTGATTTTTTTTCTGTACAAAATATTTTAATGCCTTGCTGCTGCTTTCTAGTGCATAAATACAAAAATGTATAATCAGAATTTGAAGGCAGTAGGTCAGATGCAAGCTACAGTAGATCAATCATATTGAGTCTGGCATTGCAGCTATAATCTTCCCTATCTCTCCTCCTATCAATTGAATATCAGTATTATTTACAGACTACTACACTTTTTTAGTGCTGCAGTTGTACAACACATTACTGTCTGGACTTTTTGTCCAATGCTTATGATATTTCTTATCTCTTTTGCTTGGCTGTGAACTCTGATGTACTCTTGCTATCCTAATTTGCCCTGAAATGGCTGCTGCATTCCCTTACTAGGCTATTATACAGGCTTTGATAGTCTCTCCTGATTGGCTGTCCTTTAACATCATGCTAGCCTTCTGTGGCTAATGCAATTTTCTGCAAAGTGTAAAAAGTCGGCTAGCAGTTATTGAGCAATTCTCGCAGATAGAATCGTAAATTATTCATAAAATTCAAATCCAATTTTAGTCACTTCTGATTTGATTATCTCTAATCATTTGAGTATTGAGGTTATTCCTCTGCTGTATCAGCTAAAATTTGAGTGAAAATGCTCATGAAGTGATCAGTTCTAAGATGTGGCCACGGACGACTCTCCATGCCATATCTAGGATTAAGTCCCGGGTAGGTCTATCGTTATCTCCATACATCCTATCCTACTTAAAGACACTCCACAGTGAGATTTGATAAAGACCCATTCTGGGTCGAAACGTTACCTCGGTATTCTCTTGTCTTTTTTCATCCATGTGGTGTTGTTTAAATTTGCACTGAATATAAAAACCTTATTTGCAAACTATACAATTTTGAGTGCGGCTGTTCCTCCATTTTTTTGCTAAGATGTGGCAGTACCACAGGAAACATTATATGGTTCCTTTAAAAAAAAGGTGGGCCAGCTGTGTAATGCATGGACATGAGAAATAAAATAATTTATTAAAAGAAGCAGTTTGTATGAACTGGCTGGTCTTTTCAAATGCAGTCAAAACTTGAAATATTTGCATACTGTAAGGAAATTAAATTTATGCTGTAATTAAAGCCTTACATAGTGAGATAAACTTTACTATTAGTTTCGTATAGGGCAGGGTTTTTTGTTATCTTTGTTTCAAAGCTTTTGCTCCTCACTGCCTGACTGGGTTCAGATAATTAGATAGACAGACAGCTCCATCTAAGGCAATGTCATGTTGTTTTTGCTGTTTCATTTTAAATTAGATATTGCATGTATAGCCTTTAGTAATGTTATTTTGCTTGGTGAATGCTGATGGCATGACACTTACTATTGACCTATATATCACTTGATGGAATCTAAGCTCTTAATGTAGATACGGCAAATTAAAGTACATGTGTTTTTCAGTTATGGCCTAGAATGGAAACAGGCTCACCTCTTTTCTTTTTTATATCATATAATCTCCTCTGTATTGCTTCAAAGTATTAGTAGCGCAATGTCAAAAAGCACTATGCTTCATTAATCACTATTCAAAGCTGTCACAAGATTATCCCACTACTCAGCAGTTTTTTCAAAACACATGGAGTATGGATGCTGAGGTACATTTACTTGAAGGAAAAGCATAACTTTTAGACATATCAATATATACTGTATGTATATTGTAGAGGGCCAGGTAGGACTCTGCTGTACAAATCGTACTTCACTGGTAATCACTGATCTGTGATGGCCTAGGTGCTGACTACCATTGTACATGTTATGAATCTGAAAGATGTCATGGCTGCAGGGCATTATGGAGAGTCCCATGTGCAATACAAAATGATACACCCCATGCGCAACTCTTTCCTTGCCCCGGAAATGACTGCTTGATTTGGACGACTTCCGGGGCAAGGAAAGAGAATGACTATAGTTGCGCATGCGCTGTAATGATTTTATGCTTTGCCCACTCTTGGGCAAAGCACACTGCGCATGCGCGGGGGGGAATTTGAAAAGCACAATCGCGGGAAGCAGAACGCCGTCTGTACGATTCACAGACGGCCTACGCAAGAGATGCAGAGGAGCGGGGGGGGGGAAGAGAGAAAACGCCGCCCTCCGGACCGGACCGCCGTGATTTACAGAAAAGAATCCGAACTTTACAAAGGTATTTTGCTATCAAAGTGGGGGTATCTGGATATAAGCTACATGCTGATAGCTTGCTTATGGGACGCACTATTCAGTCATATCTTTAGCTGATATGGCTAAAATGGGGTGACAGATTCCCTTTAAATTGAAGTTTGTGACTATTAATGATCCTTGTGCAATATGCGTTTACTGCACTTTTGAACCCTTTTGGTTTTATAAATTTGGTTCATGTAAGCTTTTCACATTGACCATTTATAATATGCAAGATATTTAGATTTCCTCATGTAACATACATTGTCAATGCAGCTAAGTAAAGTCTGTCCTTAGCACTGGGTAATATAATTTTATGAAGCATCTTCTGTGTTTATCCATAGAATGGTTGGCAAGTCTACTGAGTTATCTTATCTCACAAGCACAAAAATGTGTATAAATGGGTTAATTAAAATGGTTGGAGTGAATAAAAATATTTCAATACTCGGAGTACTGAATCTGTGGATTCACTTCAAGTTCAACAGATTAGAACCTTAAAAAGGATCTGTCAGCTCCTCCAATATGTCTTTTTTGTAAATACTTGTATGTCCCATTAAATAACATTTCTAAGGGTGCTTTCACACTGTGTTCAGGCACCCGTTCAGTGGGTGTGTTGGGGCTTACATCTGAACCCCCAACAAAATAGGATTCGAGTGCATGTGCTGTCGGGATCATAGATTAATAAGGTGTAGGCAGAGCGAACGTGAGCTCTGATGTGCATCATTTTTGAGCGTTTACGCCTACTGAAGACGGATACCCAGACACAGTCTACCACAGAAATGGAATTATAGTTACATGTGATTCAACTGTAATCAATATTGTAAAATAGCTTTGCTTTAGATCTCTAAGGCCAGGGTCACACTTGCAAGTTCAATGCGAGAAACTCGCGCGAGTCTCTCACCTCAATACCTGGCACTGCCACCGGCACTCAGACCAGAGCATTCAGTGGCACAGAAATACATGCAGCCACACACGCCGGTCCCGAGTGCCGGTGGCACTGCCAGGTATTGAGGCGAGAGACTCACGTGAGTTTCTCGTATTGCACTCGCAAAGTGTGACCCCGGCCTAACAAAAATCTTAGGATTCTCAGTATGAGTACTGATTCGAAGCCCTAACAGCTATACTTACTACTTTAGTTGCTCCCTTAAGGCTACTTTCACACATCCGTTTTTTGCGATCAGGCGTGATCCTGCTTTTTTTTTAAAAACTGATCCGTTTTTTGCTTCCGCCGGATCCTTTTTTTCTCATTGAGTTGCATTAGCGCCAGATTGCGCCACATGTGCTTTCGCTTCATCCGTTTTTTTCCGGATCTGTCCAAAATTTCGATTACGGCGGCCGGACACAACGCGTCTAGGAACGTTTTTTGTGTCCGGCGAAAAAAACAGACAGCTGCAGATGTGGCGCTACCGACTCATGGGTACAGTCTTTTGCCTGATCCGGCCACCGCATTCCGTTTTTGTGCTGTGAGCATGCCCAGACCATTTGCTTTTCTGGTCTCTCTCTCTCCTTCCAGACATGCTCAGACTGCATTTCTTGTGTTCTAAAGTTCAAGACGCATCCGGATAAAAGCATGATCCGTCACATCAGTTTTTACCAATCTCAGCAGGATCCGTCTTTTTCAAACTAGGATGGATTGTGCCGCATTGGAAAAAACAGATGTGTGAAAGTAGCCTAACTTGAGACAAAGTATTTCAAAGGAAAATTGAAATTGCTTTATATTTTTCCATTAATCTCAGATACAGTTCCCATTTCCTGGGGTGCTCTTGATTATTAAAAAAAATTTCTGTAGTAGATTAACCAATTTTTTTATATAAGTTTTCAGTTTAGCAATCAAGAGTCTCTTTTCTCTTGCTTTGTGTTTTCAGCCTAGAGATACACAAACAGCGAATTTAACACAGGTGACAGGATTCTTTCCAATAGTCATTAGTCATTTTGTTTTTTTGCTATCTTCCAGCTGGCTGTCTCAGAAGGTGCCGACTCCTTAACCTTCATTTTGGCCATTACTGTTTAACAGGTTTTCTATTATGTCATTTTATAGATGCTGGCTAATTTTTATGCTTTTTTCTCTTTATAACATTTCTTTGAATTCCTTAGATACCCTGCTAAAACAGAAAAATACAATGTGTATTGATACATGGCAAAATTATCTAATTTGGAATGGAATTTATTATAGATATTTATACCAACTGCATATTCATGTACACATTGGAAGCAATTTATTAAAAATGTGACTCCAGTTCTTTATCAATAAACTTAAAATCAGTTCTAGACAGAAGTGTTTATCAATCTTGGTGTGACACTACATAAGGCATAAATAATGGTAATGCAGCCACAAAGAAAACTGCCTCAACCCTTTAACGCCCAGTCTTATTCCTGATCGCCATTTTAAAATGACGGTCAGAAATAAGTTAATATAGCCCCTTCATGGGACAAAATACTGCGGGTGACAGCTGACACCTTGCTGGATCGGAACTGACTGAAGGGATAAAATATTTCCTGACAGGTCCCTAAAAGACAGGTTTTGTAGATTTCTTGAAAATTTTCTATCAAAATGAAATGACATTTGAAAAATGATATAGATGTAAAGTAGACATATGGCATATGATGCGACATATGACATATTTATTAATTATTTTGCACAGCATGACTGACTGGTTTAAGTAAAAAAAATTGAAAGTTTTAAAATGGCTAATTTTTCACAATTTTCACCAAAATTCTGATTTATTCACAAATAAACGCAAAGCTCACAAAGAAGTTTCTGACTACATGAGGGGCATCAGCACGCTCAAAAGAAATTGGGTAACAAATTGTGGGGTCCATTTTGTCATGCTATCTCTTGTAAATGTGAAAAAATTGAGTCTAAAGCAACATGTTAGAAGAAAAATTTAAAGCAAATTTCTTTCCACTTTATATTAATTCCCCTAACAAAGCAGTCTTGAACAGTAATACACATGGGATTCTCCCACACCCCCGATCCCTAAGGACACACTGCCTATTTAGGCCCTTTATAGAAGTATCTTTTTGAGCCGTCCAGGTAGCTATGCTTGTGGTTATTCCTCCCCTCAAGCTCTAGCACTCTATTTCCATCAGGATTTTATGCCCCTTCTCTTGGCTATCCACCTTTATTTCTTTCCACTTCTGATTCAGCTTTTGGCCCAGGTTTTGGGTTGTCACTCCCATACCATCCAATTTCCCAACTAAATTACCTATTACATGTTATCTTCCCTTTATCTTGTGCCATATGCGATTTTTGTTCCTTAACCTATGCATGGCTCACTAGCTCAAGCACATCTGTACTAGTTTTTCCATCTGTCATGCCCGACCTACTGGTGCACAGGTTTTTGTTGGCAATTTATACTTACACCACTCTGCCAATTTTTGGGCTCGGAATGGCCTTTTCTGATTAGGTTGGATTATATAGGAGAACTATAACTTATAGCTTTTCACCATGTGTTATTATCATACGTGCTCCTGTATTTCATATGTGTAACCCTATTACAGATGGTTTTTCTAATTGCACCTTTGGTCTCATATTTTGTTCATTTATTTATCAGTGTCCTCCACATATTAATTGTCCCATATAGGATATTTTTCAGGGGTGTCTCATGATCACCATGTTGTATACATGTTTTTAGATGTTTTTAACATTCCATTTCTGTATGTGCAAGGTTCCTAATAAACTTATATGTGTATTCAGGTTATATTGCATCAAGTGTTCATGGACTTCTCAAAAGCTTTTGATATGGTGCCACACAAAAGGTTGATACAAAAAATGAGAACAATGGGGATAGGGGAAAATATGTGTAAGTGGGTTAAGAACTGGCTCATGGATAGGAAACAAAGGGTGGTTATTAATGGAGCACACTCGGACTGGGTCACGGTTAGCAGTGGGGTACCACAGGGGTATTGGGGCCGCTTCTCTTTAACATATTTATTAATGACCTTGTAGGGGGCATACAGAGTAGTATTTCAATATTTGCAGATGACACTAAACTCTGCAGGGTAATAAATACAGAGGAGGATAATTTTATATTAAAGGAGGATTTATGTAAACTAGAAGCTTGGCTGATAAATGGCAAAAGAGCTTTAATGGGGATAAATGTAAGGTCATGCACTTGGGTAGAACAAACAAGATGCATAATTATGTGCTTAATTGTAAAACACTGGGCAAAACTGTCACTGAAAAAGACCTGGGTCTATGGGTGGACGACAAACTCACATTTAGTGACCAATGTCAGGCAGCTGCTGCCAAGAAAATAAAATAATGGGATGCATTAAAAGAGGCATAGATGCTCATGAGGAGAACATAATTTTACCTCTATACAAGTCACTGGTGCGACCACACTTAGAATACAGTTCTGGTCTCCGGTGTATAAGAAAGACATAGCTGAACTGGAGCGGGTGCAGAGAAGAGCGACCAAGGTTATTAGAAAACTAGGGGATCTGCAATACCAGGACATGTTATTACACTTGGGATTATTTAGTTTGGAGAAACGAAGGCTTAGGGGTGATCTTATTACAATGTATAAATATATGAGGGGACAGTACAAAGACCTTTCTAATGATCTTTTTACTCTTAGACCTGTGACGGGGACAAGGGGGCATCCTCTACGTCTGGAGGAAAGAAGGTTTAGCCATAATCACAGACGCAGATTCTTTACTGTAAGAGCAGTGAGACTATGGAACTCTCTGCCATCTAATGTTGTAATGAGTGATTCCCTACTAAAATTTAAGAAGGGACTGGATGCCTTTCTTGAAAAGTTTAATATTACAGGCTATAGTCACTAGTTTCCTAGATACTGCGTTGATCCAGGGAGCTAGTCTGATTGCCGTATGTGGAGTCGGGAAGGAATTTTTTTCCCCAATGTGAAGCTTACTGTTTGCCACTTGGTTTTTATTTGCCTTCCTCTGGATCAACATGTTAGGGCAGGTTAGGATAGGATATGGGTTGAACTAGGTGGACTTAAAGTCTTCCTTCAACCTTAATAACTATGTTACTATGCTACTATGTTCACACCACTCTGTTTTTTTTCTTCTTAAGTACATATATTTTCACAAATAAACATCAAACATAAAGTACATTTTGGCATGATCATTAAAATCAAAATTGGCTTGGTCACTAAGCAGTTAAAAAATTAATTTCATGATGTGACCCCCATTACATATAGGATCACTGATTTTTTTATGTTTCAGTTTCTATTATACAGTTTTGTTTTTGAATTTCAAGGTCATTTACAAATCTAGGAATAAATGTATATGGTATATTTTCGTATGAATCTTAAGAACCTGTAGTTAGCAGACATTAGCAAATCTGATGACATTTGAATTTAGATTGTTTGAATCTGTAAATTCCATTTGCATTGAAGATAATCAATACAAATTGAATGTTCCTTCTTTCCTGATCATGCTCTAGGGTCTCTTGACACCCTGAGCATAATAAACACATGCTGTGTGAAAAAAAAATCTCACTTTTCCGCCATACCTCTGCACTTTCTGGCCTCTTTTCCATCTGACTTCCTCCTACTATGTGTCATTCTCTTTGTATGTCCTCCCTGTGTTTGTGTGGTTTTCCTCCAGGTGCTCCAGTTTCCTCCCACACTCCAAAGACAAGCTGATAGGGAATTTAGATTGTGAGTGTCACGCTTAATACTGAAGGCTACTGCAGAATAACACAAACTCCACTAGATGGCAGCAGAGTGGAGAATGAGCTGAATATCCTGCAATGAAGCAAACCAGCAGAATTACTGCGAAGCAACCACTAGGTGGCATCGGAATAGTCAGAGAGCCGAGTCGATACCAGAGAATAATGCAGTACAAAGGGAAAATCCAAAACACAGAGTCAGAAGAGAGCAAAAGGAAAAGGTCAGAGCCGGTCAATAGCTGAGCTAACAGATGGGAGAGACAGGATCAGGTCAGGGATGAGCTAAAGTCAAATACCAGGTAATCGAAAAACACAGGGAAATAAGGAGCAGGGTCAGGTAGGAGGAGGGTCAACAAACATGGGTAAGGTCAGATGAACGCAACAGGACAGATCAGGAACTCACCAGAGCTAGCTAAACATGCCGAAGGTAAGCAATATAACTGGCACAGCACACAGGTTGCAGCACAGAGATATAGCAGACCAGACACAGGAATGAGGCAAGGGAAATTAACCCCTGACATGACCAGACCAGGACAGGAGAGACAAGATAAAAACTGGGCCTGGATCATGACAGTGAGCCCCAATGGGGACAGTAATGATAATGTCTGCAAAGCGATGTGGAATATGATGGTGCTATATATATATGCAATGCATAATAAATAAATAATAATCCTCTTCAATCAATGTTGGGGCTTCTGGTGCCATCCAGGCCTTAGAAATTGTGGTGCACATTTTGACATGCACATCATGACTAGTGTTGAGCGATACTGCTCGATATCTAAAAATATCGGATCGGAATGGTATCGCCGATATCACTAAATATCGTCGATATCCGATTCCGATACCGGAAGTCCCATGTAAGTCTATGGGAACAAAATATCGCAACTAAAAAAACACTTTCTTTCGTTGTAAACACAAAATATACACACATAGAATACATATATATATATATATACATGTCATTGTGACATATATATATATACATATATTTATAGTTTATACACTTCTACATAGTAAAATAGACTCTGATTCAATTGCCGGGTAAAGCCGTGACATACCCCATAGAAGTCGACGGGCTCGGTGCCGAGTACCCCCAAAACCTCTGGCTCTGTGCGACTCAACTTGGGCGTCACGAACAGGATTCTGTAGCTCGCTATAAGCGAGTCCTGTGTGCCTGAATTGAACTGGTTTTGTGCTTGAGAATTGCTAAAATCATCAGAGAATGTATTTGCCATTTTTCCGTCATATCTGCGTCACGACGAGGCACTGGTGAAGAAGAAGGGCGTGCTCTTCGTGGGTGTACACTCACTCAGTGGCGCGAAAACGATGGCCGACCACTCTAAATGGTACTGCAATGTAAGATCGTGCCCCACAGCTCTTGAGTTCCGCCTCCTCATCCTCCTCAGTGTGCGGAAACTAACACGAAGGTCCCGCCTCACTACAAAAGAGGGGCCCTTTCCAGATGCTAATGACACATGTGACTTGGCAGAGATGGCTAATGGACACGAGCAGAAGTGTGAAGGGATGGAGCAGTCAGAGCTCTCCCCCCACGGAAGCGACCCGATCGCCACGGAACCACCGTTGGGCACCCGGCCTGGAAACCCTCCTACGCTGCAAGAAGCGGAGGATATCCTAAGAGGCCTGGCCCGGCACCGGGAGGAGGTCGCCAGGATGGAAGCACGCTGGCGTGCCCTAAAACTAAACTTGGAGCGGCGCCAATCCCTCTTACCTGAAGTGTCTGTACCGGATGGTGAGGCACCCGTTCTAGTAGAGGAGTCCGTGCGGGCATCCCAGCCCTTGCAATGTGATCCGGTTGACGTTGTCGCAGTGGAGGCACCCGTTCCTGCAAAAAACGCTGCACCGGCAGCACCCCAGATCCCGCTGTCTGCCCCCGTCGCTGAGACAGAAGAAGCGACACCCGTCCTCATGGAGGAAGCCGCGCAGGCACCAGAGGTCTACCTGTCTGTACCGGAGCCCCGACTGTCATCTGTTCCAGAGCCGGCTGCTTCCTCCGCAGGTGAGCACCGCCAGGACTGTCGGGCGCCAGGAGAGCTGCCGCAAACCGGACATCGTAAGCTGCAGTTTGATGGTGGAGACATGGAGATGCTGGTGGAGGAGAATTACAACCGGCGTCAGGAGGAAGAGTGGAGACATCGGGAGAGAGAAGCCGAGCGACAAAGGGAGCAGCGCGAATCCCAGAAGCTTCGCCAACGTCACATCGAGAAGGACCGGGCAGATAAGGACCGGATGAGAAAAGATAAAGGAACCCTGATGGAGCCGCGGCGTAAGGGTGCAGTACGGAGCTTTAAATTGAAAGCTGGTTGGGGCTTCATCCAGGAGCCTGGACTTTATTTAGAAGTGTTTGTGACCCGGCGGGACGTGGAGACTCACCTCCCAGAAGGACACCCGGGGAGGGACCTGTTGCCAGGAGACTTGGTAACTTACACCCGACACTGGGGTTACAATGGATGGTATGCCCTAAATGTCACCAGGTGCGACCCCTGGTCCCCATAGTGTCAGGAACCTGTGAGACCCTCGGAGCCTTCAGCCTCCCACATCCAGGCCTCTGCACAAGTGCCCACCCCACGCCGTAAATCTCCCCAGCCTCCCTCAGTGGTCTCCTCAGCAGCCCCAGCTATGGACATGATAATGATATCTGGCCCGTACCCGGCGCCTGTTAGGCCCCCTGGGGTTCGTTCAGTCCGGGACATAGGGCTCCAGACCCGGAGGGAGATGAAAGAGGTGGCCACACAGACACAGATAGCGGGTCACGACTTGACTGTACAGGCCACACGACGTCATCAGGTCCTGGTGGTCCTTGGTGTCTCGGATGTTTGGCAACCATCAGAAGAGTACCAGGTGGTACCTGGAACACCCCTGCCAAAGAATTATAAATAACCCGGACAGGGTCCCTGTATGTAAATAGTTAAATTGTGATACCGCGTGATGTCATAAAAAAGTTTTTAATTTAATAAAAAAAACAACACAGTTTTCATTACTTTTATTACAGTCTCATCCTGCGACGCCATCGATCTCCTGTAAAAAAATAAAAAAAAAAAACAGCAGTATACCACCTGTCCGACGCAGTCCATAGTAACGAGTGTCCCACGACGATCCAGCTCTGCTACATCAGAATGACATCAGAGGCAGACAGGCAGGCAGAGCCTGTCATCCCGGCGCAGCACAGCTGATTACCTGCTTCCCCGGCGGTGACGTCATCGGACTGACTGCTTTACGGCCGGGATTACCCAGCAGTCACTGCAGTTATCGCGAAAAACTGCATGTGACCGCCAGGGAGAAGATAATGGCGGCCATCAAGCAGTCCAGGACGTGACCGCCGGAGATCTTCTGCCAGGTAAGTGCCGCTGACTCCTGACAGACCCGACCGACGGACATCTGACAGTGACAGTGACAAATCCGATTCCGGTATCCGATATGACGAAAATATCGGTACTCGGAATCGAAAGCCCGATACAGCTAATATCGGCCGATACCCGATATTTGCAGTATCGTATCGCTCAACACTAATCATGACATGATATTACAACATGTACGCAGATGAGTGCTGGTTTTTATTTATTTAGTACGCTTTGTTTTTATAGCGCTATGATATTCCACCGGGCTTTACATACATTATCATCTCTGTCCCCAATGTGGCTCACAATCTAAATTCACTATCAATAAGTCTTTGGAGTGTGGGAGGAAACTGGAGAACCTGGAAAAAAACTCATGCAGACACCAGGACAACATACAGACTCCTTGCAGATGTTTTCCTTGATGGGATTTGAACCTATTACCAAGTCTGCAGTGCTAACCACTGAGTGACCATGCTGACCATATTGGGACTTGATGTTGGAACAACAAGCATTGACTAAACATGTTATTATGTTATTATCGAGCTGTGTGGGTGGAGCTTCATTGGTCGGCAATTATAAATGGATCTGCCATCATGTGATCATAATGGTTTGTGTGCCCAAATACATTAAGCGTGGCAGACCATTCCTCAGTTAACCATTAATAACCTCTTCGGCAGCAGCCAAGGTGTGTAAGTTTGTTATTTCTCCAAGTGGCACACATACTTGATGCTAAATAAAATGAAATGTTTTGAAAATTTTGTGTCCATTTTTTCTATAGCATATCCTGTGATTCCACAATGTTATGACTTTTCAATCATGGTGTTACAATTTCTATGTTGAGGAGTGTATATGGCATGAGACTGACTCTTTTTTAACTTTCTAAAGACGTATGCCGCTCAAGCTTGCTCACAGGCACTTTAGTGAACGCCCTCACCGGAACCCATATTTGATTTTATGGTGTTTGCTAAGAAATAGTAGCTAATGGCATAAACACCATTATTTCTGTTTAGACAGTTTAGATAAATATATCCCACTGTTTTACTTATAGTATTAGTGCCGATACTCATTTGAAACAAAAATGTAATTGCCTGAATATATTTACTACCACTCAAGTTTTATCCCACAATTTTCTATCCCTGCTTAGTCAACAAACTCAATCACAAATAACATTGATACTGGATGACTGCATTTTATTGTCCATATTATGGTCATAGCCCCAAGAATCTGGTGATTTAACTTTTACTGGATTTAGACAATCACAGTAAGACCAGTAATGAGAAGAAATGAGGTAATTTAAGAGGCATAACATTATCATGTTAAAATAGCATATACAGGTATGCAAAATTCTAGCCGAATAGTGCATGTGTGTATTTTTTTGTGCTAAAAAGCTATGCAAAATAACAATTTTATTATAATAATATGCAATACTCATATGCCTAAGACTTTAGCTTAGTAAGTTTTTTTTCTCTTTTATGAAAGCCCTTTGGACATAAAACAGCTTGGTCACTTCATAATGCATCATATTTATGATACATTTCAGGGTTCTTTAGAAAAGTAAAAAGGTCAATAAAATACAATACAGTAAAACAGTACAGCATTATGCATTTCTTTTATGCTCCTCTAAGGCTGCTTAGAATGTAACATTGCTTTTATAGAGGAAAACTCGGACAACATCATGATAAATCTGTTCTCTAATAAACAGAGGTGAGTATGTGATTTCAGAATAAATAAATTTATTTTACACCATGCTGATTCAGTTCAGTACTGAATAAATGAACGGAAAAACTGCCATACACAAACGGAACGGAAGGATATAAAATAGTTTGCGTTCTGTTTCAGAAGTAAATAAATTGGTGTATTATCAATAAGAAGTATAATGAAATCATTCTGGTCTGGCCAGAATGAGACATTTTTCTTGAGTTCATTTTTTTAAATGTGATCACCTGTACAACAAAGAGCATGGGGCGCAGGAAATACAGTAAATACATTGACACTGCGATAACACTATAACAGAACAAACAGAATATATATATTTTTGAATATTTTTTTATTTTTCATATTTTTTAAAACTTTTTTTTAACTTTTCACTCAACTTGCTAACTCCCTTAGTGGACTTGAACATGTCTTATCGCCTGTACTATATACAGCAATATCACACCATTGCTGCAGATAGTAAAGACCATGGTCTCCTTTGAAGCCCCGCCAGGGGAAAGGTTTCAAGGAAGCTCAATAATGACCAACATAGAGGTCTTCATCAGAAACCTGACTGTCATAGTAGTAACCCATCGGCTACCCGTGATGTCTTGGATGCGCTGATAGGTGTATAGAATGATGCATCCCCCTGCCAGCATGCTGTTAATGCCACTGTCAGAGTTTGACAGCGGCATTTATCAGGTTAGCAATCGTGGACAGAGTTCTGCACATCTAGAGGTAACACACAGCCATTACCTGCCGAGCACGAGGTGAGCTCGTCCCATGAGCCTGCTCCATACAGCCACTTCTGACTTGTGCCGTACATGTACAGCAGATGTTGTGAAGGGGTTATTATAACAAGCTTTACATAACTAAATTATTTACTCAGTCATTCAGTTCTTTTACCAAATATTTAATTTAACTGTCATAATCCAGGCCGGGTTTGTTTCATGTTATTCTCTCCCCAGTCTGGTCATGTAAGGGTTAACATACTCTGTCTAATTTTGGGTTCTGTGTGGTTATTTCAGTATGCTGTAGCCTGCTGACCAATGTCAGTGATAGTTGATGCTTCCAGGCTAGGGCAGCTGACCCCTTGATACCGTGTTTTGTCCTCTGCCCATTTACTCTGTTCCCATAACCTCCCTTTCCTGCCACCCCACTTGTCTTAGTTTTCGCTCACTTTGCTTGGACCCTTGGTTCAGTATAGACCAAAAGTTTGGACACACCTTCTCATTTAAAGATTTTTTGTATTTTCATGGCTATGAAAATTGTACATTCTCACTGAAGGCATCAAAATTATGAATTTACACATGTGGAATTATATACTTAACAAAAAAGTGTTAAATAACTGAAAATATGTCTTATATTCTAGGTTCTTCAAAGTAGCCATCTTTCGTTTTGATGACTGCTTTGCACACTCTTGGCATTCTCTTGATGAGCTTCAAGAGGTAGTCACAGGACATGGTCTTCCAACAATCTTGAAGGAGTTCCCAGAGATGCTTAGCACTTGTTGGCCCTTTTGCCTTCATTCTGCGGTCCAGCTCACCCCAAACCATCTCGATTGGGTTCAGGTCTGGTGACTGTGGAGGCCAGGTCATCTGGCGTAGCACCCCATCACTCTCCTTCTCGGTCAAATAGCCCTTACACAGCCTGGAGGTGTGTTTGGGATCATTGTCCTGTTGAAAAATAAATGATGGTCCAACTAAACGCAAACCGCATGGAATAGCATGCCGCTGCAAAATGCTATGGTAGCCATGCTGGTTCAGTATGCCTTCAATTTTGAATAAATCCCCAACAGTGTCACCAGCAAAGCACCCCCACAACATCACACCTCCTTCTTCATGCTCCATGGTGGGAACCAGGCATGTAGATTCCATCCGTTCACCTTTTCTGCGTCGCACAAAGACACGGTGGTTGGAACCAAAGATCTCAAATTTGGACTCATCAGACCAATGCATAGATTTCCACTGGTCTAATGTCCATTCCTTGTGTTCTTTAGCCCAAACAAGTCTCTTCTGCTTGTTGCCTGTCCTTACCAGTGGTTTCCTAGCAGCTATTTTACCATGAAGGCCTGCTGCACAAAGTCTCCTCTTAACAGTTGTTGTAGAGATGTGTCTGCTGCTAGAACTCTGTGTGGCATTGACCTGGTCTCTAATCTGAGCTGCTGTAAACCTGTGATTTCTAAGGCTGGTGACTAGGATAAACTTATCCTCAGAAGCAGAGGTGACTCTTGGTCTTCCTTTCCTGGGGCGGTCCTCATGTGAGCAAGTTCTTCTGTAGTGCTTGATGTTTTTTGCAACTGCACTTGGGGACACTTTCAAAGTTTTCCCAATTTTTCGGAATGACTGACCTTCATTTCTTAAAGTAATGATGGGCACTCGTTTTTCTTTACTTAGCTGCTTTTTCTTGCCATAATACAAATTCTAACAGTCTATTCAGTAGGACTATCAGCTGTGTATCCACCAGACTTCTGCACAACACAACTGATGGTCCTAACCCCATTTATAAGGCCAGAAATCCTACTTATTAAACCTGACAGGGCACACCTGTAAAGTGAAAACCATTTCCGGTGACTTCCTCTTGAAGCTCATCAAGAGAATGCCAAGAGTGTGCAAAGCAGTCATCAAAGCAAAAGATGGCTACTTTGAAGAATCTAGAATATAAGACATAATTTCAGTTGTTAGACACTTTTTTGTTAAGTATATAATTCCACATGTGTTAATTCATAGTTTTGATGCCTTCAGTGTGAATTTACAATTTTCATAGTCATGAAATTACAGAAAAATCTTTAAATGAGAAGATGTGTCCAAACTTTTGGTCTGTACTGTATGTGACTCAGCTTGTCTTCTGACCTGTTTATTGTCTCTCGTCTCGGTTATATCTGCTCCGTCTGGCTCTGACTTTTGGCTTGTATTTGACCATGTGAATTGCTGTTACCTCTGGTACTTCTTGTCCTGACTGCTTCTGACTCAGCTCGTCTGACCACTCTTTCTCCACCGGGTGGCGCTTGTGCTGCTGCTCTGTGGTACAATGCTGTGTGTGCAACCTCTCTTCACTCACCAGCATCCCCTAATGGAGGTTGCGCTATACTACACTGCAGCAGCATTACATTAATACTTCTGTTTTACCAAAACTGACATTGTGCTATAGTTTATATGATAGCCCAGAAATGAATTCATAAGTGTGTAGGCCTCAAATAATTTATTTCTGTCTTATTACATTTTATATCATTAACCATCAGAATGGTGAATGAATGTCTGTTTGATGGAAATGGAGGGTTTGAGAAGGGGAATGCAGCTGCACTTTTCCTAAGACATATATATGTAAGCTCACAAACAGAGAAGTGACTTATAGATTGTATTGTAGCTAAGAATAAAGAAAACATCTCTAAAAACATCTAAATAAGCAATTGAGCGAGCTGGTGAGTGTTTTGTTGAAAAGCGTGTTTTGACTTAAGTATGTGACTTGAGAGTCAGTGACTTTGGATTCAGGGATATTAGAAGAAAGTGATGCATTAATTCACTGGTTGTATTTGTATATATTCCTGTGTTTGTTGTATGTGTCATCACTGTTAGTAAAATGAGATCCTTGATTGACAATGCCGTTTAGTTTTCATCTTGTCACATGTATGCAATCCTTGACAGCCTGTTGCAGATGCATGCTGTTATGTTAGATGTGCACACTTTGAGCACTTAGAAGCCCATATACCGTATTTAAATGAGCAACTTACAACACTGAGATCCATTAACAGTAAGAAACTAGACTGCAGATTACTGAGTAGGTGCTCTCTGGAGTAAATGTGTGGAAAGACAGTAGAATGGAGGTGCAGGGTAATGAGAGTGATAGCTTTGTGACATAAGGTGAGGTAGAAGAAATTGTGTTAGCAAGGCTCCTCATGATCTAGCACAGCCAACAAGTTTGCTAAGTTGGCAAATGAGAAGAGTCTCAGTACAGGGGTAGCTTTGTTGCAGAAAGACATGTCATCTGAAAGTCAGCAAAATATCTGCTCCAATAAAGAGGAGAATAGGTGTGCAGGGCAGGCCAGGTAGTTACTGATAGGTGGGGATTCATTCATTATTGTACCAGGACAATCTGTTGCAAAGACCCGGATTTTCAAGCTGAGTCAAGTTTGACATATCGTGGATGGGATTGATAGATTACTGAGAGGGTCTGGTGAGGATCTAATGGTCATCGTGCTCATTGGCACCCAAAGTTACAGGTAGGAAGAAAGTTCTGAAACATGATTTCAGGGATTTAGGATGTAAGTAAGGCAAGAACATCAAAGATAATATTTTGCTTGTGCAAATTCCACACAAAAGAGGCATTAGAAAATTAGGAAGGTAAATAAGTGGCAAAGAATAGGTTCTACTTTTCTACAGAACTGGGCTGACTTCTCTGTTGGTTACAGGTTTGATGGCAGGTATTGGCTTCATCTCAAAAGGAAAGGAACAGCTGTTTTGTGGGGAAGAATGTATAGAAGAGTGTTTTAACTAGAGGAAGGGCAATTATTGTACTGGAGGGGAAGATTCTGTACATAGTTATCTGGGCTTAAGAAATGAGATAACATGGGGTGAGGGTCAGAAAAGAGCAGAAATAGAGACACAGTAACATGCACAAAATGCATGTATGAAAATGCCACAAGCCTCATCAATGAGATTGAGGAGTTATAATTAATAGTTTACAGACTAAAGAAAGATGGAAAATGGAAATAATGAGTTATTAAATTGAGACATTTTATGAAAGAAAGTGAGAATAATCCAACAATTTTCCACTATCTAAAAAATAAGAGTACTTGGGTAAAATGGTGGAAGGATTAAGAAATTCCAATCTATTAAACACCGTTTGAATTTTAGCAGGACTGTCCAATTGCAAATGACATCATCAAAGATATCATAAACTTTCCAATAAATAAGGATAATACAGCAATAAGTGAGGCACTGACAAACGCAAAAAAAAACATTAAAAAAGATTAATGACCGGGTTTAGGTGTCATACAACCCCAAGATCTCCATGAGTTAAATATTGTGATAGATACATCATAATTTCTAACATTAAATGATTTGTTAATAAAATGCTCTGTTCAGGATTACCAGTATTCAAAAGGCTGAACCCAGAAAATATAAGCCATTAAATTTAATCTAGAATGTGAGCAATGTCTTTGAGAGTTTTCTAAAAGAGTATATTCTGGAGTTTTAAAAAGAAATTAACCTTATAACCCAGCAACAGGATGGGTTTCAAAAGGAACAATCCTGTCAAACTAATCTGATCAGCTTCTATTAAGAGATAAGTTCCATACTGAACAAAGGTAAGGCCATGGACGTTGTACATTTTGACTGTTCAAAAGCATTTGATATGGTGTCACATAAAATGTTGGTACAGAAAATTAGTACAATAGGACTGGGGGGAAATATGTATTTGGGTTAAAAAGTGGCTCAGTAAAAGGAAACAGGGTGGTAATTATTGTAAGACCCTCTGAGTCACAGTTAAGGAGTGGGATACAGCAAGGGTCAGTATTGGGCCTTTTTCTTTTTAATGTATATCTGGCCTTATGGACAGCATACAAAGTAGAATTTCAACATTTGAAGATGATACTACACTCTGCGAGGTAATCAACATAGAGGATGATAGTTTAATACTATAGCAAGATTTAAGTAGACTTGTGGATTGGACTGAATAATGGGATTTAAAGTTTAACATAGATAAATGTAAGACCATGCATTAGGACAGAGGACACCAAATGTATGGTTATTTACTAAATAGTAAACAACTAGGTAAAACTGTCATTGGAAAAGAACAACTGCCGCCAGGGCAAATAAGGCCAGGAAAAGAATTAAAAGAGACTTGGAAAGTAGTTTTGCCCCCATACAAGTCACTGGTCATGCCATACTTAGAACACAGTGTATAATTTGGGGTTCCAGTTTTGCACGCAGAAAAGGTGAACGGATGGACTCTATATGCCTGGTTCCCACCTTGAAGCATGGAGGAGGTGGTGTGATAGTGTGGGGGTGCTTTGCTGTTCACACTGTTGGGGATTTATTCAAAATTGAAGCGGTGAGCGGTCCAGCTCACCCCAAACCATCTCGATTGGGCTCAGGTCTGGTGACTGGAGGCCAGGTCATCTGGCGTAGCACCCCAACACTCTCTTTCTTGGTCAAATAGCCCTTACACAGCCTGTAGGTGTGTTTGGGGTCATTGTCCTGTTGAAAAATAAATGATGGTCCAACTAAACGCAAACTGGATGGAATAGCGTGCTGCTGCAAGATGCTGTGGTAGCCATGCTGGTTCAGTATACCTTCAATTTTGAATAAATCCCCAACAGTGTCACCAGCAAAGCACCCCCACATCATCACCACCTCCTCCATGCTTCACGGTGGGAACCAGGCATGTAGAGTCCATCCGTTCACCTTTTCTGTGTGCAAAGCAGTAATCAAAGCAAAAGGTGGCTACTTTGAAGAACCTAGAATATAAGACATATTTTCAGTTGTTTCACACTTTTTTGTAAAGTGTAATGTATAATTCCACATGTGTTAATTCATAGTATTGATGCCTTCAGTGTGATTCTACAATTTTCATAGTCATGAAAATACAGAAAAATTATTGAATAAGAAGCTGTGTCCAAACTTTTGGTCTGTACTGTATATAGCGCCAACATATTCTGCAGCACTTTACAATTAAGCAGGGACATGTACAGACCTTAACAACATTACCAAGCAATCTAAAGTTCAACAGATAAAAGAAAAGTGAGGGCCCTGATCACAAGCTTACAATCTATAAGGAAATGGCATGGGTGTGGAGGGGGGGTTAGAGAATGGGAAAATAAGTGCTTGCCTTGTATGGTCCAGCCATCATTACAATAAGTAGAGATTTTCAGATAAAGCTACATGAGCCAGTCATGAGTAAATATCTAAAAGTACAGAGCCTCTCTCGCTGTCTTGCAGTGCACTTGTTTTATTTTAAATTGCTTACACTTACCAAGGGAACGTGCCGATTGATGATATTTTAAGGAATCACTGTTTACACAGTGCCAAAGTATGATTACACTATACCACAAGCCATTTATTTGCTTTGGTACTCGTTGAGGCCAGATGTTACTCGATGCTGAATGCGGCTAGAGAATAAAATCTTGTGATTTTGTAAGAGGTTATTAAGCACACATATACTGTATAGTTCTCAGAGATTTCTCCAAAAACAATTTGTATAACAAAGATAATGTGGCAAAACGATGTGTATTTAAAAGTATTTTCAAATATGATTAAACATTTAAAACATAGATTTTACTAAAAATGTTTAAAACATTGATTCGTGCATCACTCTATGTCTGGCCATCTCTTTTTATAGCCTTGCCCCTTGATGAAGCCATCTCCTGATAAAGCTAACGCCAAAACGCACGTAGGGGTAGACACCATTTTCCTGGGGACTTCCGCATATTAAGGTGTATGTATCTAGCAGTCTTTCATACTGCATTCTTGTGACTTTATGCATCTATTTGGGTTGGAGAATTCTTGCAAATCATTCATAGAGGAAAATGTAACCTCTTTGGGATCACGGTATCCATGCTAAATTATTATTGAGGCTTTCCCCTCGTTTATCTATATATATATATATATATATATAATATATATATATATTAGATGAGTTTGTATATAATATATATATTTATATATTTTTTTTTTTCCTTCATACCTCTGCAGGGATACTATTGTCTGCTTCTCGATCTGATATTACTGATATGATACTATTTTTATCATTGAGTTTGCTTTCTCATTTCTTTTGCATACCCCCCGCACTATTGTTATGATCCCTATTTTTTTTTTAACAATACACACTATGGACTCTTTGGTTGGCTGTCTTTCTCTTTAGTTTTTCTGTTCTTCCAACTTGTCCTGCTAATATTTTCTATCCTTATATATACATATCTGTGATTACTAATTTAATAGTTTGATTTGAATATCAAGAGATATGTGTTATTTTCCTCTGTGTCATCTAAGCATCAGAATATTATAGTGGCGCCACATGTCCTGTAACAGCCACCATTCTATTCAGCAAAAATGGTTTCACATGTACAACTTTCACAGTTTGGCAACTGGTCTTTTGACTCAAACTCATACGGAATCATATATGCCAGTTGGGGTCTATACTTGTCAGCCATATTCACCCCCCATTGCCTGTGTGATTAACCATAATCTCCCATGGAAGTAAGAATTTTTAGGAAATATACTTGCTTAATACAGCATGCAATACAGCATGCCATCATTTATTTCTCTCAACTTTCATGGATTAATGTAAATCTGTAAAAAAGAAGCCCCTGTTTAAATGTATAATATTCATGTGCATATAGATGAGATGTTCTATATCGGCCTATGGCAGTTTGTTGATGATGTATTACAAATATATAAAACATAAAAGTAGTATATTCAAAACAGAAATCATATTCAAAAAGTGTAAATGGGACTCTGTGCCTCTGTATCTGGGGCCCCTCAATCAATATATATGGACACCCTATACAGGGATCATTACCAAAAAACGTGGATTGCACTCATAATTGCACTCTTAACCAATCTTGCCCCTCGTGTGGTGCACCGCCCGAAGCCCTGTAGGTGTACCAGACGCAGGGCAAGTATGGGTGAGAGTGCAATTATGACTGAGTGTTTAATGTAGTTTCATTGTGGGGCTGTTGGACCTTATATGCACTTAGAGTATGAATTTGTTCTCTATACAGCCCTTATATGTCACTAAATTTTGTCCTATAGCAATTAAACACCTGATAGTTTAAAACATTTAAGTACCAGCACTTTATGTATTTATATTGGATTTGGATACTCTCCCTTCCCTGATACAACATGTGGTGCATGCGTTTATTTACCTGAGTCCCTGTTCTATTTTGACTTTGTCTTGATAGATGTTTTTGATGTTTTATCCTAAATTGTTTACCTTGAATTTTTTAATAAAGTTTATGCATTTTATTCTTGGACCATGTATTCCATATTTTTTTGTTAATGATAAATTTATGCAACATGAATCCTGACACCCATCTCCAAGGTCCTATCCCAATTTTCAGTACGTGTAATATTAACCCTTCCTGACATGCACCATACCTATACTGCTTTGTGGGAGCTGAATTCCTGCAAACCGCAGAATAAGTATGGCGCACCGATTGTGCAGCCTCACGCTGAGCGCCGCGGTAATAAGGCGTTTAACCAATCCGATGCCGCTGTCAATAGTAACTGTGACATTGAAGAGATTGCACACAGGGAGGGGGCTCCTTGAGTGCTCTCATGAGAACAACGCGATGCGCCTCCATGGAAACTCCTTGCCCCAAGATGGCCACGTGGTCTTTCAGGGTCCTGCAGGGAAGGTGGCTTGTGAGTGCCTGCTGGGAGCAGACGCTGACATGCCTCCTACCCTGCCTTTCAGATCCTGATGTGCTATTCTGCAGTGCAGAAGAATTGCAGAGTATCAGATCAGCGATCTGACACTATACAGTGATGTCCTAGGATGGGACAGTGTAAAAATTTTTAAAAAGTGTAAAAAATGTTTTTAAAAATACCCAAATAGCAAAAAAAAGAAATAAATATTTTTTCAATAAATACAAAAGCAATAAAAGTATACATATTTGGTATATCCGCATCTGTAATGATACTCTATAAAACTATCCCACTAGTTAACCCCTTCAGTGAACACCGTGAAAAAAAAACAAGACAAAAAACAATGCTTTATCATCATACCGCTAAACAAAAAGTGCCTTAAAAGGCAATCAAAAAGACTAATGTAAATAAAAATGGTACAGCTGAAAACGCCATCTTGCCCTGCAAAAAACAAGCCATCATACAGCTCCATCAGCTCTTTTTCCATTGTTTGTGATGTCACTCTGTACGGTATTCGGGAGGGAAGTGTGAACAACAAGTAGCTTTTGATATGGGCGCACCTCCGGCCAGGATGCGCTATGCCTCACGTCCTCCAGCAATTCAACACACCGAATGGTAGTAGTTCTCTCTCGATTTACGCCACAGACTGCAATCTTTTACATCAGGTGCTGATTAGAAGCTCATTCTATATTTTACAAATGTGACAATATTTTATAAATATTTTCAGAGACGTAACTTTTTTTGTCATTTAAATGTGCAAGGGCTTTTTTTCTATCCCTAAACTAATTTATTTATTGATACCATTTTGGGGTACATATGATATCTTCATATCTTGTTTATTGTATTTTTTGCGAACAAAAAATGGCATTTCTGTCTTTCAGTTTATTTTTTATTTTCAGCTTTTAACATACCACTTATCAAATGATACAATGTCAAATATGTTCTTTTTTTAAAATATTTCATTCTCACAATTTTTGAAGGCGGTTAAGGAAGTTGAATTTACTTTTTGTACATTTTTTATGTTTCTAATATTTGAAAAACATTTTTTTCCCTTTATTTTTTACTTGAACTTGTGATTCTTCAATTGCTTTTCCTATATACTTCAATGCCTAAATATTGCAGTGTTTAGTGACATTTTCCTATGAAGCTCAGCATGTGGCTAAGTCTCGCAAGAGGACTAAGATGACAATTACGTGATCAATGATGTAATTTGAATGTCACTGTCAGAGATTGAAAGCCACACTTAAATGGTTATACTGCAGTGATTGGAGCAGGCTCCAGTAGTACCATCTGCTTGATATGAAGAAGCCTCAGCTTCTGACACAGATTATACAAACCTACACACGTGGTCAAAATTGTTGGTAACCCTTGTTTAATGACAGAAAAACCCACAATGTTCACAGAAATAACTTGAGTCTGACAAAAGTAGTAATAAATAAAAAATCTATGAAAATGAACAAATGAAAGTCAGACATTGCTTTTCAACCATGCTTCCAAGAATTTAGGAAAAAATAAAACTCATGAAATGGGCCTGGACAGAAATGATGGTACCCCTGAAAATAATGTGACAAAAGGGACTTGCTAAATTGAGGTGTGTCCACTAATTAGCATCACAGGTGTCTACAATCTTGGAATCAGTGAGTGGGTCTGTATAGAGGGCTACATATACTCACTGTGCTGTTTGGTGACATGGTGTATATCACTCTCAAAATGGACCAGTGGAAGCAAAGTAAAGAGTTGTCTCAGGAGATTAGAAAGAAAATTATAGACAAACATGTTAAAGGTAAAAGTTATAAGACCATCTCCAAGCAGCGTGATGTTCCTGTGACTACAGTTGCACATATTCAGAAATTTAAGCTCCATGGGACTGTAGCCAACCTCCCTGAACGTGGCCGTAGGAGGAAAATTTATGACAAGTCAAAGAGATGGATAATACGAATGGTAACAAAAGAGCCCAGAAAAACTTCTAAACAGATTAAAGGTGAACTTCAAGCTCAAGGAACATCAGTGTCAGATCGCACCATCCGTCATTGTTTGAGCAAAAGTGGACTTCATGGGAGATGACCAAGGACGACACCATTGTTGAAAAAAAATCCTAAAAAAAGCCAGACTGGAATTTAGCAAACTACATGTTGACAAGCCACAAAGTGTCTGGGAGAATGTCCTATGGACAGATGAGAGAAAAATTGAACTTTTTGGCAAGGCGCATCAGCACTATGTTTACATATGGAAAATGAAGCATATCAAGAAAGAACACTGTCTCTACTGTGAAACATGGAGGAGGTTCTGTTATGTTCTGGGGCTGCTTTGCTGCATCTGGAACAGGGAGTCTAGAATCTGTGCAGGGTACAATGAAATGCCAAGACTATTAAGGGATTCTAGAGAGAAATGTGCTGCCCAGTATCAGAAAGCTTGGTCTCAGTCGCAGGTAATGGGTCTGGCAACAGGATAATGACCAAAAACACACAGCTAAAAACACCAAAGAATGGTTTAGAGGAAAACATTGGATTATTCTGAAGTGGCCTTCTGTGAACTCTGACCTAAATCCTATTGAGCATCTTTGGAAAGAGCAGAAACTTGGCCTCTGGAAAAGGCAACCTTCAAACATGAGACAACTGGAGCAGCTTGCTCTTGAGGAGAGGGTGAAAATACCTGTCGAGAGGTGCAGAAGTCTCATTGACAGCTACAGGAATCGTTTGATTGCAGTGATTGCCTCAAAAGGTTGTGCAACAATATATTAACCCCTTCACCCCAAAGGGTGGTTTGCACGTTAATGACCGGGCTAATTTTTACAATTCTGACCACTGTCTCTTTATGAGGTTATAACTCTGGAACGCTTCAATGGATCTTTGCGATTCTGAGACTGTTTTCTCGTGACATATTGTACTTCACGTTAGTGGTAAAATTTCTTCGATATAACCTACGTTTATTTTTGAAAAAACTGCAAATATGGTGAAAATTTAGAAAATTTTGCAATTTTCAAACTTTGAATTTTTATTCCCCTAAAACAGAGAAATATGTCACACAAAATAGTTAATAAATAACATTTCCCACATGTCTACTTTACATAAGCATAATTTTGGAACCAAATTTTTTTTTTGTTAGGAAATTATAAGGGTTTAAAGTTGACCAGCGATTTCTCATTTTTACAACAAAATTTACAAAGCCATTTTTTTAGGGACCACCTCACATTTGAAGTTACTTTGAGGGGTCTATATGGCAGAAAATACCCAAAAGTGACACCATTCTAAAAACTGTACCCCTCAAGGTACTCAAAACCACATTCAATAAGTTTATTAACCCTTCAGGTGCTTCACAGGAGCTGAAGCAACGTGGAAGGAAAAAATGAATATTTAACTTTTTAGTCACAAAAGTGATCTTTAACAAACTTTTTTATTTTCACAAGGGTAAAAGGAGAAAATGGACAGATAAAGTTGTGCAATTTCTCCTGAGTACATCAATACCCCATATGTGGGGGAAAACCACTGTTTGGGCACATGGCAGAGCTCGTAAGGGAAGTAGCGCCGTTTGACTTTTTCAAACCAAAATTGGCTGGAATTGAGATTGGACGTCATGTCGCGTTTGGAGAGCCTCTGATGCGCCTAAACAGTGGAAACTCCCCACAAGTGACACCATTTTGGAAACTAGACCCCCCAAGGAACTTATCTGGATCTGTTGTGAGCACTTTGAACCCTAAAGTGTTTCACAAAATTTTTTAATGCCTGGGTGAGAAAAAAAAACAATTTTCCACAAAAATGATTTTTTAGTCCCAAATTTTTGATTTTTCTCAACTAAATTGGACCCCAAAAGTTGTTTTTCAATTTGTCCTGAGTGCGCTGATACCCCATATGTGAGGGGGGAAACTGTTTGGGAGCACAGCAGGGCTTGGAAAGGAAGTAATAACGTTGGGGGTAATGTTCCGTTTGCAGTGCCCCAGATGTGCCTAAACAGTGGAAACTCCCCAGAAGTGACCCCATTTTGGAAACTAGACCCCCTAAGGAGCATATCTAGATCTGTGGTGAGCACTTTGAACCCCCAAGTGCTTCACACGAGTTTATAATGCCCGGGCATGAAATAAAAAAATCCTATTTTTTTCCACAAAAATTATCTTTTAGTCACCAATTTTTTATTTTCTCAAGGGTAACAGGAGAAATTGGACCACAAAAGTTGTCCTATTTGTCCTGAGTACGCTGATACCCCACATGTGGGGGGAACCACTGTTTGGGCGCACGGCAGAGCTCGGAATGGAAGGAGAACCATTTGACTTTTTCCAACCAAATTGGCTGGAATTGAGATTGGATGTTATGTTGCATTTGGACAGCCCTTGATGTGCCCAAACAGTGGAAACCCCCACAAGTGACCCATTTTGGAAACTACACCCCCTAAGGAACTTATCTAGATCTGTGGTGAACAATTTGAACCCCCAAGTGCTTCACACAAGTTTATAACAAAGAGCTGTAAAATTAAAAAATCATATTTTTTCCACAAAAATGATCTTTTCACCCCAATTTTTATTTTCCCAAGGGTAACAAGACCCCAAACATTATTGTGCAATTTGTCCTGAGTATGCTGATACCCCATATGTGGGGGTAGACCACTGTTTGGGTGCATGACAGAGCTCGGAAGAGAAGGAGCGCCGTTTGACTTTTTCAACTCAGAATTGGCTGGACGCCATGTCGTGTTTGGAGAGCTCCAGATGTGCCTAAACAGTGGAAACCCCCCATAAATGACACCATTTTGGAAACTAGACCCCTGAAGGAACTTTTACAAAAATGATTTTTTCGCCCCCAATATTTTATTTTCACAAGTGTAACAGGAGAAATCGGACCCCAAAGGTTGTTGTCCAATTGGTCCTGAGTACGCTGATACCCAAGATTTGGGAGAAAACTTCCATATGGCCACAAGTCGGGGCTCGTAAGGGAAGTAGTGACGTTTTGGATTGCAGACTTTGATGGAATGGTCTGCGGGCGTCATGTCGCATTTGGAGAGCCCCTGATGTGCCTAAACAGTGGAAACCCCTAAAAGTGACCCCATTTTGGAAAATAGACCCCACAAGGAACTTATCTACAGTGGTGGCCAAAAGTTTTGGCACCCCTGCAATTCTGTCAGATAATACTCAGTGTCTTCCTGAAAATGATTGCAATCACAAATTATTTACTATTTTTATCTTCATTTAATTTGCTTGCAAGGAAAAAACACAAAAGAGAATGAAGCAAAAATCAAATCCTTGATCATTTCACACAAAACTCCAACAATGGGCCAGACAAAAGTATTGGCACCCTCTGCCTAATACTTGGCTGCACAACCTTTAGCCAAAATAACTGCGAACAACCACTTCCGGTAGCCATCAATGAGTTTCTTACAATGCTCTGCTGGAATTGTAGACCATTCTTCTTTGGCAAACTGCTCCAGGTCCTGATATTTGAAGGGTGCCTTCTCCAAACTGCCATTTTAAGATCTCTCCACAGGTGTTCTATGGGATTCAGGTCTGGACTCATTGCTGGCCACCTTAGAAGTCTCCAGTGCTTTCTCTCAAACCATTTTATAGTGCTTTTGGAAGTGTGTTTTGGGACATTGTCCTGCTGGAAGACCCATGACCTCTGAGGGAGACCCAGCTTTCTCACACTGGGCCCTACATTATGCTGCAAAATTTGTTGGTAGTCTTCAGACTTCATTTTGCCATGCACACGGTCAAGCAGTCCAGTGCCAGAGGCAGCAAAGCAACCCCAAAACATCAGGGAACGTCCGCTATGTTTGACTGTAGGGACCATGTTTTTTCCTTTGAATGCCTCTTTTTTTTCCTGTACACTCTGTGTTGATGGTTTTTCCCAAAAAGCTCGACTTTTGTCTCATCTGACCAGAGAACATTCTTCCAAAACGTTTTAGGCTTTCTCAGGTAAGTTTTGGCAAACTCCAGCCTGGCTTTTTTATGTCTCGGGATAAGAAGTGGGGTCTTCCAGGGTATCTTAACATACAGTCCCTTTTCATTCAGATGTCGACGGATAGTACGGGTTGACACTGTTGTACCCTCGGACCTCAGGGCAGCTTGAACTTGTTTAGATGTTAGTCGAGGTTCTTTATCCACCATCCGCACAATCTTGCGTTGAAATCTCTCTTCAATTTTTCTTTTCCTTCCACATCTAGGGAGGTTAGCCACAGTGCCATGGGCTTTAAACTTCTTGATGACACTGCGCACGAAAGACACAGGAATATTCAGGTCTTTGGAGATAGACTTGTAGCCTTGAGATTGCTCATGCTTCCTCTCAATTTGGTTTCTCAAGTCCTCAGACAGTTCTTTGGTCTTCTTTCTTTTCTCCATGCTCAATGTGGTACACACAAGGACACAGGACAGAGGTTGAGTCAACTTTAATCCATGTTAACTGCCTGCAAGGGTGAATTAGTTATTTCCAACACCGTCAATAATTTTGTCCACCCCCTTTTTTAGGTTTGGTGTGGAATTATATCCAATTTGGCTTTTGGTCAATTCTTTTTGTGTTTTTTCATTGAAGACAAATAAAATGAAGATAATAATACCAAAGAATTTGTATTTGCAATCATTTTCAGGAAGAAAGTATTATCTGACAGAATTGCAGAGGTGCCAATACTTTTGGCCACCACTGTAGATGTGTGGTGAGCGCTATGAAGCCCCAAGTCCTTCACAGAAGTTTATAACGTACAGCCATAAACAAAAAAATCATTTTTTTTTACAAAAATGATATTTTCACCCCAATTTTTTATTTTCCCAAGGGTAACAGAAGAAATTGGACCCCTAGAGTTATTGTGCAATTTGTCCTGAGAATGCTGATACTCCATATGTGGGAGTAAACTACTGTTTGGGCGCATGGCAGAGCTCAAAAGGGAAGGAGCACCGTTTGACTTTTCAACGCAGAATTGGCTGGAATTGAGATCAGATGCCATGTCACATTTGGAGAGCCCCTGATGTGCCTAAACAGTGGAAACCCCCCAATTCTAACTCCAACCCTATCCCCAACACTCCCCTAACCCTAGTCCCAACCCTAACCATAACCCTAACCTCAAACCTAACCCTAACACACTTCTAACCCTAATCCCAACCCTAACCCTAATCCTAACTTTAGGCGCAACCCTAACCCTAACTTTAGGCGCAACCCTAGCCTTAATGGGAAAATGGAAATACATACAGTTTTTTTATTTTATTATTTTTCCCTAACTAATGGAGTGATAAAGGGGGGTTTGATTTATTATTTATAGCGGTTTTTATGTTTGGCAGCTATCACGCTAAAAGACGCTTTTTATTGCAAAAAATAGTTTTTGCATCATTACATTTTGAGAGCTATAATTTTTGCATATTTTGGCCCACAGAGTCATGTAATGTCTTATTTTTTGCGGTACGAGTTGCCGTTTTTATTGGTACCATTGTTTAGCACGTGACATCTTTTGATCGCTTTTTATTTCGATTTTTGGTAGGTTAGAATGAATAAAAATCAGCAATTCATGAATTTCTTTAGGGGGGGCGTTTATACCATTCCACGTGTGGTAAAATTGATAAAGCAGATTTATTCTTTGGGTTAGTATGATTACAGCGATACCTCATTTAAATCATTTTTTTAATGTTTTGGCGCTTTTATACAATAAAAACAATTTTATATAAAAAAATAATTATTTTTGCATCGCTTTATTCTACAAGCTATAACTTTTTATTTTTTCGCTGATGATGCTGTGTCGCAGCTCGTTTTTTGCGTGACAAGATGAAGTTTTTAGCAGTACCATGTTTATTTATATCGGTCTTTTTGATCTCGTGTTATTCCACTTTTTGTTCGGTGGCATGATGATAAAGCAGTGATTTTTTGCTTTGTTTTTTTTTTAAGGGGTTCACTATAGGGGTTAACTAGTGGGACAGTTCTATAGGGCGGGTCGTTACGGACGCGGCGATACCAAATATGTGTACTTTTATTGTTTTGTTTTTTTTATTTACAGGAAGAAATTAATTTATTGGGGAATATTTTTTTTCCTTTATTTTGGAATTTTTTTTTTACACTTGATATTTTTATTTTTGTAACTTTTTTACTTTGTCCCAGGGTGGGACATTACGTCGGATGGCAGAGAGGGGTTAAGTGAAGGGTACCATCATTTCTGTCCAGGCCTATTTCATGAGTTTTATTTTTTTTTAAATTCTGTGGAAGCATTGTTGAAAAGCCATGTCCGACTTTCATTTGTTCATTTTGAAAGATTTTTGATTTATTATTACTTTTTTCAGATTCAAGTTATTTCTGTCACATTGTGGGTTTTTCTGTCATTAAACGAGGGTTACCAACAATTTTAACCATGTGTGTATGACCAAAATGTATCCCATTAGTTGTTAAGGGGTTAAAAATGAACATAAGCTCTAAGGTTTACACAAGCTAAACCCATGATTTAGAACTGTTTTTCCAAAATTGATAAATCAGGATGCAACATATTTCTCATTAAGTAAAATTGTTATGTTATCTTCTATGAAAACAGTTTTGTTGTGATTTAATTTCATTTATTTCCAGTGAGTTGTTTTATCTGTTTATTTTTTCTCTTTTATATTCTGAACTGAAAAAGTTTAGATATTTGTCTCTGATTTTTTTTTTATAGTTATGAAAATATTTTTTTGGGGTTCCATGAATCTTAGTAGCTTTGGTAATGCAGTGAGAAAATGACAAGTTTGTTATCTATTTTCATCTCTTCCTTCTGCTTTACTGCAAAAGATATTAGCGAGAAAATGTGATCACATAAAATAACTGCAGCAGTAGGGTGTACATACTATTTCAGGAAGTAAATTGCTGTTTTCTAAGGGAACACAAAACCCTTTACGCTCCTCTACAAATAACTCAGAAATCTATAAACACTGCAGCTTTTTTGCCTTATATATGATGAAATTCAGGTGTAGATCATTGAAACCTCCACACGGGAGATGATAGGGAAGATGCAGTAGAGGATATTTATAGATTTTTCTCTATATTATTGAAGACATAATGTAAAAACGTGTCCAATTAACATTTCAGCTTTGAACATCCCACACTCAACACAGTTTCACTCACAGTATTAATCTTCAGCATTCTAGACAAGTTGGTTCATATTGCATTAGTGTTTTCCTTACAAAAAAACAAACATAAGTATACTGCCTATGTAATATGAAATAAAACTACAGTTAGCACTTTATGAGAATAAAATGGGATTGTCCAAATAATTTACACCAGAAATTTTATAGAAACCTAAGAGACATTTTAATCCTAGACATTTTAAGCAGCTAATGACAGCAGTAAGAAATATTTCTGCCATCTCTCCTCCTTCTAGTAATCAAATGGGCTAATACAGGAACCTTTCTTCAGGTTATCACCTCTCTCACAAATCAAAGAGGATATTTAAAATCACTATTGACTTATACTCACCCCCATGAGCCTTTTTAGTTTTAATAGCTTTGATAAGATCAGCAAGTGATCTGATGTTTGAAAGGAATTGTGTGTCTCAAGCCCTGTTGGATCCTAATATTAACCCATCCCCCTAAAAAAATAATAGTGGGATGAAAAATTGCATGAGTGTAAAAATTGAAGTTTTCACAATTATTTTTTAATTTACTTAAATGGATTTAAAGGTAAAATGTCAGCAGGATTATGCTCAGTTACCTACAGACAGTGTCAGGTCGGCACCGTTATACTGATTAAAATGATACATTGGTTGATGAAATCCATCTTGTGGTTGTTTAATTTTTATTTTTATTTTTGAGTTAATGATATACCCGTACTTCGGGGCATGCCTGTGGGTGGGGGTCTTCATGTGGAGCTCAGATTAGGTATTCATAATGCAGCCAGCTGACAAGTCATTGATCCCTAGGTGACCTGCCCCTAGTTTACATAATGAATATTATATATTTACAGAATGTTGAAAAAAAAAGCCCTTTTGCAATCAGGCGCCAGCCTCGGCACTTGCGCTGCAGCATAATTGCATATGCATTGGGTAAATAATTAATATGTTTGAGGTTCTCCTGATATTCTGAAAAAAAAAATCCATTTGAAAATGGCGCACGCCATGCCTGCTCAGTAACAGCTATCTGTGTATACAGAGGTGATCCAATACCTGTTATTGAGCAGTCGCTGGTGGCTCCACCTTGCTAGAGACAAAATATTTCCTCCTTCAAGATGGTGCCGCCGGCGACTGCGCAATACCACCTATTGGCGATCTCCAATAGCTGCTACTGTGCAGGCGCTGAGGGCACCATTTTCAAATGAAATATCAGGAGAACCTCAAACATATTAATTATATACCCAGAACTTATGCCATTATGCTGCAGCACAGGTGCCACTGGTGGCACCTGCCTACAGAAGATTTTTTTTTCAATATGTACAGTAGAGACCAAAAGTTTGGACACACCTTCTCATTTAAAGATTTTTCTGTATTTTCATGACTATGAAAATTGTACATTCACACTGAAGGCATCAAAACTATGAATTAACACATGTGGAATTATATACTTAACAAAAAAGTGTGAAACAATTGAAAATATGTCTTATATTCTAGGTTCTTCAAAGTAGCCACCTTTTGCTTTGATGACTGCTTTGCACACTCTTGACATTCTCTTGATGAGCTTCAATAGGTATTCACCGGAAATGGTCTTCCAACAATCTTGAAGGAGTTCCCAGAGATGCTTAGCACTTGTTGGCCCTTTTGCCATCATTCTGCAGTCCAGCTCACCCTAAACCATCTTGATTGGGTTCAGGTCTGGTGACTGTGGAGGCCAGGTCATCTGGCTTAGCACCCCATCACTCTCCTTCTTGGTCAAATAGCCCTTACACAGCCTGGTGGTGTGTTTGGGGTCATTGTCCTGTTGAAAAATAAATGATGGTCAAACTAAACGCAAACCGGATGGAATAGCATGCCGCTGCAAGATGCTGTGGTAGCCATGCTGGTTCAGTATGCCTTCAATTTTGAATAAATCCCCAACAGTGTCACCAGAAAAGCACCCCCACACCATCACACCTCCTCCTCCATGCTTCACGGTGGGAACAAGGCATGTAGAGTCCATCCGTTCACCTTTTCTGCGTCACAGAAAGACACGGTGGTTGGAACCAAAGATCTCAAATTTGGACTCATCAGACCAAAGCACAGATTTCCACTGGTCTAATGTCCATTCATTGTGTTCTTTAGCCCAAACAAGTCTCTTCTGCTTGTTGCCTGTCCTTAGCAGTGGTTTGCTAGCAGCAATTTTACCATGAAGGCCTGCTGCACAAAGTCTCCTCTTAACAGTTGTTGTAGAGATGTGTCTGCTGCTAAAACTCTGTGTGGCATTGACCTGGTCTCTAATCTGAGCTGCTGTAAACCTGTGATTTCTGAGGCTGGTGACTCGGATAAACTTATCCTCAGAAGCAGAGGTGACTCTTGGTCTTCCTTTCCTGGGGCGGTCCTCATGTGAGCCAGTTTTTTTGTAGCGCTTGATGGTTTTTGCAACTGCACTTGGGGACACTTTCAAAGTTTTCCCTATTTTTCGGACTGACTGACCTTCATTTCTTAAAGTAATGATGGCCACTCATTTTTTCTTTACTTAACTGCTTTTATCTTGCCATAATACAAATTCTAACAGTCTATTCACTAAGACTATCAGCTGTGTATCCACCAGACTTCTGCACAACACAACTGATGGTCCCAACCCCATTTATAAGGCCAGAAATTATTATTAAACCTGACAGTGCACACCTGTGAAGTGAAAACCATTTCCGGTGACTACCTCTTGAAGCTCATCAAGAGAATGCCAAGAGTGTGCAAAGCAGTCATCAAAGCAAAAGATGGCTACTTTGAAGAACCTAGAATATAAGGCATAATTTCAGTTGTTAGACACTTTTTTATTAAGTATATAACTCCACATGTGTTAATTCATAGTTTTGATGCCTTTAGTGTGAATTTACAAATTTCATAGTCATGAAAATACAGAAAAATCTTTAAATGAGAAGGTGTGTCCAAACTTTTGGTCTGTACTGTATATATAATATTCACTATGTAAACTAGGAGGCAGGTCACTGAGGGATCAGTGACCTGTCAGCAGTCTTCAGTATGAATACCAAATCAGAGCACCACATGAAGACCCCCCAGAGGCCACCCTGGAGTACAAGCATATGGTTAACTCAAAACTGAAAATAAGGATTAAACAACAACCACAAGACGGATTTCATCAACACAGGTCTCATTTTATTCAGTATAAGGGTGCCGACCTGACACTGTCTGTAGGTTACTCAGAACAATTCTGCTGACAGGTTCCCTTTACGCTATATAACTATATCCATATTTCTCATGGATATGCGTTGGATAGCTAAGAAGTGTACCTATGTTACTATGTTAAAATAAAGGAAAGTTAATCTGCAATTCTGTATACAGGACACAGTAGCATACTGCACCTGCATATAAGTTCCTCCATTTGATGGGGTGCAGAGCCACCCACAAATATTGGAAGTGAACCCCATCACACATATCGGTGTAATTTTCTTTGACTTTATTGTATGGCTATTTTGTCGTACAAAATTCTTGACTTACAATAAAAACTGAATTGTTTGAAATGCATTGGAGCTTTATCCGGATGTCGTGTGTGTATATCTATATGACCAAAGAATAAGTTTGTAGAATATTGCATTGATATTTTTGCTGGAGTTCTAATTTAAGAATAACTGGATTGCAATCTGCCAAGATACAACCATATAATTATGAACCAATAGAGAACTCTAATGCCTTACTATGTCTCTGTGAATTAATTAGCAGAATATAGATTGTCATATATGGTAGCTTGTGTTTTCCTATAATAAATATACAATGTTAAATGCTAAGATTGCTTATCATAATTATTACTGCTTCATAAATTGCAATTTTCAACGATGAAGTTGAAATTTCTTTTTCACAAAGAGCAGTAGCATTCATTTCATGGAAATAAATCTCATAAAAAGAAAATAATCTAAAGCATACTTTATACCAAATCCTATTTTAATTAATAATTTGTTTTCTGCAACTAAAGAAGATTAATTAATAGCAGGACATGGTTCACAAGGGCTGAAGCTTAAGCTAAATGCTTCACACATTAATCCTAGGTTGTTAAGCTTTGCATTGCTTTAGTAAAAAGTACTAATTAAATTGGTTACTATTATGATATTCCAAACTAGTTTATAGCTGACCTATTTTCAAATAAAATGTAATTGACGGACTTTACCAACATATACCCCAACAGTAATAATATGATGATGAAAAATAAAGTAACAGCCCTACAGACTGCAATTAGACGTATCTGTGACGGATCTGGCCTGCAGAACTTACAGATGGCACATGACTCTATTTTGGCATGCCTGACTTCTATTAGAATTGAGCACTTTGTAAAAGCATTGGGCACCGTGACACTGGACATAAAAAGCATTACGCGCCTAAAAGTTCAGCATTACAGTAATACCTTGAACAATCGCGAGGTTAGGTTCCAGAACCCATCGCGGATTAAGTGAAATCGTGAATGTTTGGTACAATCACTAAAAATTAAAATAAATGCTTATTTCATGAGTCTAATCACTAAATATGATCGAAATCATGCTCCCAAAGAACTTTAATTCCATTTAAAAGTTAGCTTAAAACATTGCCCTTAAAAAAATAAATAATAAAAAATGATTGAAGTTAAAATAAAGTGTCACCTAATTGCTATTTGCCACACTTTGCACATTTTCTAATGTTACCTTTACAGTAAACTGATTCATTGGCTGCCTTTTTCGTTTGCACTCACAGTAAGGTAAAGTAAGTCACTTGGTAAAATCAGGTAACAAATAGGACTGTAAACTTAATGACTGTCTTTTTGTCATTGTCAGGTAGCTAAACTAGGTAAATTTCATGTGTCACATAAGTTATATAATGAAGGTAAATGACAAAGATCTGTGAAAAAAATCATGGATGCAAATTACTAGAATCCAATGTCTTTTAATGGCTAACTGAAAAGATGGTAACAAACTGCAAACTTTCGAGACTACTCAGGTCTCTTCATCAGGCAAGGACTAATACAAAATCTGAAGAATCACATATTTGTGCACAACACAACACAGTGCTGTGTTGTGTACAAATATGTGATTCTTCAGATTTTGTATTAGTCCTTGCCTGATGAAGAGACCTGAGTAGTCTCGAAAGTTTGCAGATTTTTACCATCTTTTCAGTTATCCATTAAAAGGTATCAACTACTGAGGACTCTCAATTCTAAATATTTTTCTATCTACTGGCTAACACGGTACTAAGATATACATCTTTACTGTATTAGAATCCAATGAAAATTTCACGAATCAGTGAAATTGCAAATCGCGAAACGCAGATGCACGTGGCATTACTGTATTGTGGGTTTCTTTAGCAGCTTTGAAATATATTTCAGTTAAATGGAACTTTTCATCTTCAGACATAATATTTACCTGCAGATATAGAGTTAATCTGCAAGTAAATAGCGCTAAAATCATGTTAGGACAAGTGGCTGCATGGAGAAAAAGAGCTTATATCCTCCCTTTGTTCTTCAGTCTTAAGCACAGCACAGGAAGCAGTTATAGCCGACACTTAAGGTACTGCCACACTAAGCTATCCCGCTAGCGATCTCGTTAGCGTTGCATACTAATGAGATCGCTAGCGGGATTGTTTCTATATCGCTAAATGCGGCCACATTTAGCGATATAGTTAACGACGCTATCGCCGTTAGCGATCTTCTTAACGACTTTAGCGGTACAAAAGTACCGCTAAATCGCTAAGAAAAGGTGCCACACAGCGATTAGATACTTACCCAGCGGGAGCGCCAGCGATGAAATAGGGTCCGGAACGATTCCAGCGACGAGCGAGATCACAGCAGGAAGCTCGTCGCTGGAAGCTGCCGCACTGAACAATATCGCTAACGGGATCGCTAACTAGTGACGTTTTTTAGGGATCCCGTTAGCGATATTGTTTAGTGTGGCATACCCTTTACTATATAGGAAGCATACTGTCATCAATCCTCTGCACCTCATGTCACGGCCTGCCCTGCACAAACACACACACATGTTGCAGAGCAAGCTGTCAATCAAAGTACAAATGGGAGTCTAGGGTCTTAGGAGTAATGTTTCTTGTGAAGAATGACATGCCAGCTCTGGCTTGCCAAGTTAAGGAGACTTATTCACCATGCAATGCTCCACTGAGAAATTTAATATTCAAATTGACTCCTCAGAGTGGAAGAGGACTTGAACTCTATATCGACACCTATTGGAAGTAAATTAAGATTCTAATTTGGCTTTTTTCTTAAGTCATATTGCAAGAATCGTTAAAAGGCTGATAGTGACTTGAAGGATTGCTGCTTCCAACAGGTGGCGCTATAGAGTTCATGTCCTTTTCCTCTGTGAAGAAGCAATTTGCATATTACATTTCCCAGAGGAGAATTGCAAATAAGCTTCCTTACCTTTGTATGCCAGAGCTGGTATGTAATTCTTTACAAGGAGAAATGTTACCCCTTTGACCTCAGTCCAGAGGCTCTCACTCACTAGCCAAATCAGTTCTCATGCTTTGCTGTGACGAGGACTAATAGCCCAAAACACCGTATCTGCAAATTGAAATTCTGATTTGGCTTTTATCCTAAGTCATATTACAAGACTCGTTAAAGGGTTGATAGTGACATGTAGGATTTCTGCTTCCGACAGGTGGTGCTATAGAGTTCAAGTCCTCTTCCTCTCTGAAGAGGCAATTTGCAATTTATGCAAGATGCTCACATGAAGCTTACTACGTTTTTATCTAATTATACATGATAAAATTAGTTTTGTTGCTGTCACTCATTCGTGTGTCATTGTCAGAGCACAAACAGTGATGCATGGACTGCCTGCGGGTCTCCTGATCCAAGCTTGCAAGTCTCAATTTTATCAAGTTCGGATTAGAAGGCCAGAAGACAGTTCATGCATGATGATCAATGCTTGGATGAAGCTGTCAGATTTGGGCCTGCAGACTCATGAACATTCCATGTATCATGGTCCGTGTTTGGACCATGACACACAGATAAGTGATTGAGGTATTAAGCTTTTCATACAAGAATACTGTTTTGTAAGGTTCAGATTTAACTTTTTACTAAGATAAAAGTTTGCCCTCTTACATAAAGCTAGTGTTAGGGTCTGCGGAACGCACCAAATATAAGAGGTAGAGAGGTGCGTTCGCAGCCCGGGGTCCACCGTGCAGGCAGAACCTGCTGCTAGTAAAATGGCGAAAGTAGCGAACTCTGTTATCCCGCAGAGTCGCTAAAATAAATGCCGTAGCGCGTTGTGGCAGTAAGTGCGAACTCTGTTAATACCCAGAGCCGCTAACGGAAATGCCACAGCGCTATATGGAGATAGGTGCAAACTCACTTAGCTTCAGTGAGCCGCAAAGTAAAACGCTAGGGCGCTGTCTAGCGTCGAAAGCAAACCCTGTTATGTCACAGGGCCGCTGAGGAAAAGTGCTGCGTCCTGTCAGGCTCTCAGGTACACAGTTAAGTGCTAAGCGTACATAACGCGTGATCATGAGCTAATGTCCTCGCGGGAGTCACCCGCAATCTATGGCGTCTGAATGCCAGACCCTGAATACGGCAATCAAAACTCCTCACCGGTTACGCCGGTAATCTAGGGCATCTAGGACACCGACCCTGGCCAGCTACCATACCAAACTCCTCACCGATTAAGTCGGTATTCTAGTGGCTTATTTCAGCCGGGTCCCTAACCACACATACGCATGATCACACTGGCGCATAGCATACAATGGTTGATATTAGCGCATGGCGGCCCAGCCATGCTACCCTTTTATAGCAACAGCTACAGGACCTTCCAGGAACAAGGACCAATGAGAAGCTGTTACAAGCACACGTAGCTACATGACCTTCCTGGCGGACCAATAGGAGCCGCTGCAGCACCTGAACATGTGACCCCTGATCTACAATGAGAGATCTCACTCTGGGCATGCTCAGAAGGGAAAACGCAGGACTTTGTCTCAAAGACGGCTGCTCCAGCACTGGCTATAATAGCAGATCCAGGAAAGGCAGCAGCAAGTCACTGCACAGTAGAGGAGTGGGCAAGACGCCTGGACCGACGTCTCTGCTGAGCAGGCTCCACTGCGGCCGGAGATGAATGGGAGACCGCAGCGGGACGGGTTCGAGACTCCCCTTGTGCTGCAGCGGGAACTCGAACCCTAACAGCTAGTTTGTGTAAAATTGCTGTACGCCCTATGTGTACATTTCTTAAGAGAAATATGTTAGCATGATCTCTTTAAAGGGTTTGGCCTCGTTATCTTTATTGTAAAAATTGTGCTGGGGATTTGATTTTCTGACACTTTCTTATTCTAATATACAAGTACTACAGGTTCTAAGCCTATATTTGCAAGTACAGTCTTCCTCAAAGACTGCATAACTCTTGTCCACATGCTGGTGGAGAAGCATGTAACCAGACATGACCATAAGCATCCTCCAAATTAGAAATAGCAATTCAATCTGCAATGTTTTTGAATTAGAGGAGACTGGTAGACAGGATTAGTGAAATTCTACTCCATAAACAGCCATATTTTGGGAAGGAGAACAGAGTAGCCTGTGAAAAAGGCTGCACCAACAACAAGAGGAGGATCTGGCATATTTATGTACAAGAGGGTTCCACAAAATCATGTTCTCAACACTGTTAAAATAAAAATACTAAGTTTAGTGGCTAACCTGTTTAAGTAATTATTATGAGTTACCAGAATGTAAAAATGTTAACTGGTCAAGTATTGAATCGGATGTGTGACATATGTCACTGTTAAACTGACCAATAACCTACCTAGTAGCGAAAGCAGCCATGGCCTTGTCCATCAATCGTCAGTCAGTTGTGTGACTGGCAATCGTTGGCAGCAGTGGGATATCTTAGTGATCTCCCTGACAAATTTTATTCATCATAGCAAGAAATTTTACCTAATGATTTTTATATCATTTTTATGGCTTCATTACATTATTTTTCATATTTGTAAAGGTTTGGTATTCATAGTATTTTCTTATAATTAAAGAGTTCTACAAAAACAGCATTTCAGAATTTAACGGCAAGCTTTGCCAGTTTTATTCAACGAAGCTCAATGATATTAATGGAATGCTACTGTCATACCTTTATCATGCAACATTAAACACAAATGCAGATACATTCACAAAAATGTATTTCCTTTTATTGCATTTTCTATGTTTGAATGTTAATTTTGTTATGATTGTACCTGACTAGTAAATCTAATAGCTTCTAGGTGAATTTTGGACAAGCTATTGGTTATAGCAATCAACAAATGCAATAAATTATAGAAATACTTTTGATCACTTGCATTTAGAGAACGGTTTTACTTTATTTAAATATAGAAATATTACTCTTTAGTTAGATTGTTTTTGTTCCATATTGAATGGTAAGTGCACATAATTAAATATTTACTGGAGTTGAAAAAAATAACCTGTAAACCAATAAATTCATAGTTTCCATAGACACTTGAAGAGCAAAGCAAGTTTGGAAGTCTGAAATATAAGAAATGAGGTTTTTTATTGCCTATGTTCTTTTACCAATTTTAGTTTTTTCAACCACTAAAAAGAAGAAAATAAAAAATATATACAATATATTGTTTAATAAAAGAGTGAATGCATGAATAGTATAACTGGAATAAGTCATTGCTCCAATAAATTATCATTTTAATTTATTCTAAGCTTAAAATATTGTAACTTTAGACTTTTGCAAAACTCCTGTGAAAATTAGTAATTGGTTTAGAAGTCCCCAGAATGTAATCCAAAAGTAAAAAATCAGGAAGATCAAAGAAAAATAAAGCAGATAACTAAGGGCTCCTTCAGACAAGTGTATTAAACTTTGTTGTGCTGTCCTTAAAATGGGTAACATGCAGACAGCACAAGGACCAATGCAAGTCAATGTAGTAGTTCACATGAACATTTTATTGCATGGACTGATGGGTGTGCAAAAAATAAATGACCTACGGGTTACCATCCATACATCATGTTTTCCTGGATCTATTATATTTATTAAGATAGGAAAGTGTATTTGATTTTATTTGATATTAAACTTTTCCAATAAAAACTGTATTCTAAATGCATGTACAAAAGAGACAAATGGATAGCACATGGACAGAAAAATAGACACATGGATGCAATATGAATATGATGAACGGACATAAAGAACAAAATATAACTGGATAAATGGCATTCTTTCTGGATGAAAAATAGATGATTTTGCAAATGCTCATGTAAACCCAACTTAATACAGATAATGAGGCGGCACGGTGGCTCAGTGGTTAGCACAACTGCTTTGCATCGCTGGGGTCCTAGGTTCAAATCCCACCAACATCTGCAAGGAGTTTGTATGTTCTCCCCGTGTTTGTGTGGGTTTCCTCCTGGTACTCCGGTTTCCTTCCAAAGACTTACTGATAGGAAATTTAGATTGTAGAATTAATGTTGCTATGTAAATGAGAAAAATAAATAAATGAAATAAAGGAAGTCTTTACAAATGAAAGTTGCTGGAATTGGAGCATTCTCAACACATGAGCTTCAGTAATATTACACCCATTAACTGGTATGCTAACTGGCTTAACATTCCAATAAGTCAGATGTGCCATATATCTGCGGCTTTGAGTTCCAACACATCTATAACATATTGTCACGATGTCACACATCCCAATGGGTTGGTCAGCAGATGGCGCAACACACAATGGGATGGAAAGGAAGGCCTTACTGATAGGGGGATGGTCACCAGCCTGTCTCTGCACTCCCCTAATGCCCTAAGTGGGTCCTTTCCCCCCTGTCCTTCGCCCCTGTCCTTCGCTGTCACCTACCACTGCCCTGGCTAGTGCACTGGCAGGCAAGGGGCGCAAGCCTCACCACTGCAGATAGTACCACACATGGGAAAGTGACAAGCACTAAAGGGACAAGGAGAAACACCACACTTAGCTTCCAGACTAGCGTGAGTACCCTTGACGTGATTGGCAAGCTTGCATATTTTGGCCAAAATATCGACCAATATTTTTCAGTGTGCAGCTAAGCACGGCACTTTTGGTCATGTTTACAGGGGTGTTCACAATAGGATGCATTGAGATAGTGCTGGCAAGCCCGGCTAATCGAAAAGTAGGACCTTTGTGTGAACAGTGCCCTATATGGGCCTTTATTGTGCAATTATATACTAAGCAGTCACCCCCCATGAATGTGTAGGTGGAGAGTGGCTGTGTATTTAGTAATTTGCACCTTTGTTGCCAACATCTTGCTTTATGGGCTGGCTGCATCCTGTAGTGCATTGTTCTAAGACCTGGGCAGGTGAGTGATGCTGTGTTTTTTCTGCTGTTATGTTTGACTATTTGGTATGCCATCATTTTATTGGCATATTTTTATATATTTGAAATAAAGATGTATATGTTTTAGATGTGCTGGATCTCTATGTTGGATTCCTTCATATAAGATGGATTTGGACTCCGACCACTCATCGAGGCAAGTGAGCTGGATACCCGCTGTAATCTGTGGCATTGTAAGCTGAATGTAATTTCAAGTTGCAATGGTTCAAATGCAAATGGTTCATTATCCCAATATGCTTCAGCTTGTGAGCAGATATCTGGGTCTACTCTTATAAAGATATAATAGCACATTCAAAAATGGCAAAGTGCCCAGGTCCAGAGGCAATGGAGCATAACACATCATAATAGCATCGTGCTACCAGAATCATGTTTAATTGTTAGTATGATGTTCAGAGAGATAATTGTTGCATTGGTGTATTTTGTTTATATCCGAAATAAAATAGAATCCATTTTGTCCAAAGTGATCCACTTTTGTCTGGCTTTGTAATGTTTCCCCGAATACCTTGGAGAACATCCAAAAGTTTTGCAAAAATGGAAAGGCATTGCTGTTACTCTCAGATAAGTGTGGTTTCGGCTTTCTTACTTTTTCATTAGGCTAGGTTTGAATCACCTCTGTTCCCATTTCAGGCATGTATACAAGAGCAGGATACAAATCTATATTACTAAGTAAACTTTATTTATTGAACTGGTTAGAACCAAGATAATCAATAATTCCAGCTTACTTTGAAATGGCATGGCCTTTACCAATCAACAGTGTACAGTTTTAAATAACTGTAACTGCTGTGCCTTGCATGGCTGTGTGATTTTTAGAAATATCACATACCAGACTTGGACATCCAGTAGACCCCATATGTGTTCCTACTCTTGGGAAGAATAGAAGGATAATTAATTGACATTACAGTTAATTGTGTATTTTCTTTTATTCAAGTTTTAATTGAAAACAGTTTATTTTAATCCTCCCCAGAAACTCCTATTCAATATATTGAACTTCATGACAAAAAGAGTATAGGCATCTAATTGACTGTAGAGTAATAAAGAATATCTATCGTGCAGGATGCATGTAAAGTGAAAGGCATGAAAAGAAACCTCAATTTACATATAACATTTGAAAGAAGTTTGTCAAGAAACCACAGTGGAGAATAAATTATGCAAAGGAAAGTACTGTAAAAATCTGTAACGTAAAGTACAATAGAAAAAGTTTCCAAAATTCCTTTGTGCCTGTAAATAGTAAAATAAATTTCCTTTTGCATATTACTTTAGTGATATTTCTTGTTTTCTGAAATGCATAGATCGTACAGTGGTAAAAATAGTAATAGAAAAAAAATAAAAAAGACCTTAAGAAAGCAACATTTTTTTTACTTGTTTAGAATATAAGGTTCAACATGTTGAACAATTTTGAGTGGTCCTATTTCTGAGGCCAGGGACGTTTATTACTGTGTAAATCTCACCATCTTGTGATGCTCAAAAACGTGTAACACCACACAAGCTGCTGTTGTATCCACCCGATATCAAGCAAACTATTTTGTTGTAACTAATTGCACCACTGTGGTCATTATGGTGGCATACCTTTACCTTTTGTGTGACATCAGATTTAATCAGTTGGTAGTAAAGGGCTCCAGGAGAATACACAACCCTGTGGTCTGCCTGCGATTAGTGAAAGGTTCCTATGCATTGAGCCACAACAGCTTCAGCATATGACACAGACTAAGAGCATTTTTTTCAATACTTAGGCTTGCTAATTCACAATATATGGCTGTCAATGAAACATGATGCTTTAGAGGATGTTTGGCCAACAGCCATATCAGCCGACACTGCCATACATATAAGCACTTGCTCAGCTGAGCACTCCTATCTTCTCTATGAGAAAGACACCAATTGACACTTTTTATCTAAGCAAGCACAATGCAATCAACAGTCTGACATTGGTCATCTGTGATTGACATCTCTGCCAACCATCAGTGCCCCCATACACATTTGACAGTCAACTGAACCCATTGATATTGATGGATTCAGACAACAGTAGTATAATATATATAGCAATATAGCAATGAAAAAATTACTGCAGAAAAAGTGGAAATAAGGCAAATGTCATTGAAATGTCCAGTTTTGAATGAATTTTCTCAACTTCTTTTCTTTAAGAGGAAACCACTCCTGTCTGTAATGCTTGTGGGTGGGACACACTTCTTCACAGGCCAGGCTTACCCTGAAGGGGCATGGCTAAGTGTTTATGGGGTTTCCACTAGAGCACCTGATGGTGGGATTGACTGCCTGTAGACACTAGGCACCACTCCTAGGCAGTCCCCAAATCTGCAGCATCTGAACAGATGACAGAGACATGGGAACAAAGTACAGAAGGACTGAGGAAAAGATGTGATCAAACAATCTGGGATCCAGATAGGCAGCGCTAGTTCAGTATACATATCCGTGGTCAGGATAAATCATAAACGAGCCGGGTCAATAACAGGAGTGACAGAACAAACATGCACCCACAGGATCCAGTGACAAGCAACTGTGAATCAACAATAGAGCAAGGAGTGATGGGAGGAGCTGCCTAAAAAATCAACTAATGCCTTGGGATACGCTCTGGAAATCAAACCCTGCAGGACGCAACAGGATAAAAATTCCTGCAGGATGTGGCCACACCTCTTTATAACCAGGTGGAGATTCTCTAGAAGAAGAGTTGGCCAAGGGAACAAGGAAGATGGTCTGACCCTTGATAAGCAGTGGTGAATGCAGTGAGTAAGGCAGCGCTGAGAAGTCTAGCGAGACACCGGCGTGACACTATCCACTTGACTTCCTGCTTTGCATTGGGCATGCCCTTCCGAACACTAACAGTTCAGACTAGTGACATGTTTGCAACCCTGGCCGAGACTGTGCACTCTCCCATGATTCTAGCAGAGGCAGTTTTATTTCTGCAGTATGAGAAAACCACAGGGGTACTGAGTATGGCTGGAGCCAGATTCAGAGCAGCATGAATATGATCTAAAGCATACACCCTTTGGTGTTGTGTGTTTTTTACCTAGGTAATCAGCCACTGTGACTGCAGTATGGCCGACAACTTAGGCTACATGTTGTATACTATAGAATTAAAAATCTCACTGTTTTTGAGAACAGAGAGGATTTTTAATAAGAAATAAATTGCAAAGTTGCTTATTTTCACAAGCACTTTGTAATTTTAACCACATAGAACCTAAAACAAGCTGTTCAATATTATATTTATGTCAGCTAAATCAGGTCCAATTAATTTGCTATAACAGACTAACTCCCACGATTTTTCATATTTAAACATTCTTACTATGTGGTGCTTCCTTTTTCCTGAGTGGGGCAACAAGTGGATGGAGAGTGTCATTCAACTCTGCTCTGACTTACATGTGCTCAGGATGTCCCTGTACGATCTCCACCTTGATTATGCCCCATCACCTATTCTTTACCTAGATCTTCTTTGCTCATGATATCTGTCTTTCACTTTCCTTCCAATGACTTCCCAGAATGCAAAATAGGTGCTGTATTGTCTTGTAGTGGCATGAAAATGTGCCCTGGGTAATGGCTCAGTACAGAATCTCAAGCAGTCACATATTTAGCAGCTGTTTTCTCTAGCAACTCTTGGTTGTACTACTGCATCACAAGTGAAGCACTGTATATACTCATGTATAAGATGAGTTTTTCAACACTTTTTTGTGATGAAAACGCCCCCTTCGGCTTATACATGAGTCATTGTGACAGAAGATGGTGCGGGAGGGGAAGCTGTGGAGCAGCGGGTCACAGTTGGCAGGAGCTGGCGGCTGCTGCTGTAACTGTGCCTAATACTAAAGAGAAATTTATATTCACTGCACTGGCAATGAATATTCATTTCATATTCATTTTTATAGCACGCACAGTTACAGCCTCAACATCAGGCTTCCAGCAGCTGTCGAGCTATCATGGGTGCCTGCTCATTAATGTAATGAATATTCAACTCCACTCCCATACGTGTGGAGAGGTGAATATCCATTACCTTAATGAGCGGAGACACGTGATCACCTGGCAGCAAGAGCTGCTGTCACCGGAACAAGATGCTACAAGGGCATGCAGGGAAGGTAAGTAGGATGTTTTTTTATGCTTTTCTCATGTTGGCCACGCATAAAAGAATAGGGATGAATAACAATGCATTCAAGGATAGGGATGAGGAGTCATGCATGCAAGGATAGGGATAAGGAGCCATGCAGACAAGGATGGGAATAAGGAGCCATGCATACAAGGATGGGAATAAGGAGCTATGCAGACAAGGATGGGAATAAGGAGCCATGCAGACATGGATGGGAATTAGAAGCCATGCAGACAAGGATGGGAATAAGGTACCATGCAGACAAGGATGGAATAAGGAGCCATGCAGACAAGGATGGATTAAGGAGCCATGCAGACAAGGATGGAAATA
>JARQOD010000005.1:359759162-359790262 GCA_033576555.1 Oophaga sylvatica
TTTTACTAGAAGACTAATAAAACCCTGATTCCATGTAGTCAAGCATAATCCTGAGCTCTGCATAACCCCCCCACACCATGATTTAGCAGCTGTATGGGCAGAAAGCTGCCAATTCAGTGGTGTGGGCCTGGTATACGGAGCTCACATTCTGAGCACTGCTAGATCTGCCCAATGTAAAACAGTGATTTTTATCAAATGACTGGAAGCCACTTAGTAAGTGATAAATCGCTGGAACCCTGGTGTCTAACTACATTATGCTGCTCTTAGTTGGGGAGCAAAAACCTTGTAACTGACTGCCATCAAACATGAACAACCCTTTCATTCAAATTGCCACATAAATACTGAAGCATAGGGTTGAGCATTCCGATACTGCAAATATCGGGTATCGGCCGATATTGGCTGATCGAATTCCATTCCGAGTTCCGATATTTTCGTCTTCGGAGACCGGAATCGGGATGTCACGTCACTGTCAGTGTCCCCTCTGTCGGGTCTGTCAGGAGTCAGCGGCACTTACCTGGCAGAAGATCTCCGGCAGTCACGGGCTGGACTGCTTCATGGCCGCCATCCTCTCTCCCCCGGCGGTCACATGCAGTTTCTCGCGATAATGCAGTGACTGCTGGGTAATCCCCGGCCGTAAAAGCAGTCAGTCCGATGACGTCACCGCCGGGGAAGCAGGTAATCAGCTGTGCGCGTTGCAATGACAGGCTCTGCCTGTCATTGCGAGTAGCAGACTGGATCGTCGTGGGACTGTCGTTATGGACTCGTCGGACAGTGTGGTATACTGTTGGTTTGGTTTTTTATTTTTTACGGGAAAGATCGATGGCGTCGCAGGAATGAGAGAGTAATAAAAAAAAATGAAAACTGTGTTGTCTCTTTTATTTCTTTAAAAGATTTTTTTCTTGCTGTGTCTTTTTTTTACACATTAAAAACTTTGGGATTAATAATGGATCGGTGTCTTATTGACGCCTATCCTTATTAACCGGGCTTATTGTCACCGTGCAATCAACTGTGACATTAACCCCTTATTACCCCACTTGCCACCGCTACAGGGCAGTGGGGAAGAAGCCGGGTAAAGTGCCACAATTGGCACATCTTTTGATGCGCCAAATGGGGGCTGCTGTAGCCTGGTATTATCAGGCTTTTTGAGGGCCAAATCCATGGGCCTTGACAGTCTTTTAATACCAGGCCGCAGCATCTGCATTTTCCTTGGCTGGTTAACAAAAATAGGGGGACCCCTACGCTGTTTTTTTTTTCGAGGGGATCCCCTATTTTTGTTAACCAGCCAAGCTAAGCAGACTGCTGTGGCCTGGTATTATCAGGCTTCCAAGGTCCATGGATATTGGATCCTTACCAGCCTGAAAAACCAGGCCTCAGCGGTCTGCTTCATCTGGCTGGTTAACAAAAATAGGGGGGCCCCCACGCCAATTTTTTTCGAGGGGATACCCTATTTTTGTTAATCAGCCAAGATATGCAGACTGCTGTGGCCTGGTATTATCAGGCTGGCAAGGTCCATGGATCTTGGCTCCTTAACAGCCTGAAAATCCAGGCCTCAGCGGTCTGCTTCATCTGGCTGGTTAACAAAAATAGGGGGGACCCCACGCCATTTTTTTTTAAAAGGGAACCCCTATTTTTGTTAATCAGTTCCCTCTGATGTCACTGATGGTGTCCCTGGCTGACCTGAAGTGAAAGTGGAAAGCAATCAATTAAGCTTTCCACTTCCTCTCCTGTCAGCCAGGAGAGGAGCTCATTCATTTGGGGGTTTACTGTGAGGCTGCAGCATTAGCTGCGGTCCCTGCAGTAAACATTAACCCTTTCTGAAGGATTACACCGTGGGACCTGACTGTGCATCGGATTGGTAAGAATAATTTTGCTTTATTATTTTATTTTTATTACAGGAAATGGTTTTAGCAGGTAAATAAAATATGGTCAAAAACTGTGATTATTTCATTAAACTTCTTTTTATTAAAGTGGTGTGTGTTTGATTTTTCTTTCATACAATAGGATTAATAATTGATAGTTGTCTAATTGACAGCTCTCAATTATTAACCTGGCTTAAAGTGACCTTTCAATTGCAAGGTCATTTTCACCCCTTATTAACCCATTCGCCACCGCTACAGGGCAATGGGAATAGACGGGCAAAGTGCCAGAAATGGCAAATCTAATTAGAGATTTGCCCTTTCTGGGGTGTCTGGGGGCAGATGTTAAGTAGCCGGGGGGGCCAAAAAAAAATGGTCCCTCTCTGGGCTATTATTATCTGCCCCCACTCACTGGCTTTGTCTGTCTGGTTGCGAAAATAGGGCGGGAGCCCACGCATTTTTTTTCAGCAATTTTACACCTCATATATATATATATATACATGTTATTGAATTTGTGACACATATATATATATATATTTATAGTTCATACACTTCTACATAGTATAATAGCCGCTAATTCAATTGCCGGCTTTTGTGAAAATGCAGAACCCGACATGAAATGACACTTGGTGTACATAGGGTTAACCATGTCTTTTCATGTCGTTTGCTATCTGATTTGCACAAACAATTACATCAGTCTATGTGTGCAAAATTTCACACCTGTAGGGGTTAATTAAAGGTGTAAATTCGTAGCAAAAAAGTCCGTTTTTTTACAACGAATTTACACCTTTAATTAACCCCTACAGGGGTTTGCACACATAGACTGATGTAATTGTTTGTGCAAATCAGATAGCAAAGGACATGAAAAGACATGGTTAACCCTATGTACACCAAGTGTAATTTCATGTCGGGTTCTGCATTTTCACAAAAGCCGTCAATTGAATTAGCGGCTATTATACTATGTAGAAGTGTATGAACTATAAATATAAATATATATAATATATGTCACAATGACATGTATATATATATATACATATATATATATATGTATTCTATGTGTGTATATTTAGTGTTTACAAGGAAAGAAAGAGGTTTTCTTAGTTGCGATATTTTGTTCCCATAGACTTACATGGGACTTCCGGTATCGGTATCGGGTATCGCTGATATTTTAATGGTATCGGCGATACCATTCCGATTCCGATACTTTTGGATATCGAAAGTATCGCTCAACTCTACTGAAGCAGCAATCTTTGTGAAAGCAAAAAATTGTGTCAATCTCAAAACTTTTGGCTACGACTGTATTTCGGCTCATGCTGCCTTATTAGCGTAGTCACATTTTCATTAGCCAAATTACAGGTAATCAATGCCATTTCCAATTGCTGTGAAGTGAAATCTTCATCTCTTCGGGCTGCCTAGCAGGGGCTGTAGCTTTCTGTTATTCTTGGCCATGTCTCTAGCTAACTCCATTAATAACATTGGAGGGTCTAGTACATTTTGCATGGAAGCACAATTAAGAAGACATTTACATTACACTTGAAAATATACTGAAAGTAGTGTAATGTGGAAAAATTAAAACCTCTAGGGAGAAAGCTAATGGTCCTATCGGGTTTGTTCATTACTGAGTAAATTGCACAGGAGTTTTCAGTAATTCATGCATGACCTTTATCTCCTGTAAATAGATTGAGGAATTTAGCTTTTCTCACTTCTTGAAGTGGCAGGGGATCATGCCTTCAGAAACTTCAAGGGATTTTTATTAATGAGCAACACTTCACAAACCTGAATGACAGAGATGAAATTGTGGAATTTACTGGTTCTCTGAAGCCTGAAAAGAAAGATTGCAATCTTTGTTTAACATATTGATAGTGAAATATGGAGTACAGCAGATGTGTGCAGTTCATTCACATACCACTCGCCATATGCAATATCTTTTATTAATCATTCATTTACATACAGCAACATCACTACATTCTGTTTAGAGGACATTTAATGTGATATATTGAGACAGACATAACATTTATATTTTCTGTTTACATGTATCTTACAGTATGTTTGTATCTTATACTTGGCAAGTAAAGTATGCGAGATTTAGTGAGCAATTCTTTTAAGGTAGCAAAGAATATGGGCACAGCTCCATCCAAGCATGGATGGTACAATACAATGTGAAATTAATATTTACATACCATACCCTAATAATGAGCAATGCAACAGTGGAGCATGAAATAGCATCCAGGTAAATGGTATCCAATATCCAGATCTAGAGCAGTGAAAGTTTACCCGCATCATGGGCGGTCTAGTGCAGTGATGGGTTACATTTCTTTATTCTTGACGGTCTATGGCAGTGAAAGGGTCAATATCAGCATACTCAGCATGCCTTGTGAAAAGGCTAATGTGTTGATGCCCAGTGGTCTAGGACTGTGGGGAAGGTAATGTTAATAAACCTAATGACGTACAGTAGACCTGGGCAAGCTACACCTACAGGCAACATATGGCCTTTGTGGTAGGCCTGTCAGACCTTCAGACTGGGAAAGCCAAATGGCTGGAAGCAGAGGCATAAAGCACTGTGAGGCCACTCACCACCTGATGTTTTGATGACAGCTTTATCTGTATGCTATATCTGTATCCTCAGGATACAGATATGGTTGAATACAATGGTGGAGAAAGGAGACACCAGCTCCCTCTTCCACTATTCAGCATGTGTGTCTCATTTTGCATGTCACAGGCATGGATGTCCCTATGTTGTACCTGCTGCTAAGAGTCTCCATCCACACACTGCACAGAGTGGAGCAGTGTATCAGGGGAAAGGAGTTAGGCCTCTTTCACACTTCAGTCGTGCGACGTCAGTTAAAATCCGCCAAAGTGTGAAAATAGCAGATCCGCCAGAAAAGTGCAAAAACGGATGCAAACGGATCTGTTTTCAGACGGATCCGTCATGAACTTTTCAACCCGAAAAATGCATGGTACGCATGTCTGGTGAGGAGGGAGAGAGAGAGAAAGAGACCCCGGACAGTGTTCTCAGCATTTTGTTGTGAATGGGTTTGAGATGAGTTCTGAGCAGAGGCTCCTCTGGTGGTTACAAGCGGTGCTAGTGAGGATTGTGAGGACTGGGAATCAGGTGTTACTGACTGGTCTTATATAAGGGAGTCATTTTCCCATCAGGGTTGCCGGTGATCAATTGTTCTGGTCTGAATCCTTCATTCCAGTTTCCCTTGTAGCCTGCTGTGTCGTGTCTGCATTTCCTGCTTACAGATAAGACTTTTGCTTCTTTTGTGTTTTTGCATTTTGTCCTGCACTTCTTTGGGGGCCTTCAGGGTCCCCTCCGGGGGCTTCTGCCCTCTCAGTTTAGTTCAGCCACTGAGTTTTGTTCTTTTGCTTTTTCCAGTTTTTTCAGTGGCTGCTGTTTTGATTTTGTTACACCAGAGAACTAATTTAGGTGGTAGAGGTCGTGTGATCTCAGGTGATTTTGAAATTAGTAGAGTTGGTGCTTTTCAGGGTTTTCTGGGATTGCAGTAAGTACCCTTCCTATCCTTTTCTATTTAGATAGTTTGGGCCCCAGCGTTTGCTCATACTATTTTCTTTCTGTGTCAGTATTTCCTCTTGTCTAACCGCCATTACATGTTTGGGGGCTTTCTGTTATCTTTGGGGTTCTGCTCCGGGGCAGATAGCTTTCCTATTTCTATCTTTAGGTGTAGTTAGTTTCTCAGGCTGTGACGAGGCGTCTAGGACCAACGTAGGAACGCTCCACGGCTGCCTCTAGTTGTGGTGGTTAGTCAGGGTACTGCAATCTCATAGATTCCAACTGCTCTGGTGTATTGCCTTTTTTACCTGCACTCCTCAGCTACCGAAACACAACATTATCACCGGCCAAAAATTGAAAATTGTATGGTACTCACAGAAGGGAAAAAAATATTGTGAAAGAAAAAAGGTTGTCAGAGTTGTCAGAGATATTTTTCTGTTTGTTGCATTTTTTTTTTTTTCCTCTGTATCTCTGGGTGCTGGGGAGGATCTTTTCTCCCAATGGAGTTTGCACAGTTGTCTGGCCGTGTGGATCAGCTTGCCACTGAGGTTCAGAGTATTGCTGCATATCTTGCTAGGTTGCCTGTTGTGGAACCTAGGATCCCATGCCAGATTTGTTTTTAGGGGATCGAGCTAAGTTTCAGAATTTCAAAAATAATTGTAAATTGTTTTTTTTCCTTAAAATCTAAGTCCTCAGGGAACGCAGCACAGCAGGTTCAAATTGTCATCTCTCTCCTGCGTGGCGATCCTCAGGATTGGGCTTTTTCCCTGATACCTGGGGATCCTGTTTTGAGTGATGTTTGATGCGTTTTTTCAGTCTTTGGGGTTATTGTACGATGAGCCTAATGTCACTGATCAAGCTGAAAAAACCTTGTTGGCATTAAATCAGGGGCTTGATGACGCTGAGTTATACTGTCAGAGATTCCGTAGGTGGGCAGTCCTGACCAAATGGAATGACGACGCTTTGGCGGCCCTTTTCCGGAAGGGTCTGTCAGATAATGTAAAGGATGTTATGGTGGGATTCCCTGTCCCCTCTGGTCTCAATGATTCTATGTCATTAGCGATTCAAATTGACAGACGTTTGCGTGAGCGGAGAAGTATGCGTGGAATGGTGTTGCCTTGTGAACCAGCTTCTGAACCCATGCAGTGTGATAGAGTGGTGTCTGGGGCACAGCGTCATGAGTTTCGAAAGCGCAATGGGTTATGTTTCTACTGTGGTGATGCCTCTCATGCTATTTCAGTCTGCCCTAAGCGGGGAAGACGTTTTGCACGCTCAGTTGTCTTGGGTAGTGTTCAGACTAAGTTTTTATTAACTGTCACTCTGATATGCTCTCTGTCCTCATTTTCTGCTCAGGCTTTCGTTGATTCTGGAGCAGCTATTAACCTGATGGATTATGATTTTGCTAAACGTTGTGGGTTTCCCTTGATACCCCTACAGAAGTCTATTCCCCTACTGGGATCGATTTTACCCCTTTGGCTGAGAATAAACCCCAGTTTTCTACTCAGGTGATAATGAGGGTTGAACCTGATCACCAGGAGTGCTGCAAATTTTTCGTTCTGTATAATCTGCATGACATTATCGTGCTGGGTTTCCCTTGGTTACAGTCTCATAATCCTGTTTTGGATTGGAAATCTGTGTCTGTAACCAGTTGGGGCTGCCAATGTGTTAATACCAACACTCCTGTTTTTTCTGCCTCCCCCCAGGCTCAGGATGTTCCTGACTTTTTGTTTGATTTTTCTGATGTGTTTAGCGAAAGTAAATCTGCATCCTTGCCTCCCCATAGGAGCTATGACTGCGCTATTGAATTAGTGCCGGGTAGTAAATTCCCTAAAGGTCGCCTTTTTAACTTGTCTGTACCTGAACATGACGCTATGCGGTCTTATATCAAGGAATCATTGGAGAAGGGTCATATCAGACCATCCTCTTCACCCTTAGGTGCCGGTTTTTTCTTTGTGGCCAAAAAAGATGGTTCATTAAGGCCGTGTATTGATTATCGTCTCTTGAACAATTTTACTGTGAAATATCAATACCCGTTACCCTTGATTTCTGACCTGTTTTCCAGGGTGAAAAACGCTACTTGGTTTACCAAGCTTGACCTCAGGGGGCGTATAACCTTATTCGCATTAAGCACGGGGATGAATGGAAGACGGCATTCAATACCCCTGAAGGACATTTTGAGTACCTAGTGATGCCCTTTGGGCTCACTAATGCTCCTTCCGTCTTCCAGTCCTTCATGAATGACATTTTCAGGGATTTTGTGGATAAATTTGTGATTGTTTATTTGGATGATATCTTGATTTTTTCTAATGACTGGGACTCTCATGTGAAACATGTTCGAACTGTATTCCAGATTTTGAGAGAGAATGCTCTGTATGTGAAGGGATCAAAGTGTCTTTTTGGCGTACAGAGGATCTCATTTCTGGGATTCATTTTGTCCCCATCTGTTATTGAAATGGACCCGGTCAAGGTTCAGGCCATCTGTGATTGGGTCCAACCTACTTCATTAAAGGCTCTTCAGAGATTTTTGGGTTTTGCCAATTTTTATCGTAAATTTATTGGTAATTTCTCGGTTATTGTTAAACCATTAACTGATTTGACCAGAAAGGGTTCTGATGTGGTGAATTGGCCTCCTGAGGCAGTCTCTGCATTTCAGGAACTTAAGCAGAGATTCACTTCTGCTCCTGTTCTACGGCAGCCTGATGTTTCTCTGCCATTTCAGGTGGAGGTTGATGCCTCTGAAATTGGGGCAGGTGCCGTTTTGTCCCAAAAAGATCCAGAGACCTCTAAAAGTAACCCTTGTGCCTTTTTCTCTCGAAAATTTTCTCCTACTGAACGTAATTATGACGTAGGTAATCGGGAGTTATTGGCCATGAAGTGGGCTTTTGAAGAGTGGAGACATTGGCTGGAGGGAGCCAAACATCAGGTGGTGGTCCTTACGGACCATAAGAATCTGGTCTATCTGGAATCTGCCAAGCGACTCAATCCTAGACAGGCCAGGTGGGCCTTGTTTTTCACACGTTTTAATTTTTGGTTTCCTTTCTTCCTGGCACTAAGAATGTTAAGGCGGATGCCCTCTCGAGGAGTTTCCTTGCGGACTCTCCTGAGTTATCTGATCCTTCTGTTATTTTGAAAGAGGGTGTAGTTCTTTCCGCCATCTCGCCCAATTTGAGACTTGCTCTGGAGGGGTGTCAGGAGGATAGGCCCGAGCGCTGCCCTGTTGGAAAATTGTTTGTCCCGGACCAATGGAAAAAGAGTGTGATGTCTGAGATTCATTGTTCCGCATTGGCTGGGCATCCCGGAATTTTTGGTACCAGAGACTTGGTTAGTCGGTCCTTTTGGTGGCCTACCTTGTCTCGTGATGTCAGGGAATTTGTGCAGTCCTGCGGGACTTGCTCTCGCTCCAAGCCTTGCTCTCGCTCTAGTGGTTTGTTGATGCCATTGCCTGTGCCCAAGAGACCATGGACCCATATCTCTATGGATTTCATTTCCGATCTTCCTGTTTCTCAGAGAATGACCACCATCTGGGTAATTTGTGATAGGTTTTCCAAAATGATACATCTTGTGCCATTACCTAAGTTGCCTTCCTCCTCTGAATTGGTGCCGTTGTTCCTTCAGCACGTGGTTCGTTTACACGGCATTCCTGAGAACATTGTGTCTGACAGAGGAGTCCAGTTTGTTTCCAGATTTTGGAGGACTTTTTGTTCTAAACTGGGTGTTCAATTGTCTTTCTCCTCGGCATTTCATCCTCAGACCAATGGTCAAACTGAGAGAACAAACCAGACATTGGAGACTTATCTAAGATGCTTTGTGTCTGCTGATCAGGATGACTGGGTCTCTTTTTTGCCTTTGGCTGAGTTTGCTCTTAATAATAGGGCTAGCTCTGCCACTTTGATGTCTCCGTTTTTTTGTAATTCTGGGTTTCACCCTCGATTTTCTTCAGGACAGACGGAGGCTTCTGTCTGTCCAGGTGTTGACTCTGTTGTGGAGCGTATGCAACAGATTTGGGACCAGGTAGTGGAGAGGTTGTCCCTCTCTCAGGAGAAGGCCCAGCGGTTTGCTAACCGGCATAGGACTGATGGTCCTCGGTTTAAAGTGGGGGACTTGGTCTGGTTGTCCTCAAAGAATATTCCTATGAGAGTAGCATCTCCTAAATTTAAGCCTAGGTTCATTGGACCTTATAAGATCATGGAGATTATTAATCCTGTTTCTTTTCGTTTGCTTCTTCCAGGGACATTTAAGATCCATAACGTGTTCCACAAGTCCTTGTTGAAGAGGTTTGTTGAGCCAGTGGTTCCTGCTGCTGTGCTTCATGACCCTGTTTTGGTTGAGGGCAATCTGGAGTATGTGGTTGGAAAATATTGGATTCTCGTTTTTCTAGACGGAAACTCCAGTATTTGGTTAAATGGAGAGGTTATGGTCAGGAAGACAATTCTTGGGTGTTTGCTTCGGACATCCATGCTAGGAGACTTATCCGTGCGTATCATAGAACTCATCCTGACCGACCTGGTTGCTCAAATGAGGGTTCGGTGACCCCTCCTCAAGGGGGGGTACTGTTGTGAATGGGTTTGAGATGAGTTCTGAGCAGAGGCTCCCTCTGGTGGTTACAAGCGGTGCTAGTGAGGATTGTGAGGACTGGGAATCAGGTGTTACTGACTGGTCTTATATAAGGGAGTCATTTTCCCATCAGGGTTGCCGGTGATCAATTGTTCTGGTCTGAATCCTTCATTCCAGTTTCCCTTGTAGCCTGCTGTGTCGTGTCTGCATTTCCTGCTTACAGATAAGACTTTTGCTTCTTTTGTGTTTTTGCTGTGTTTTTTGCATTTTGTCCTGCACTTCTTTGGGGCCTTCAGGGTCCCCTCCAGGGGCTTCTGCCCTCTCAGTTTAGTTCAGCCACTGAGTTTTGTTCTTTTGCTTTTTCCAGTTTTTTCAGTGGCTGCTGTTTTGATTTTGTTACACCAGAGAACTAATTTAGGTGGTAGAGGTCGTGTGATCTCAGGTGATTTTGAAATTAGTAGAGTTGGTGCTTTTCAGGGTTTTCTGGGATTGCAGTAAGTACCCTTCCTATCCTTTTCTATTTAGATAGTTTGGGCCCCAGCGTTTGCTCATACTATTTTCTTTCTGTGTCAGTATTTCCTCTTGTCTAACCGCCATTACATGTTTGGGGGCTTTCTGTTATCTTTGGGGTTCTGCTCCGGGGCAGATAGCTTTCCTATTTCTATCTTTAGGTGTAGTTAGTTTCTCAGGCTGTGACGAGGCGTCTAGGACCAACGTAGGAACGCTCCACGGCTGCCTCTAGTTGTGGTGGTTAGTCAGGGTACTGCAATCTCATAGATTCCAACTGCTCTGGTGTATTGCCTTTTTACCTGCACTCCTCAGCTACCGAAACATAACAGCATTTTCTATGGAGGGAACGGATCCACTGGCGGATTCCGTCAAAAATGGATGGCAGCGGATCCGCCACCCATAAGCGGTCATTATACAAAATGGTGGATGCGGCCGATCCGTCATACTCCGCCATTTTGACGCACACAAAAAACGTTGCATTGAACGTTTTAAAAAAAAGGCGGATACCAAATTTATGGCGGATCCGTCAAAAAATGGATCAAACAGACGACCATCCGTCAAAATCCATCACTAATGCAAGTCAATGGGTAAAAAGCAGATCCGCCCAAAAAAATGGGGATCCGTTTTTTTCACACTTTGGCGGATTTTGACTGACGTTGCACGATTGAAGTGTGAAAGTGGCCTTAGGGAGTAATATTTATTTTATTCTGTCAATCAGTACTTTGTGGGGGTCTGTGGACACATCATACGGTGTATGTGTGGTGGGGTTGTAGGGGCATCATCCTGTTAATCATGGTACATCTATACTTATTATTATACATACCTATGGGTGAATAGCATGAACAATATGATTTACTGTTTTTCATAAACTTTATAAAAATAAGGGAACTATATGGTTTGGATTAGCTGCTACTGGTAAGAATGCATGTTACAATAAGCCCTATCATAATGAGTATAAACAGTAGCAGCTAGTCAACATACTTCATTTTGCTCAAAGCTACGTGATAAAAATTATTATTCTAATAATAGTAATTAGCAGAATTCACTTCATCACTTGGGTAAAAATATTAACCCATGTCTGATGTAAAGAGTAAAGGTCAGAGGTATCATTCACTACTGTGAAATTGATGACATCCTTAAAAATGGGTCATCAATATCAGATTGGTGGGGGGTTCAACACCCAGCAATCCCACCAATCATCTGGAATCACCTCCAGCGGGGATCATATTTATCATGAAAGGCATTCGGGCCCTTCTAGTACTCAGGATGCTGATACAGTTGAATACAATTGGAGGAGCAAGGAGTCATCGGCTCCCTTTTCCACTATTCAGCTGGCGCGTCTCATTTTGGATGCCACAGGTGTACTTGTTAAGTGAATTACCGGTAATCATTACAAAATTATGTGGTAGAGAATTACATAGTCTCACTCCTCTTACAATAAAGAATCACTGTCTGTGGTCATTCATCTTAAGGGATAATGGGTCTAGTTTGAAGTGAGAAGGAGAGAATATCAATGAAAGGTGTATGAAAACTATGCTTCAAATTTCTTTATACAGCAAAAGGACTCTGTGCCTTAGCATCAAGCTATATTGTGGATAATGACATGATATTAAGGAGTATAAGGTGCATTTTAAAAGCATAATTCACACTGCTAGTAGATTTCTAAATAAGAAAACTGTTTACATTTTGGTCGTTTTTAGTTAAGTGCTTATACCACTGACTGTATATGAAAATGTGTTATGGAGCTAGCCTTAGACTAGAACGCTGTCTTCTGTATGGTTGACTGACTAAATTATGTTTTTTTTTATACCTGGCTTTTAATATACAAACGTTTATCTTTGTGGAATGAGAAGTATCCCTTTATAGGTTTAGTTATAACTCTGGTGCTTAAACACTTACCATGTTGTATGGGTAACCAGCAAATCTACATGCTATTAACCATTTTTTCGAGGCATTACATAAATTACTTCATCTAAAGTTGTGAAACATTGAAAAGGTCAGCAGTCTTTTGCTTAGCATTCTTTGTACCAGACTACATACACTATGTTCCCAATTATTATGCAAATGATATTTTTCTCTGATTTTCCTAAGTGGTCGGTGCAAATGACAGTCAGTCTAATAAAAGTCATCACCTGTTAGAGTATACATCGAACTTTATTGAACAAACCTCCCAATGATAACAGTATAATCTCCAAAATGGAAAAAAACTCAAAATGCACTGTTCCAAATTATTAGGCACAGTAGAATTTCTGAACATTTGATCTGTTTTAAAGAACTGAAAATGCTCATTTGTAGAATTTGCAGCATTAGGAGGTCACATTCACTGAACAAAAAAGCTATTTAACTCCAAAACTTCCTAACAGGCCAAGATACATGTTAACATAGGAACCCTTCTTTGATATCACCTTCACAATTCTTTCATCAATTGAACTTGTGAGTTTTTGGAGAGTTTCTTCTTGTATTTCTTTGCATGAAGCCTCCCAGAGCTGCTGTTTTGAAGTGAACTGCCTCCCACCCTCATAGATATTTTGCTTGATGATACTCCAAAGGTTCTCTATAGGGTTGAGGTCAGGGGAAGATGGTGGCCACACCATGAGTTTATCTCCTTTTATGCCCATAGCAGCCTCAGTACTCAGAGGTATTCTTTGCAGCATGAGATGGTGCATTGTCATGCATGAAGATGATTTTGCTCCTCAAGGCACGTTTCTGCTTTTTATACCATGGAAGAAAGTTGTCAGTCAGAAACTCTACATACTTTGCAGAGGTCATTTTCACACCTTCAGGAACCTTAAAGGGCCCTACCAGCTGTTTCCCTATGATTCCGGCCCAAAACATGACACCTCCACCTCCTTGATTACGTCGCAGCCTTGTTGGGACATGGTGGCCATCCACCAACCATCCGCTACTCCATCCATCTGGACCATCCAGGGTTGCTCGACACTCAACAATAAACAAGACTGTTTGAAAATTAGCCTTCATGTATGTCTGGGCCCACTGCAACCGTTTCTGATTGTGAGCACTGTTTAGGGGTGGCCGAATCGTGGGTTTATGCACCACAACAAGCCTTTGAATGATCCCACACCTTGTGGTTTCGAGGGACTCCAGAGGCACCAGCAGTTTCAAATATCTGTTTGCTGGTTTGTAATGGCTTTTTAGCAGCTGCTCTCTTAATCTGATGAACTTGCCTGGCAGAAACCTTCCTCATTCTGCCTTTATCAGCACGAACACGTCTGTGCTCAGAATCAGCCACAAATCTCTTAACAGTACGATGATCACGCTTAAGTTTTCGGGAAATATGTAATGTTTTCATCCCTTGACCAAGGCATTGCACTATTTGATGCTTTTCAGCAGCAGAGAGATCCTTTTTCTTTCCCATGTTACTTGAAAACTCTTGTCTGCTTAATAGTGTGGAACATCCAGTTTTCCTTTTATTGGACTCACATGGCAAACTAATTATCGCAGGTATCTGAGATTGATTTCAGTGATCCAAAGAACCCTGAGACACAATACCATCAATGGGTTTCATTTACAAATAGAATAAAAAACAATATGACACTTAAAACCAATTTGCATAATAATTTGGAACATAATGTAGAATGTAAATGTTCTATGCTCAGATCTTTTATTAAGAACCATGTATATTCTAATTAAACACATTCTAGAATTTTTTTCCAACTATATGTTTATACAGAAAAATCAGTAAAAAGTAGTGTTGAGCGATACGATACTGCAAATATCGGGTATCGGCCGATATTAGCTGTATCGGGCTTTCGATTCCGAGTACCGATATTTCCGTCATATCGGATACCGGAATCGGGATTGTCACTGTCACTGTCAGTGTCCGTCGGTCGGGTCTGTCAGGAGTCAGCGGCACTTACCTGGCAGAAGATCTCCGGCGGTCACGGCCTGGACTGCTTCATGGCCGCCATCATCTTTCCCCGGCGGTCACATGCAGTTTCTCGCGATAACTGCAGTGACTGCTGGGTAATCCCGGCCGTAAAGCAGTCAGTCCGATGACGTCACCGCCGGGGAAGCAGGTAATCAGCTGTGCTGCGTTGCGATGACAGGCTCTGCCTGTCATTGCGATGTAGCAGAGCTGGATCGTCGTGGGACTGTCGTTACTATGGACTGCGTCGGACAGGTGGTATACTGTTGTTTTTTTTTTTTTCTTTTTTTACAGGAGATCGATGGCGTCGCAGGAATGAGTGTATAATAAAATTAATGAAAACTGTGTTGTCTCTTTTTTTCATTAAAAGACTTTTTTCTTGCTTTGTCTTTTTTTTATACATTTAATAACTTTGGGATTAATAATGGATCGGTGTCTTATTGACACCTCTCCATTAATAACCGGGCTTATTGTCACCGTGCAATCAACGGTGACATTAACCCCTTATTACCCCACTTGCCACCGCTACAGGGCAGTGGGAAGAGCCGGGTAAAGTGCCACAATTGGCACATCTTTTGATGCGCCAAATGTGGGGCTGCTGTAGCCTGGTATTATCAGGCTGTTGAGGGCCAAAATCCATGGGCCTTGACAGTCTTTTAATACCAGGCCGCAGCAGTCTGCATTTTACTTGGCTGGTTAACAAAAATAGGGGGACCCCTACGCCGTTTTTTTTTCGAGGGGATCCCCTATTTTTGTTAACCAGCCAAGCTATGCAGACTGCTGTGGCCTGGTATTATCAGGCTTGCAAGGTCCATGGATATTGGATCCTTACCAGCCTGAAAAACCAGGCCTCAGCGGTCTGCTTCATCTGGCTGGTTAACAAAAATAGGGGGACCCCACGCCAATTTTTTTCGAGGGAATCCCCTATTTTTGTTAATCAGCCAAGATATGCAGACTGCTGTGGCCTGGTATTATCAGGCTGGCAAGGTCCATGGATCTTGGCTCCTTAACAGCCTGAAAATCCAGGCCTCAGCGGTCTGCTTCATCTGGCTGGTTAACAAAAATAGGGGGGACCCCACGCCAATTTTTTTTCGAGGGGATCCCCTATTTTTGTTAATCAGCCAAGATATGCAGACTGCTGTGGCCTGGTATTATCAGGCTGGCAAGGTCCATGGATCTTGGCTCCTTAACAGCCTGAAAATCCAGGCCTCAGCGGTCTGCTTCATCTGGCTGGTTAACAAAAATAGGGGGGACCCGACGCCATTTTTTATTCGAAGGGAACCCCTATTTTTGTTAATCAGTTCCCTCTGACGTCACTGACTGTGTCCCTGGCTGACCTGAAGTGAAAGTGGAAAGCAATCAATTAAGCTTTCCACTTCCTCTCCTGTCAGCCAGGAGAGGAACTCATTCATTTGGGGGTTTACTGTGAGGCTGCAGCACTGACTGTGCATGGGATAGGTAAGAATAATTTTGCTTTTTTATTTTATTTTTATTACAGGAAATGGTTTTTGCAGTCAAATAAAAGATGGTCAAAAACATGTGTCTTTATTTCATTAAAATGATTTTTAATTAAAGTGTGTGTGTTTTTATTTTTATTTCATGCAATAGGATTAATAATTGATAGTTGTCTAATTGACAGCTCTCAATTATTAACCTGGCATAAGGTCACCTTTCAATTGCAATGTGGCTTTAACCCCATATTAACCCATTCGCCACTGCTACAGGGCAATGGGAATAGACGGGCAAAGTGCCAGAAAGGGCGAATCTAATTATAGATTTGTCTTTTCTGGGTGTCTGGGGGCAGATGTTAGTAGCCAGGGGGGGCCAAAAATAATGGTCCCTCTCTGGGCTATTATTATCTGCCCCCATTCGCTGGCTTTGTCTGTCTGGTTGCGAAAATAGGGCGGGAGCCCACGCATTTTTTTTAAACAATTTTACACCTCATATATATATATATATATACATGTCATTGAATTTGTGACACATATATATATATATTTATATTTATAGTTCATACACTTCTACATAGTATAATAGCCGCTAATTCAATTGACGGCTTTTGTGAAAATGCAGAACCCGACATGAAATGACACTTGGTGTACATAGGATTAACCATGTCTTTTCATGTCCTTTGCTATCTGATTTGCACAAACAATTACATCAGTCTATGTGTGCAAAATTTCACACCTGTAGGGGTTAATTAAAGGTGTAAATTCGTAGCAAAAAAGCAAAAAAAAGGTTTTTTTACAACGAATTTACACCTTTAATTAACCCCTACAGGTGTGAAATTTTGCACACATAGACTGATGTAATTGTTTGTGCAAATCAGATTGCAAACGACATGAAAAGACATGGTTAACCCTATGTACACCAAGTGTCATTTCATGTCGGGTGCTTCTGTCTTTTCACAGAAGCCGGCTTTACCCGGCAATTGAATCAGAGGATATTTTACTATGTAGAAGTGTATAAACTATACATATATGTATATATATATATGTCACAATGACATGTATATATATATATATATATGTATTCTATGTGTGTATATTTAGTGTTTACAAGGAAATAAAGGTTTTTTTTAGTTGCGATATTTTGTTCCCATAGACTTACATGGGACTTCCGGTATCGGAATCGGATATCGCCGATATTTAGTGATATCGGCGATACCATTCCGATCCGATATTTTTAGATATCGAGCAGTATCGCTCAACACTAGTAAAAAGCCATTTTTACTAATACAGGGTCACAGTTCTAACTGCGGGACGCACACGGATACGACTTGTGTAACGTGGGAGTCACATACATACATGTAGTGCTAATAATAACAGATAACATGTAGTGCTGTAATCTAATCAAATCTAATATTGGCTCTATATGTGGTAAAGATGGCCCCAATTACAGTAATCTGAGTGTGTGTATTATGCAGTGTTCTATATCATAGCATTCTGGATGAGTTTTCGGACATGTGCAAATCTTACAGTGTGAAAAAATGAAACACTGGGTATAAATAGGAAGGCAAAGATATAAAGGGGTTATCCAGGGTTTTTTTCCATTAAAATAAGAATGTCCAGGCAGGTAGCTGTTAAATACCAGCCTGTTGTGCCCAGCACCAATCTCTACCAGCTCAAAGCAGTCACGGACCACTCGTGCCAGACATTCTGCAGCTTCTGGTAATGTCACATCAACAGGGAGTAGAGGATGGTAAAACAAAAGCGACAAGCCTGATGCTTGGTGTGGGACAGTGGAGAAGGCGTTAACCTTCTCCTTAGGTAGTCGCTGACTTCCTGCCAGAACCCCATTATTGGCACCCTCACCTCCTTTAACCCCTTAATCCCTTTGGATGTACTATTCCATCCATGTGACCTGGTACTTAATTCCCAGGGACGAAAAAGTACGTCCAGGGCGATCAGCTGAGCTCCCGGGGGGAGCGCAGCTGATCGCCGCCGGGTGTCAGCTGATTATCACAGCTGACACCCGGCCCTATGTGCCAGGAGCGGTCACAGACCGCTCCCGGCACATTAACCCCTGGCACACCACGATCAAACATGATCGCTGTGTACTGGGGGCACAGGAGAGCATACTCCCTGCGCGCTCCCCTGAGACCCTCAGAACAGCGCGATGTTAATTATTTTTTATATATAATCGTTTTAATTGTATAAAAACGCCAAAACATAAAAAATAATACAAATGAGGTATCGCCGTAATCGTACTAACCCGAAGAATAAAACCGCATTATCAATTTTACCACACGCGGAAAAGAAACTCACGAATTGCTGGTTTTTGTTCATTCTGCCTAACAAAATCGTAATAAAAAGCGATCAAAAAATGTCATGTGCCCAAAAATAGTACCAATAAAAACGTTACCTCATCCCGCAAAAAATAAGACCTCACATGACTCTGTGGGCCAAAATATAGAAAAATTATAGCTCTCCAAATGTGATGATGCAAAAACTACTTTTTGCAATAAAAAGCGTCTTATAGCGTGTGACAACTGGCAGTCATAAAAACCCGATATAAATAGTTTATCAAACCCCCCTTTATCACCCTTCGTTAGGGAAAAAATAATAAAATTAAAAAAATGTATTTATTTCCATTTTCCCTTTAGGGTTAGGGTTAGGGTTGGGGCTAAAGTTAGGGTTAGGGTTGGGGCTAAAGTTAGGGTTAGGGTTGGGACTAGGGTTACGGGTGTGTTAGGGTTAGGTTTGTGGTTAGGGTTATGATTAGGGTTGGGATTAGTGTTAGGGGTGTGTTGGGGTTATGGTTGGAGTGAGAATTGGGGGTTTCCACTGTTTAGGCACATCAGGGGCACTCCAAATGTGACATGGCGTCTGATCTCAATTCCAGCCAATTCGGCATTGAAAAAGTCAAGCGGTGCTCCTTCCCTTCTGAGCTCTGCCATGCGCCCAAACAGTAGGTTACCCCCACATATGGGGTGTCAGCATACTCAGAACAAATTGCACAGTTCCTCTTGAGGTCCAATTTTTTCTATTACCCTTGGGAAAATAAAAAATTGGGGGCGAAAACATCATTCTTGTAGAAAAAAATATGATTCATTATTTTTATGGCTCTACATTATAAACTGTGAAGCACTTGGGGGTTCAAAGTTCTCACCACACATCTAAATAAGTTCCTTTGGAGGTCTAGTTTCCAAAATGGGGTCACTTAGGGGTGTTTTCACTGTTTAGGCACATCAGGGGCTCTCCAAACGCGACATGACACCCGCAGACCATTCCATCGAAGTCTGCAATGCAAAACGTCACTACTTCACTTCCGAGCCCCGACGTGTGCCCATACAGTAGTTTTCTCCCACATATAGGGTATCAGCGTACTCAGGACAAATTGGAAAACAACTTTTTGAGTCCAATTTCTCCTGTTACCCTTGGCAACATAAAAAACTGGGGACTAAAAGATCATGTTTGTGGAAAAAATATGTTTTTTTATTTTCACGTCCGGGCGTTTTAAACTTCTGTGAAGCACTTGGGGGTTCAAAGCGCTCACCACACATCTAGATAAGTTCCTTTGGGGGTCTAGTTTATAAAATGGGGTCACTTGTGGGGGTTTCCACTGTTTAAGCACATCAGGGGCTCTCCAAACGCGACATGACACCCGCAGACCATTCCATCAAAGTCTGCATTACTAAACGTCACTACTTTTATTCCGAGCCCCAACGTGCGCCCACACAGTAGTTTTATCCCACATATAGGGTATCAGCGTACTTGGTACAAATTGGACAACAACTTTTGGGGTCCAATTTTTCCCCTTACCCTTGGGAAAATAAAAAATGGTAACTAATCATTTTTGTGGGAAAAAATTGGATTTTTTATTTTCATGCCCGGGCATTATAAACTTGTGTGAAGCACTTGGGGGTTCAAAGTGCTCACCACAGATCTAGATAAGTTCCTTAGGGGGTCTTGTTTCCAAAATGGGGTCACTTGTGGGGGGTTTCCACTGTTTAGGCACATCAGGGACTCTGCAAACTGAACATGACATCCATCAAAGTCTGCATTCCAAAATGTCATTACGTCCTTTCCGAGCCCTGCCGTGCGCCCAAACAGTATTTCTCCCCCACATATGGAGTATCAGCGTACTCAGGACAAATTGGACAACAACTTTTGTGGTCCAATTACCTTGAGAAAAATCAAAAATTGGGGACTAAAAAATCATTTTTGTGGAATTTTTTTTTTATTTTTTCACACCCAGGCATTATAAACTTTAGCGAAACACTTGGGGGTTCAAAGTGCTCACAACAGATCTAGATAAGTTCCTTAGGGTGTCTAGTTTCCAAAATCGTGTCAGATGTGTGGGGTTTCCACTGTTTAGGCACATTAGGGGCTCTCGAAACTCGACATGGCGTCCAATCTCAATTCCCGCCAATTTTGGTTTGAAAAAGTCAAACGACGCTCCTTCCCTTCCAAACCCTGCCGGGCGCCCAGACAGTTGTTTTCCCCCACATATGGGGTATCGGCATACTCAGGAGAAATTGCACAACAACTTTTTCTGTCTATTTTCTCCTTTTACCCTTGATAAAATAAAAAAATTGTTTGTAAAAGATCATTTTTGTGACTAAAAAGTTAAATGTTCATTTTTTCCTTCTAAGTTGCTTCAGCTCCTGTGAAGCACCTGAAGGGTTAATAAACTTCTTGAATGTGGCTTTGAGTACCTTGAGGCGCGCAGTTTTTAGAATGGTGTCAGTTTTGGGTATTTTCTGCCATATAGACCCCTTAAATTGACTTCAAATGTGAGGTGGTCCCTAAAAAAATGGTTTTGTACAATTTGTTGTAAAAATGAGAAAATCACTGGTCAACTTTTAACCCTTATAACTTCGTAGCAAAAAAAAAAATTTGGTTTCAAAATTGTGCTGATGTAAAGTAGACATGTGGGAAATGTTATTTAGTAACTATTTTGTGTGACATATTTCTTTGTTTAAAGGGAATAAAAATTAAAAATTTGAAAATTGCAAAATTTTCAAAATTTTCGCCATATTTCCATTTTTTTCATAAATAACCGCAAATTATATCGAAGAAATTTTACCACTATCAGGAAGTACAATATGTCACGAGAAAATATTCTCAGAATCGTGAAGATCCATTGAAGCGTTCCAGAGTTATAGCCTCATAAAGAGACAGTGGTCAGAATTGTAAAAATTGGTGCGGTCATTAACTTGCAAACCTCCCTTGGGGGTTAAGGGGTTAAATCTCCCCCGCCCCCTGTAGTCAGGTGCACAAGTCTGTACCGGTCAGAATTTCCTTCCCCCCGCAACAATGGTGACAGTCCCGTTGGTTCCGGCTCAGATACACGCAAAGCTGCCATCCTCCTACATCTTCACAGTGGGGAAGCCAAATTATTCAGACAGGGACCGGTCCAACTTTGAAGAATCGCAGTCATAGGTGGATTAATTTTCCCAGTGTGTCTTTGCTGGCCACGAAAATGAGTCGGTGACCCATGAGGCCGAGATTCCTGAGTTGGGTGTTTCAGGGAGGAATTCTGGGACTGCTCAAATGAAGATTCTTAAGCTAAAAGGGGCATTGGGCAATATTACTCTGATAAATGGGGTTGCCTAAGAGCCAGAGGCTAACACCAGGTTTCTATATTTATTGGTAAATGTGAATTTGCTATATCAGGTTACTAAACTGAGAAGGGAAGTATTAGAGCAGCTGTTGGTACCGGGACCCTATTGGCGAAGGGTACTAGATCTTGCCCCATTCTCATGTCTTGGGTGGGCATCTGGGCATAGACAAACTTGAGAGCAGGTCCTGCAAAAAGTTTTTACTGATCTGAGTGTCATCGAGAGAGTATTAATTATTGTAGGTCCTGCCCTACCTGTCAGCTAACTGCTCTCCTCTCCCACTTCCACACTCCCCTAGTGCCATTACACATTATCGAGGTATCATGTGAAGAGATTGCCATATACTTTATCAGGCCCATAGTTAAATCTGCCAGGGATTGCCATGTACCTTATCGGGCCCCTAGTTAAATCTGCCAGAGAGCACCAATATGTCCTGATGGTCATGGACTATGCAACATGGTACCTGCAGGCGGTACTACTGAGAAACTCCTCTGCCTGGAGTATAGCCCAAGAGCTAGTCCATATTTGCTCCCGGACAGGCCTGCCAAAGGAGATTCTGATGGACCAAGGAATGCCTTTATTGTCCAAAATGATGAGAGAGTTACATAAAGCTCTCCAGATTTAACCACTCAGGATGTCGGTGTACCATACACAGACGGACGGTCTCGTGGAGAGGTTCAATAAGCCCTTGAAGTCCATGTTTAACAAGGTCGTGGAGATGGATGTCCGAGACTGGGATTGCCTACAGCTGTACCTGCTGTTCTTTATTAGAGAAGTTCCACAGGCCTCTATGGGTTCTCACCGCTCAAGCTGTTATATGGACGGCACCCTGGGGGACTTCTGGATATTGTGAAGGAAATCTGGGAAGCAGAGGTTGCTACCAACTGAAGCATCATCGAGCATGTGACCCAGATGCAGGACAGGATCACAATGGTGATGCCTATTGTAAGGGAGAGTCTCCATCAAGCACAAGAGGCCCAAGCAAGGGTCTAGAATCAATCAGTGAGACTAAGACGGTTTAGCCATGGAGACAGGGTGTTAGTGTTGCTGATCCCCACAGTCGAAAGTAAATTTGTTGCCAAGTGTCATGGACCATACGAGGTGGTGGAGGCTACGTGCCTGTGGGCCGATCCTGAAGCCAAGGTTGAGGATGTCACATTGGCAGAGACACTAGACAAAAAAACCTGACTGGCACATCCAGACTAATGTGAACTAGGTGCAAACCAAGGGTAGCTACCCCTTGGTTTGCACCTAGTTCACATTAGTCTGGATGTGCCAGTCAGGTTTTTTTTGTCTATTGAATGTTAGCTTGCTGACCGAGCACTCCGATTTTAATTACACCAGGTCCCTACTTTACCCATAAATGCAGGCATTACTGACAGAGGTGCATATTCACCCAGAAATTCAGATATCAGCCTAATAGAGGTATGTTCACATTAGGTCAGGGACTCACCAGAATTGAGACCACCTTGACGATGGTTGGTGGGCTTTAAAATGTTTGGCCAAATGTTTATACTAAGCGTCTCAAATTTTTCCTTATATTCCAAAGCCATATTGCTATTCTAAATTTCATGTATTCTATGTTGTCATGCTTTAGTATGCTTGAGTGCAGCCTTTTTTTGTATATTGGCAGAGACACTGTCACAGGCCCAGAAACAACAGTGATCAGAACTACTTCAGTGGAACCAGGACCTGGTTTTGGAGTTGTAAGGAAGTACGCAGATTGTTTAGTATGAAATATTGACGAAACCGCATGTTCGGGTGAGCCAAAGTTTTATTGAATTCACAAAGCCTGCCGCGAGGTGATTTTGAAGGAGGTGAGGAGAATGTTGAGCCTGGCGGCATCAAGTAGTCAAAGAGCGGTTGGTACAACCCCATTTTCCTGGTACTGAAGACTGATGCAGAATGGTGTTATTGTCCTATGTCCTATGCCGAAGCCTGATGCAAGAATGGTGTTTTTGTAACAATTATAGGAAGCAAAATGAGTTGTCCAAATTCAACATACAACATATCTGTTGCCCCATGTCAATGAAGCCATTGAGAGGCTAGGGTCAGATAAACACACCACCTGCCTGAACCTAATGAAAAGGTACTGGCAAATCCTCCTGTCCCAAAGTGCCAATGAGAAGACAGCTTTCTCTACACCTGATGGTTGCTTCCAGTATACCAGAATGCCATTCAGGCTGCATGGAAACCCCAGCTACCTTCCAAAGGGCCATAGACTGGATCACACCCCCTCACAAAAAGCAGCTTACCTGGATGATATTGTGATCTTTAGCCCGGATTGGGTAAGTCATCTGCAGAATGTCCATTCAGTACTAGATGCACTGAGGAAGGCAGGGTTTACCATAAACCCAAAGACATGCGCCATGGGGAAAAGAAGCAAGATACTTGAGCTATATTGTTGAAAGAGGCAAAATAAAGCCACAAGTGATTAAAATAGTGGCAACCCAAAATTGTCCGCAACCGATCTCCAAGAAACATGTTTTGATGTTTATGGGAATTGTGGGATACTATTGGAGAATTACCCCAAATTTCGACATGATAGTCACGCCCCTGACTGACCATCTTAAGGGCATGAAAAAATCGATGGGCAAATGTTCTTCTGAAGTGGAGATGGCATTCCAAGAGTTGAAGCTCGCCCTGTGTAAGCAGCCGGTCTTGATAGACTTCAGTAAGGAATTCATTAATGAATTTGTAGTCCAGTTGGATGCCTCAGAGGTTGGGAACAGTTTTGTCTCAGGAGGTAAACAGGGAGGAACATCCAATGCTATATTTAAGTAGAAAACTCTCCTCCTGTGAGAGAATCTACTGTATGCCATTGCAGGAAAATAATGCTGGGCCATCAAATGTGCAATTGATACCCTGAGGTTCAACCTGTTAGGCTGGAAGTTCAGGCTAGTGTCAGATCATGCATCCCTGAGATGGATGAGAGAAAGGAAGAGGAAGAATTCCCAGGTGACTAGATAGTTTCTATGGCTACAGGACTTCAGTTTTCTTGTGGAGCACAGGCCTGGAAAGCTGTACAGTAACACAGATGCCCTGTCTAGACTTCTCCTTTTGGTGAGTGAAGGTGCCAAAACCCCCAGCTTTGGGCAGAAGAGGGGGATATGTGACAAAATCACTGGCAAAGTACTGGAGGGGAAATATGTGTCACTGAGTTTATTAGCTTCAGTGATATGAACCTAGGAAAATGATCCAGCACACAAAGTGCTGAGAGGGCTTAATCGGCCAGGTTAAGGGCTAGGTTTAGTGAAAATCTGTAAAGTGAGTGGGAGGCTGTTTACAATATCTCCACCCCAGGGTGGAGTCCAGAAGGTAAATACAAAGCCTTCGAGCTGTTTCAAAGTGTGGTGTCTCTGGAAATGAGATCCCAAGAGCTGTGCTCATGTTAAAAAAAAGCTGAACTTTGTGTGTATTTCCTATGCAGGCGGATCCCTGCAGCAAAACGGACTGTGCCATTTGTTATGTTTTGTTTTCCAGTTAGGCTAGAAAAGCTGTGTTTATTAAACTAACTCTGCACTGGTTTATGCAGTACGCTTAATAAACCAGTGGAAGATTTAAAGTGACAGCGTTCCTGTGTCTACCTCTGTGTGCAGCTGAGTGAGCCAGTCTATCACATTCTGTATAGTCTCTATTCACAGGTCAGGCCCCTAGTAGATACATTATAGCTAGAAATTGTAACCCTTTATAAGTACAGACATAACATAGAATGTTACGATAAAAGATTCACATCTTAAAAGATGGAAAGGAGGTGCTAAGGGGAGCTGCACGGAAACTACAACCTTTACTACAAAAAGATGCCCGATTACAATCCATATTTCCAGACCCCCCACTACTATGTTTTAGGCAGCCCCCAAATCTAAGAAGCATCATTGTCAGAAGCTCCCTGTCCTCCCCAACAGCTGCAGGAACCTTTCCTTGCAAACAGAAGAAGTGTAAAACATGTGCATCTATAATGACCACGGACAAGATAAAGATACCCAACTCCCATCAGGACTACAAGATCCCAGGTACTTTCAGCTGCATCACATCTAATGTGGTGTACCTAATTATATGTACTAAATGTCCAACTGGGGGTCTGTATGTGGGGAGACTGGGCAAAAACTGAGAACAAGGATGAATTCTCATCGCCACACGATAAGAGAAAAAAGAATGGATTTACCTGTGGCAAAACACTTTTGTATGCCCGGTCATAGCATAATGGATATGGAATTACTGGTATTAAAATCTAACTTCAAATCTGAGAAAGATAGAAAGGTTTGGGAATACAAACTTATGATGACCTTTGACACTCTTAGTGCTGGAATGAACGTGTCACATGGATTCATGTCATTCTATATCAATTAAGGAATCTGCGTCTCTGACCTTCTAGGGGCATCAAAACACAATACCAGACCCCAATCAGAGGGTAATAAAACTCTCCTTATCTATGATCTGTTCCAATATTTATGTTCATCCCTCTGCCATAATGACAGTTCTGCTTCACGTCACTTGTCTTACCTATTGCACTATTCCTGTATCCTTTTGTGTATATATATATATATATATATATATATATATATGTGATTCTTCAGTTTTTGTTTTAGTCTTTGCCTGATGAAGAGACCGGAGTAGTCTCGAAAGCTTGCAATTTGTTACCATCTTTTCAGTTAGCCATTAAAAGGTATCAACCACTGAGGACTCTCAAGTCTAAATATTTTTCCATCTTAAAAGAGAAATGTAATTTGTGACTAAATACTGTTTGCATCAGAAGTAGTAAATTAATAATTGTCCGCAGCATTCATGGATTGACATGGATTCAGGTATTTACTCATCATGTGACGTAAATTCCTAAATCCCAAGGAGCCCACTTGAAAATACCATGTAAATAGAAGAAAGTAAACAATGTCCAGAGGTTGATGTTGAAAAAATCAAACATCTTTATTCTGTCATAAAAATACAATATTTTTAAGGCGGAATAAAGACGTTTGATTTTTTCATCATCAACCCCTGGATGCTGTCTACCTTTTTCTATCTAAATACTGTGTGCAATCTTCCTACCTGTAAAGTAAGCCAACGAAAGTAAAATTAAAATGCCTAAAATTAAAATACTTTGCATTTTTAGCTGCATCTACTTTAGGCAAAAAAAAAAACCTTCATTCTGGACAATATCACGTTGTTAGGGTCTGTGAAGAAAATGTAAAACTTAGCACTAAGTTGTTTTTTCTCCAAGTACGATTTTCAGTTCTTAGGACTCACTTAGATGTCCGATTTTTAAGTATTATGAGTGCTATTCATGGGTTTTACCGATATCATTCATCATTTGTGGTAGTCTATGAGGCCATATGACTGGCCATGATTTTTTTCATGGGTCAAGGTCCACAGAAAATAGCAGAGACATATTTGATTTTGATCCGTACCACAGATCAAAATCGCCAATGGAAGTCTATGGGTCAGTAAAAAAAATCGAATAGGGTCTAATTTCCATGGACTTTCACATAGGAGAAGGTAGAGAAACTTTTTTTTTCTTCTCAGGAGAAAAACTGATGATCAAAGTGTGATCAAAATAATTGGTAAGTTTTTCTCCTATGTGAGAAAATAAGATGTTTGAATGAGGCCCCAATTGAGTGGGATTGCAGTGACATGCACCTTTAGGCCATGGTCACACATTCAGCATTTGGTCAGTATTTTCCTTCAGTATTTGTAAGCCAAAGTCAGGAGTGGAACAGTTATAATAAAAACACATACACCACTTCTGCATTTTTCACCTGCTGCTGATTTTGGCTTACAAATACTGACAAAATTCTGAAAGTGTGAACATCACCTTACTGACATATCTGTTTTTACTATGTTACTGCTCTCTGTAAGATTTAATATATTCTGTGCTGACATAAAAAATATAAAATGGATTTCTGATATAGATACATCAAAATTAGCGTTTAACATCGAAGCCATATTTTTCAACATTGCCACCATGGGAATCACAAAATATTTTTGGAAGAGCTATGACATATAATGATAGACAGTATACCAGCCTCTCTATATCTACAATTTATCTACTAATTATGAATCTTTTTCTTTTAATTAGTTGAATGTGTTGGCTTGTAGTCTATGAGCATAATAATTTAATAAAACTAACTACTTTCTAATTATTACCCCAAAGCGTATAACTCTTTACGTGTACAACTAGCCATTTTACTTTGTTACACAGGTTAGAGAAAACCTTCTAATGACTAAAGCTGTTCTTGTTTTTCAGAGCAGCTTGGCTTGTTAGAGCAAATGTATTACAGAATTTGGCTCATTTTCAGAAACCTCTCCCATCAAGCCTTGGAGGCTTCTCAATTAGGAAGATTTCAGATGTAAAACTATCTTCATCATTTCAATGTGCATGCTTTCAGCATTGTTAAACTGGCAGATAGTCTCCTGTCATACATACTACCTCATGTGTATTTTTGTACAAAGGATTTATTTGTTTCATTATAGTGCTGTTTGTTCAAATTTTTTTTTCTAATTTGAATAGTTGTGGTAAAATTGTTTAGAACATTAAATATTTGGAAATTTGTTTATATTATGGATTTATTAAGTATCTTTGGCTGGAATATTTGCTATCACTGGAATTGACTCTACACATAGAAAAAAAAATTGAATTAGTTGTGGCACGGATTCATCAAAGTGTTGAAGGAATCCTTTAGAAATGGAAATTCATTACATGAGTGCATTATGAAGTTAATATTGATTTTTTCCACTGCTTATTGACCATACCATCTTGTTTTAAAGGATCCCAGAGGAGCTCTAAAAGATTAAGATTTTGTGTAGGTTGAAGCAGACCACGTGAAGTGAGTCCTAAAAGTCCAGGAAAAGCAAAGTATGACAGTGTTCATATCAATAGGTGCAACCCTTAAAATGAAAAACTTGAACTAGGTGTGATACATGACTTTTATTAATGGAGCATGGAGCAAAAAAAGGAGATATATTTAGGCTATGTGTACACATAGCGTTTTTGAAGCATTTTTGAAGCATTTTTACCCGGCGTAATCGCTTAAAAAACGGGTACAAAACGCATCCGATGCAATCCTATGGGATTACGCATTGCTGTGCACATGCTGCATATTTTTGCGGAGCGTAATCGCTTCGTGTAAAAATAAGCAGCATGTCCATTCTTTAGGCGTAATCGCAGCGATTATGCCACCATAGGATTGCATTGAAACGCTCACTTTACGCATGTGGCTATGCCCACCATGCGTGAAATGAGCGCTTCATGTGCGCTTTGTACCCAGGGTCAGGAGGAGAAGAGACTCTCCTCCAGACCCTGGGTACCATATTCCTGTAAAAAATAGAATTAAAATAAAAAATATTGATATTCTCACCTTCTGGCGGCCCCCGGAGTCTTCTCGTTCCTCAGCCACGCTGCCAGCATCTTCCATTCCCAGAGATGCATTGCGAGAATAACCTCAGATGATGCAGCGGTCGGCAACGTCGCAAAAGTCATTCTCGCAATGCATCCCTGGGAACGGAACTTGTCGGCAACGTCGCTGAGGAGTGAGAAGACTCCGGGGCTGCCAGAAGGTGAGAATATGAATATTTTTTATTTTTTTTGACATAACTCATTATTAAACTGTTGGTGTTAGGGTCTGCGGAACGCACCAAATATGTGAGGTAGAGAGGTGCATTCGCAGCCCGGGGTCCACCGTGCAGGCGGAACCTGCTGCTAGTAAAATTGCGCAAGACGCGAACTCTGTTATCCCGCAGAGTCGCCAAAATAAACACAGCAATGCGCTGTGGCAATATGTGCAAACTCTGTTATTTCACAGAGCCACTAGAAGGAGTGCCGCAGCACTATATGGCGATGTGTGCAAACTCACTAAACACAACTGAGTCGCAAAATAAACACGCTAGGGCGCTGTCTAGCGTTGAAAGCGAACCCTGTTACGTCACAGGGCCGCTGAGAAAAAGTTCTGTGTCCTGTCAGGCACCCAGGTACACAGTTAAGTGCTAAGCAAACATAGAACGTGATCATGCGCTAATGTCCTAGCGGGAGTCACCCTCAATCTATGGCGTCTGAACGCCAGGCCCTGAATAGGGCAATCAAACTCCTCATCGGTTATGCCGGTAATCTAGGGCATCTAGGACACCGACCCTGACCAGCTAGCATACCAAACTCCTCACCGATTAAGTCGGTATTCTAGAGGCTTATTTCAGCCGGGCCCTAACCACACACACGCATGACCACACTAGCGCAAAGCATATAATGGTTGATATTAGCGCATGGCGGCCCAGTCATGCTACCCTTTTATAGTAACAGCTACAGGACCTGCCAGAAACAAGGACCAATGAAACTTGTTCCAGAACACCAGTAGTCACAGGACCTTCCTGGCAGACCAATAGGAGCTGCTGCAGTACCTGAGCATGTGACCCCTGATCTCCAATGAGAGATCTCACTCTGGGCATGCTCAGAAGAGGAAAACAAGGACTTTGTCCTAAAGACGTCTGCTCGCCGCTAACCAGTACTGGCCACAATAGCAGAGCCTGGAGGAGCAGCAGTAATCCTCTGCACACTGTTAGACTGGGCGAGACGCTGGAACCTACGTCTAAGCTGAGCAGGCTCCACTGTGGACGGAGATGAATGATGGACCGCAGAGGGACTGGTTCGAGACTCCCCTTGTGCAGCAGCAGGAACTCGAACCCTAACATTACCCAGCCTCCTAGGGCCCCCCTTCCTTGGGCCTCGCTGCATTCAAAGACAGCGATGAGCTGTGGAGTGTGAACATGCTCGGCAGGCTCCCAGGACCTATCCTCAGGCCCTCCAATCCACCAAATTAAATTTTTTGCCTCGTACCACCTTGCACCCAACAATGGCGTTCACCTCATGATCGTCGGTAGATGAACCCGACGTCCCGGCAGATGACTCAAAAAACCGGAAATGGCCACGGGTTTCAGGAGGGACACGTGAAAGGTGTCGGTGATACCAAGGCGAGGCGGAAGGGCTAGGCGTTAAACCACCGGGTTCACCTGCTCAAGAACTTTAAAGGGGCCCAAAAAGCGAGGTGCCAACCTGGTGGACTCTACACGTAGCCTAATGTTTCGGGCAGAAAGCCACACTAGGTCACCCGGAGCAAATGTAGGAGCGGGGCGCCGATGGGCATCGGCCGAAGACCTCATCCTCTCTTTGGAGGCCTGAATGGCATCCTGGGTGCGGTCCCAAATGTCCTGTGCCTCCACAGCCCAGTCTGCCACCCTAGAATCGGCGGAAGACACGGGCATGGGCACTGGTACCCGCGGATGCTGACCGTAGTTCAGGAGGAATGGGGTCTGTCCGGTGGAGTCATCCACAGCATTATTTAGAGCGAACTCAGCCCACGGTAGCAAGGATGCCCAGTCATCCTGCCTGGCAGAGACAAAATGTCGCAAATATGTGACCAAGGTCTGGTTGGCCCTCTCTACCAACCCATTCGTCTCGGGATGGTATGCAGAGGAGAGATTCAACTCAATGCTGAGTAAACGACACAGCTCTCTCCAGAACCGAGACGCAAACTGGGGACCTCGATCACTGACAATTTTGTCTGGCATACCGTATAGGTGGAAAATATGCCTAATGAACAATGCTGCCAAGGCCCGTGCAGACGGTAACCGTGGTAATGGCACTAAGTGCACCATTTTGGAGAAGTAGTCGGTTATCACCCAGATGATGGTGCAGCCCCGAGACTTGGGTAAGCCCACCACAAAATCCACCCC
>JARQOD010000005.1:359790362-359833230 GCA_033576555.1 Oophaga sylvatica
GTGTGTGGATGGAGACTCTTAGCAGCAGGTACAACATAGGGACATCCATGCCTGTGACACGCAAAATGAGACACACATGCTGAATAGTGGAAGAGGGAGCTGGTGTCTCCTTTCTCCACCATTGTATTCAACCATATCTGTATCCTGAGGATACAGATATAGCATACAGATAAAGCTGTCATCAAAACATCAGGTGGTGAGTGGCCTCACAGTGCTTTATGCCTCTGCTTCCAGCCATTTGGCTTTCCAGTCTGAAGGTCTGACAGGCCTACCACAAAGGCCATATGTTGCCTGTAGGTGTAGCTTGCCCAGGTCTACTGTACATCATTAGGTTTATTAACATTACCTTCCCCACAGTCCTAGACCACTGGGCATCAACACATTAGCCTTTTCACAAGGCATGCTGAGTATGCTGATATTGACCCTTTCACTGCCATAGACCGTCAAGAATAAAGAAATGTAACCCATCACTGCACTAGACCGCCCATGATGCGGGTAAACTTTCACTGCTCTAGATCTGGATATTGGATACCATTTACCTGGATGCTATTTCATGCTCCACTGTTGCATTGCTCATTATTAGGGTATGGTATGTAAATATTAATTTCACATTGTATTGTACCATCCATGCTTGGATGGAGCTGTGCCCATATTCTTTGCTACCTTAAAAGAATTGCTCACTAGATCTCGCATACTTTACTTGCCAAGTATAAGATACAAACATACTGTAAGATACATGTAAACAGAAAATATAAATGTTATGTCTGTCTCAATATATCACATTAAATGTCCTCTAAACAGAATGTAGTGATGTTGCTGTATGTAAATGAATGATTAATAAAAGATATTGCATATGGCGAGTGGTATGTGAATGAACTGCAACATCTGCTGTACTCCATATTTCACTATCAATATGTTAAACAAAGATTGCAATCTTTCTTTTCAGGCTTCAGAGAACCAGTAAATTCCACAATTTCATCTCTGTCATTCAGGTTTGTGAAGTGTTGCTCATTAATAAAAATCCCTTGAAGTTTCTGAAGGCATGATCCCCTGCCACTTCAAGAAGTGAGAAAAGCTAAATTCCTCAATCTATTTACAGGAGATAAAGGTCATGCATGAATTACTGAAAACTCCTGTGCAATTTACTCAGTAATGAACAAACCCGATAGGACCATTAGCTTTCTCCCTAGAGGTTTTAATTTTTCCACATTACACTACTTTCAGTATATTTTCAAGTGTAATGTAAATGTCTTCTTAATTGTGCTTCCATGTAAAATGTACTAGACCCTCCAATGTTATTAATGGAGTTAGCTAGAGACATGGCCAAGAATAACAGAAAGCTACAGCCCCTGCTAGGCAGCCCGAAGAGATGAAGATTTCACTTCACAGCAATTGGAAATGGCATTGATTACCTGCAATTTGGCTAATGAATAATGTGACTACGCTAATAAGGCAGCATGAGCCGAAATACAGTCGTAGCCAAAAGTTTTGAGATTGACACAATTTTTTGCTTTCACAAAGATTGCTGCTTCAGTATTTATAGTGGCAATTTGAATGAAAGGGGTTGTTCATGTTTGATGGCAGTCAGTTACAAGGTTTTTGCTACCCCAACTAAGAGCAGCATAATGTAGGGTAGACACCAGGGTTCCAGCGATTTATCACTTACTAAGTGGCTTCCAGTCATTTTGATAAAATCACTGTTTTACATGTGGCAGATCTAGCAGTGCTCAGAATGTTGAGCTCCGTATAACCAGGCCCACACCACTGATTGGCAGCTTTCTGCCCATACAGCTGCTAATCAGTGGTGTGGGCGGGGTTATGCAGAGCTCAGGAATATGCTTGACTACATGGAATCAGGTTTATTAGTCTTCTAGTAAAAATCTCTTGTTGATAAACAGTGATTTTAAAAAAAATGCACTAAGCAGACATATTAGCAACACATTTAGAAATCACGTTTTTGAATTTACCCTATGCTGCTCTCAGATTAGGAGGCAGAAAAACTGATTGACACTTTCACTTTGAAAATAAAGTCTGCAGTCAATGTACAGAGGGTTCAGAAAGTATTCAGACCCCTTTAATTTTTTCACTCTGTTTCATTGCAGCCATCTGGTAAATGCAAAAAAGTTCATTTTTTTCTCATTAATGAACACTCCATCTTGACTGATAAAAAACAGAAATGTAGAAATTTTTGCAAATTTATTAAAAAAGAAACACTGAAATATCACATGGTCATAAGTATTCTGACCTTTTGCTCAGACACTCATATTTACGTCACATAATGTCCATTTCCTTGTGATATTCCTTGAGATGGTTCTACTCCTTCATTGGAGTCCATCTGTGTTTGATTAAACTGATAGGACTTGCTTTTTAAAGGCACACACCTGTCTATATAAGACCTCACAGCTCACAGTGCATGTCAGACCAAATGAGAATCATGAGGTCAAAGGAACTGGCTAAGGAGCTCAGAGACAGAATTGTGGCAAGGCACAAATATTGCAAAGGTTACAAAAGAATTTCTGCAGTAATCAAGGTTCCAAGGAGCACAGTGGTCTCCATAATCCTTAAATAGAAGTTTGGGACCACTAGCAGTCTTCCTAGACCTGGCCATCCAGCCAATCTGAGCAAACGTGGGAGAAAAGCCTTGGTGAGAGAGGTAAAGAAGAACCCCAAGATCACTGTGGCTGAGCTCCAAAGAGGCAGTAGGGAGATGGGAGAAAGTTTCACAAAGTCAACTATCACTGCAGCCCTCCACCAGTTGGGCCTTTACGGCAGAGTGGCCCGACCGAAGCCTCTCCTCAGTGCAAGAAATATGAAAGCCCGTATAGACTTTGCTAACGAAACACATGAAGGACTCCCAAACTATGAGAAATAAGATTCTCTGGTCGGATGAGATGAAGATAGAACTTTTGGTGATAATTCTAAGCGGTATGTGTGGAGAAAACCAGGCACTGATCATCACCTGCCCAATACAATCCCAACAGTGAAACATGGTGGTGGCAGCATCATGCTATGGTGGTATGTTTCAGCTGCAGGGACAGGGAGACTGGTTGCAATTGAAGTAAACATGAATGCGGCCAAATACAGAAATATCTTGAATTAAAACCTCTTCCAGAGTGTTCTGGACCTCAGACTTGGCCAAAGGTTCACCTTCCAACAAGACAATGACCCCAAGCACACAGCTAAAATAACAAAGGAGTGGATTCTCAACCAACTCTGTGACCATTCTTGACTGGCCCGGCCAAAGCCCTGACCTAGACCCAATTGAGCATCCCTGGAGAGACCTGAAAATGGCTGTCCACCAACGTTCACTATTCAACCTGACGGAACTGGAGAGGATCTGCAAGAAAGAAAGGGAGAGGATCCCCAAATCCAGGTGTGAAATACTTGTTGCATCATTCCCAAGAAGACTCATGGCTGTACTAGCTTAAAAGATTGTTTCTACTCAATACTGAGCCAAGGATCTGAATACTTATGACCATGTGATATTTCAGTTTCTTCTTTTTTAATAAATTTGAAAAAATTTCTATATTTCTGGTTTTTATAAGTCAAGATGGGGTGCGATTGTACATTAATGAGAAACAAAATGAACTTTTTTGCATTCACCAAATGGCTGCAAAGAAACAAAGAGTGAAAATTTTAAAGGGATCTGAATACTTTCCGAACCCACTGTATATTGCTTCAGGATTCTACATCATGACAGCAGTGTGCAAGCTAGGATAATTACCCAGTACTGTCAGTGCGGATGAGCGGTCACATAACCACATATATGCGATTTGCCGACTAGACACATTCGTCGTTTCTCAATTTATTTCTATTGACATAAGCCAAATAAGACTAATTGACACATGATCCCATGTATACAAATTGCATATATGCGGTGATTTGACCAATCACTCTCACTGGCAAAACCACATGATGTTGTGATTAAGAAGTCTGTAGACACTGAAGGTAGTTGCAGACTTTGCTCTCCAACCTAGACAACTATTTTATCTTTAGATTGTTGTGAAGAGTGATCAAACGAATTGACAAAAAAAAGCAAAATAATTAATTGCAATGAAAAGTAACTTAATCATAATTTCCACTGAATTTTAGCACTGCCATAAACAGACCTGTTTACATCCCTTCAGTGACCTTCTTATTATCTCAGGAAAAAATGTTAATGAGGACAAGGCAGCTGAAATCACTTTGCAATGCTGATGGAATCATAAGAGCAGAGAGTTTGCTTTAAAATGAGGCTGGTGCTTAAAGTCTTCTTTTAACCATGGTCACTTTCAAGTTAAAATATGCAATTATCATTGCTTTGCAGAAAAAAATGGCTTTACAGGCAGGGACAATTGCTGATTGTAAAACTGCCCATAAAATAACCATTTATATGATCATTAAGCACTTCAAAGTGAGAGGTTTAATTAATGTGAAGAAGACTTCTGAGCATCCAAGATATTCCAGCAAGTGCTAAAGAGAAATCAGCTATGAGATCTGTTCAACACCATTGCAAAGCTTGTTCAGAAATGGAATCAGGCAGGTGTCAGTGCATCTGCACATGCAGTGAGGTGAACATTTTTGGAGGCTGGCCTGGTGTAAAGAATGGCAGCAACGAAACCACTTGCCTCCAACAAAAACATCAAGGGGAGGCAATCATATATAAAGAACCAGGAGGGCACCACAAGAGAAAACACGGGATACACCTGATGTCAGTACAAAAATATCATAACTATAGAGAGAGAAAGCTACTGACACAAAACAGTGATCACCAAAAATATGCAAATTTTATTAATGACAACCATAAAAACATTTAAAAGTCATAAACATGACAACATTTTACACCCTTGTTGGCTTGTAATAAAGTCATATAAGCTCTCCACTCAAAGTCCACATAACAAAATGAGTGGTATAAATATTAAATAATAGTAATGCACCTGAACTAGCGTCAAAATGTGATAGATATGATATAATGGACCACAATGGAAGCTAAAAATGCCCTAATATAATCCCAATTGTGCAGCCATATAATGGTGAACAAATTGAACAACTAAATATATATCACCAAAGCAGCTAAAGTGCATAGAGGCTACAATATCATGCATGGCAAGAGATTTAGTGCTTGAGAACAGGAGTGGTGGAATAATGCACCTGGGTAGTAATTAAGGCAAAATAGACCAGAAATCTAATGTTTCACAAACAGTCAATGAAAACATATGATCAATAACAGCATATACTGTGTCTCCCTTCAAATACAATAGCTGTGTGTATTGAAATAAACAACTAAATAACACAAAATGGCCATTATTCCCAATATGACAGAGCAATCGCAAAAATGAAACACAGTCATATAGCAAAACCCAAGTGGTGCTCCTAAAAGCACATGTGAAAAAAATGCCAGATGAATGGAGGCAAATGTTCCCAAAGCAATAACATGCTAAAATAGGGAGAGTACCCTGTTCAATACAATACCACTGACAGGGGGGAGCTTGTGGAGGGGCATGCGCCCGCCATTTTCACGCCATTGCAGCATGGCGGCGGCACCTGGGGACACCGTAGGGCCCTGGGGCCACAAGGGGGGTTCTGGGGCCACAAGGGGGGTTCGGGGACACAAGGGGGGATCGGGGACCCTTTTTTTCTCTCCTCTGATGTCCGATCACATCAGAGGAGAGAGAAATTAAATGGCACATCATTTTTTTGTTGTTGCGATCGCCGTTAAAGAGTTAATAACGGCGATTGCAACATCGGGGTCGGTAAAAACCGACCCGATTCATGTTCTCTGGGGGCAGCCGAGACCACGGAGAAAATCCGACTGTGGGGGGCACTATTCACTTTTGGTTTAAGTACCCTTAATGACCGCCGTTAAAAGGCGTATCGGCGGTCATTAAGGGGTTAAAGTAAGGTATATAAACATCCTCCAAATGAAACTTCTCCCTACCATCCAGGAGTAACTTGATGATGAACAATTCTTTTTTCTAGCATGATGGAGCACTATGTCAAGAGCAAAAAGTGATAATAACGAAGTGACTCAGTGAACAAAACATTGACATTTTTGATACGGGTCATGTGAAGTTCTATCGCTGACTGTGTATGTTCTTCAAATTGATTATGTGAACAAAGAATCACAGTTCGTACAGCTGGAGTCTCTTCATTTTGCATAGGAATTTTAGGTCCATAGCCAGTAAATTCCATATATCTCAATCCCACGGAAAACCTGCGGTCAACCTTCAAAAAGTGTGTGAACAAAGACTGAAATTGAGATAAATAGACTTGAGTCACTGATTAGGCAAGAATGGATTATTAGCAGTCACGATTTTGCCCAGTAACTGATATCCAGCATTCCAGAGCGAATTGCAGAAGTCTTGGAGAATAAAAGCCAACACTGTAAATATTGAGTCTTTGCATAAAATTGATGCATATGTCAATAAAAGTTTAAAAACTTATGAAATGCTTATACCACAGCTCCTGAGTCCTGACCAGAGAAGGAACCATAAGTAACAAGCAGGGGCTTGCAACTTCTGCTTTCTTGGAGGTGCCATATTTTGCTGTTTGTTTTATCACAGGAGCAATTATTTCTGTATTGTCTACACCCCTCTGAGCTCAAATCAAGTCAATGACATAGGAGTTCTGGTGGTCCGCTGAGCTCAAATTAATTGAATTATGAGTGCTAGTGATGCAACAGAAACACTTGCTCCTCTGATAAAACATGTAAGAAAATGTGTTACCTCACAGAAAGCAGCATCTCCAAGCCCCTTCTGTGCTGCCTCTGTACTCTCTTATGCTTACACCAGTGGCCATGAGCTATGGTATGTGCCAACCATAAAGTAGAGCAGCTCTGCAGAATCGGACACAGAAAATAAGTCAGTACATAGTAGGGGCATATTTAACGTTATCTCAGCACAGTACATTTTCTTTAACACATCCATTTGTGGAACTTATTGCTCCAAGATCTATTAATTAAAATGTACTGTGCAACAATCCCTTTAAGGTATAAGAGACTAGTTATTTAGGTCTTCTATAAATGACAACATAATGGTTTTACACTGTCATTTGCACATATAGCAGAGATGAGTTTGTTGATGTAGCAGAGCCCAACTTGGTAACTTGGTAATTCGTTAACCTATCATGATACCACTTTATGCAATAAATTATTTATGGAAAAACAAAGTCAGCTCCTCTACTAGCAAAACCTTCTTCTAGTAGCCATAGTGGTGAGTAGTCATACAGTTAATCTCTTATTCTAAAGTACCAGGCAAACAGAGATTTAATTGATTTTAATGGGAGCTATGTAATGCATCATTTCCCCTTTGGTACTCCTGCAGAAAAGGTGAGTAGATGCTGCTAGGTTTACTTCACAGTTTATTACTGAATTGAATCTGATCAACATATTATCAGAGGATCCCTTTAACAGAAAAAAAGAGATTTGCAAAGTGGAAAATCCCATTAAAATCAATCTCTCAATGTAAAAGAAAAGGTGAATAATTGTTTTTTTATGTAACATATAACAAGCATATAACATATTCTTACTAGCTTCAAAGAAACAGCATGTCCCCATCTCAGCCTCCTTCACTCTGAAAGCAGCATGTTATGTCTAATATTAGATTCTATAACAACTTGTCACTCTTCATTCAACAGAGAATATTGTAGAGTAAATTATTACTTTTTATCATTTAGCTATAAAAGATAATTGGGTCTGTTATTAACTGGAAAACACCTTGTTAATGAGTTATTCCGATGTGTCATCTACAAGATCACACCGCTCCTCTGCCTCCTGGTCAGTGTACTGCTGAAGACTGACAGTTCGGACCACTGGTATGGTTGGCTTGGTGATCCAAACTGTCCTCTACTGTGATGCTGGGCATGGGAGGAGCACACATCACTATTGATATATGCCGTTTTTTATTTTGCATACGGACTAGAGCTATTGTTGAGGGGTATTCCAGCAGTGGATAATCCCTTGAAGATAGAAAGATTCAGGTCCGTCCCAATTAAGTACAGTGTACCGACCAGCGTCACTGACTGTACGCATCCTGTCGCAGCTTTCACACACACCATACTTTTCTACTTCTCATGGCTATGCTACATAAACACTGTGAACACAGGCTTGACTCTTCCCTGTATCTCTACCAATCCCAATAGAAAAAGCAGTGACACAATGATCCAATCAAGGTAAATCACTAGCAGCAGGAATCTGATCTATAATTAAAAAGTAACTTTTAATAGATCATTTTAAAACTACAATTAAACCAACAATAGCCACCTAAACAGACACAAAACATATATATAAAGTGCAAACGTGAACCAGTGCAATAGTGAAAATGGTACAGACTCATCACTTGTAGTCTTATGAAGAGGCCATCCATATATTCAGGAGGGGGCATGAATACAAGGCTAGCCTTGTTTTTTTGAGTTTCATCAGCCGGCGATGGAGGGCTCTTTAGTGAAGATAGGTGTATATGTAGATGCATTTTTTATTTAAATACTACACAGCACTCTGTCAGCAAACAAAGGTACTTGCTGAGCTAGTAACCCTCTAAATTGTCCCTTTAGAATTATTCCTGGGTAACCTTAACTTGGGGCATTGTGGTTTTTATCTATTTTTGGTCTACATATACACCCATCTCCCCTGAGGAGTCCTCCATCACAGGCGGATGAAACGCATACAAAGGGATTGTATAGGGACATTACTAGTGGGATAGATCATACTTGGGTAGTGTCCTTGTCAGAACAGGAGACATGCTCGGGGCACCGCAGGAAAACTAGGGTGCCCTTGTATTCATGCCTTATCATGAATATACACACGTATTCAAAATTGTTGGTACCCCTCGTTTAATGACAGAAAAACTCACAATGGTCACAGAAATAACTTGAATCTGACAAAAGTAATAATAAATAAAAAATCTATGAAAATGAACAAATGAAAGTCAGACATTGCTTTTCAACCATGCTTCCGCAGAATTTAAAAAAAAATAAAACTCATGAAATAGTGCTGCTGTTTTATTGTCACAAGGAGGAGGCTGTGTTTTTATAAAGCTGGGAGATATGCATCAAATTTCCTTTCCTAATGATGACAGTGTACCTGGTGTTCCTGGTCCTGTGCCGTACGTGTCTCAGCTGATGACCTGAGCTGCCACGCTGTTGTTCCTGGTCCTGTGCCATCCATGTCCCAGCTGATGACCTGAGCTGCCACGTTGTTGTCCTGAGGTCATGCCTGTGTTCCTGATGTCCTGATGTTCAGGCTGTGTACTGATGTCCAGCCTGTGTCCAGATGTCCCGATGTCTTGCCTGTGTCCCAATGTCCTGCCGGTACCCCGTTGTCCAACCTGTGATGACATCTGTCCTAGGTCAGTGTCTAATGTTCTCCTGCTGAGCCTGTGCTACGCCTGAGGCCTGAGAGAGAGGCCATCCTAGTATACCTGTTCCAGATGACCCTGGACTGCATCAACCCGTGATGACCCCTGCCATCGTCTGAAGTCTGTCCAAGGTCGGTGTCTAGCATTCTTAAAATGAAAATAATGGAGGCCCACAAAGCAGAAAAAGACTAAAAGAAGATAGCAAAGTGTTTTCAAGTTGCCCTTTCCTCAGTTCAAAATGTAATTAAGAAATGGCCATAAACAGGTACAGTGGAGGTCTAGAGATGCTATTACTAGAGATGCAAATCATAACCTGTAAAAGACCTTCAAAAAAATTTAGTAGACTCTGGAGTCTGGTACTGTTCAGAAACACCTGCATAAATATGGCCTTCATGGGAGAGTCATCAGAAGAAAACCTCTCATGCGTCCTCATTATAAAATTCAATGTCAGAAGTATGAAAAAGAACATCTAAACAAGCCTGATGCATTTTGGAAACAAGTCCTCTTTGGCCACAATGATCAAAAGAATGTGTGGCGAAAAAAAGCCACAGAATTTCAGGAAAAGAACATGTTGCCAACTAGTAAGCATGGGGGTGGATCAGTCACGCTTTTCTGTTGATTTTCAGTCAATGGCACAAGGAACTTTTCATGGGCAGAGGGAAGAATGGATTCAATGAAATTTCCACAAATTCTTGAAGCAAACATAACACCTTCTGTATAAAAGCTGATATTGAAAGGAGAATGGCTTCTTCAAATGGATAATGATACTAAACACATATCAAAATCCACAATAGACTTCCTCAAAAAGCATAAGCTGAAGGTTTTACAGTGACCCTCACAGTCACCTGATCTGAACATCATTGAAATCTGTGGCTAGATCTCAAAAGAGCAGTGCATGCAAGACAACCTAGGAATCTCACAGAACTGAAAAAATTTCCCAAGGAAGAATGTATGAAAATCCCTCAAACTAGAATTGAAAGACTCTTGGTTGGCTACAAAAAGATGTGTGTAGAAGCTGTGATACTTGCAAAAAGGGTGCTACTAGTTACTAACCATGCAGGGTGCCCAAACTTTTACATAGGCCCATTCTCCTTTTTGTAATTTTTAAAATGTAAAAGAGGAAATTATATTTATGTTTTGCCTAAAATACAAAGAAAATGAGTCATTTAACTTTAGCAATAAAACACAAATATGGTGGTTCAGAGTCTCGCGCTGACCAAGGTTCAGAGATACGATCACACATGAAGATGAAGCATGAATGCAGTTTATTGTCAAAGCGTTTTAAGGTTTACAAACCTCTTCATCAGGACCAAACCGCAATGATAAGATGCAACTCAAAAAGTGGTGGACTATAAAGGCAATGCATTAAAAAAAGGCGCTCAGCAACAAACCTTTGCAGTCATATGATACTAGGTCACTGTTGCAGATACAAAGAATGCAAGTAGTATAAAACAAAATATAATACTGTAAAAATAAAATGTATACATGTATTTGTGACAAATGTATTAGGATAAAAATTATATATATTATATATATATATATATATATATTATATATAATAATTTTTCAGAAATAAATGTCATGTGTAAAAAGTGGGGGATCAAACTCGTTCTTGAAAAGTTGAAATGTTAGGTGTGTATACCAGGTACACTAGTAAAGTGAGCTACTGGAGACAGAGGTGCTAGATAGGGGGGGGGAAGAGGGATGGGGCATATATATATAATATTTTACACATCTTGGTTATCAGATAAGACCTTATTTGCGCTTTTTGTCTCTCCAGTTTTACCATTTGATTTATCTTTAACTTTAGAAATAGTTTAATCTTCAAATTGCTTAACCTTTCACAATTACAGTAATTTTGACCAAGGGTGCCCAAACATTTGCATGCCACTGTAAGGGCTCATACTCACATGCGAGGAAATTGTCCGACACTCGCATGTGAAATCCCAGCTCTGGCGCCGGCATTAGGGAGTGGAGCGAGCAGCTGCATACAAATACATGCAGCCGCGCACTCCACTCCCGAGTGTCGGCGCCAGAGCTGGGATTTCACATGCGAGAATCGGACGTATTTCTCCCAAGTGGAAAGGAGCCCTAAGACTGGTTCCCATCAGTCTGACACCACTGACATGTCCCAATTAAAATTGTCAGGTATTTCAATCGACACACCCAAAGACTGACATGCAACACCCAGACTCACTTTCATGCCATGTGATTGTCACGTGCATTCCTAGTTAGTAATCGCAGAGAACCCAGAGTGATGATACAGAATCATTAACAGTTCATATAAAGCATTTTATATAAAATTCTTAAAAAGTATACAACAGCAAAAAAAAACAAACCAATTTCCCATATCTATCAACATTAAAGGACAAAGCACATTGGTAAAACTCAAGTGGTGGGTGCAGGGCCCTTTTATTACAAACAGCTGGAATCTACCGTAATGTTATGAGGGGAATATTAATTCGTCCGCTCGTACAGTGGTGCTTGAAAGTTTGTGAACCTTTCAGAGTTTACCAAATTTCTGTATAAATTTTACTTAACCCCTTAACAACCGCCGATACGCCTTTTAACGGACATCAGAGGAGAGAGAAAAAGGGTCCCTGATCCCCCCTTGTGGCCCCCGATCCCCTCCATGTGGCCCCTGGGCCCTCCGGTGTCCCCCGGTGGGCGCCGTCATCTTTGGGGCCTAGAAAATTGCGGGCGCATACTCAGTGCGCCCGCGCAATGTGCTGGGGGGGCTTGGGCAATTTTCTCTGGGGTCTCAGTTGCCGAGGGTAGCCGAGACCACAGAGAACATGATCCGGGTCGGTATTTACCGACCCCGGTGTCGCTATCGCCGTTATACTGAGTAACTGAATAACGGCGAACGCAAAAAAAAAAAAAAGATTTCTTTCCCCTTTGATGTGATCGCACATCAGAGGGGAGAGAATTAGGGTCCCCAGTACCCCCGAACCACCCCTTACCTCCCGGTGTCCTCTGGCAGGTCCCCCTGTGCTGCGATCCTCCCGGGTCTTCTTCCTGTAAAAAAAAAATGGCGGGCGCATGCGCAGTGCGCCACCGAATCTGCCTGGTGGCAGATTCAAAAAATGTTTCATTCATTCTCCTAAAAGTACATTTTGATCACTGTGATAAACTATCACAGTGATCAAAATAAAAAAAAACAGTACATAACCCCCCTTTATCACCCCCTTAGTTAGGGACATATAATAAAATATAGAAATTATATTTATTTTCATTTTTCCATTAGGGTTAGGGCTAGGGTTAGAGTTAGAGCTAGGGTTAGGGTTATAAGTAGGGTTAGGGTTAGTCTGGGTTCATACTGCGTTATGGCAGTCCGTTAGACGGACTGCGTTACACCGCGGTATAACGTGTGTAATGCAGTCCGTTAACGCTGCCATTCACCCCATTTGAGGGCGCATTGCGACGCATGCTGTAAAGCGGCATGCGTTCGCGACGTGCCATCATTCAGTGACGGACCCTTGGACGCGGCCTGCAGCGTCTGGGCTCCGTCACCGCTAGCGCAGATGAATCATCTGCTGATTGCTCTGCGCTAGCGTGTATAGCATAACGCGATCGCGTTATGCTATACCGTTACCAGCCCGTCAGCGCTATGTGTTGAATGAGCTGGTAAAACGCAAAATGAACCTAGGGTTAGGGTTATAATTAGGGAAGGTAACTCGAAAAATAATATTAATATAACAGGGCTCAAAATCAAAATCATATACTAATGCCCTATAGGCAAAAAAGCTTTATTGATAAAATACCACAATGGGTAGCACCAAAACAAAAAGTGATACCAAAAACAACAAAAATAGAAAAAAGTGTATACCTGGCTAAAAGCTCAGGGGATATACTAATGGTCCCTAGTGCCAGTCTGGGCTCACTCCTACCTATCAGCGGAGGTTGGCACCCTAGGGGGGAACGTTGTGGCGCCCCCGCTCCACGATGGCTGTCCCTGGTGTCCCTGATAGGCCCTCACACCTTAGGGATACCCTCTACCCAATTACTGGGGGGACCCCTACCAAATAACAGAGACCAACTGACGCTAAAGGTGACCCTAGGTCCCCTGAGTGATTAAAACAAATACACGAACACACAAGTTAGTGGGTGGTGTAATCAGAGATCAGGTAAGCTGTATATATTTAATTGATGCCAGCACCCTCCTTCTAGTTTAGGAGTCTATAATATTTTCAAATTCTCCTCACTTAGGAGTATGTGATATTATTTATTAGTTTATAATCTCATATCATGGTAGTGGTGAGTATGCATGCATCGCCTGCTGAAACCTCCAAAGTGTGAGGCAAAAATGGGCTGCGTCTAGCTAGACAGAAATATAGGCACACCATGTATCATTTCATGGATATTGCCCGCTTCAGGAATATAGCACAGTATCCTGTAACATCCCTACCACAAAAAATTTTTTTTTTTTTTGGTATCCAAAGGATTAATGATACCTTCCTTGATGCCATCCAATGTGGTATAATGGGACTTCCATATATGTACGGGCGATGTTTAGTTATGCTTAAATGGAGCTGTTCTCGCTGTAAGCTACTATGTTTATTATTACAGGTGAAGTACTATGATAGAGGTCTCCCCCCTCCCCTTTTTACAGATAGATCACACACCAGTGACGCAGGAGTGGAGAGAGACACGCCCCCTATGGACGTCAGAGATTTCCAGATATGCACATACTAGTGTGACGTGGGTAGGGGGCGAGTGCGTGTGAGCACATACAGGAAGTTGCAGCTGATTTGAGCGTTCGCCCTGGCGGCATACATATAAGAAAGTGAGTAACAAGGTATCGGTTAGTCTTTGCACCATGATTTTTTGACACCAGACATCATACTATCTAGCCTCCTGAGGAGCCCATGGGGCGAAACGCGTCGAGGCGTTCATGTTGACGGTGGTGTGATTGCCATGAGGAGTGATGAGTATCGCTATGATTTCCCTATCTATCAGTCTCATAATACCAATACAGATGCATGGTGGCTCTTTATATAACAGCATGGGTTATTATGACTAGTGTCACATGCATGGATGGTTAGATGGTCCATGTTCATAGCATCATTTACATTGACCTGGGACTGTGATATCATATATAACAGTGGATGAGACTGAGTTATCAATATAAGCTATAAACTTCCACTACTAAGGGCAGGTTCTAATATCTGGGTATTTCCCATTATACCACATTGGATGGCATCAAGGAAGGTATCATTAATCCTTTGGATACCAAAAAAAAAAAATTTTTTGTGGTAGGGATGTTACAGGATACTGTGCTATATTCCTGAAGCGGGCAATATCCATGAAACGATACATGGTGTGCCTATATTTCTGTCTAGCTAGACGCAGCCCATTTTTGCCTCACACTTTGGAGGTTTCAGCAGGCGATGCATGCATACTCACCACTACCATGATATGAGATTATAAACTAATAAATAATATCACATACTCCTAAGTGAGGAGAATTTGAAAATATTATAGACTCCTAAACTAGAAGGAGGGTGCTGGCATCAATTAAATATATACAGCTTACCTGATCTCTGATTACACCACCCACTAACTTGTGTGTTCGTGTATTTGTTTTAATCACTCAGGGGACCTAGGGTCACCTTTAGCGTCAGTTGGTCTCTGTTATTTGGTAGGGGTCCCCCCAGTAATTGGGTAGAGGGTATCCCTAAGGTGTGAGGGCCTATCAGGGACACCAGGGACAGCCATCGTGGAGCGGGGGCGCCACAACGTTCCCCCCTAGGGTGCCAACCTCCGCTGATAGGTAGGAGTGAGCCCAGACTGGCACTAGGGACCATTAGTATATCCCCTGAGCTTTTAGCCAGGTATACACTTTTTTCTATTTTTGTTGTTTTTGGTATCACTTTTTGTTTTGGTGCTACCCATTGTGGTATTTTATCAATAAAGCTTTTTTGCCTATAGGGCATTAGTATATGATTTTTATAATTAGGGAAGGGTTACAATTTTTGAAACTAGACCCCCTAAGGAACTTATCTAGATGTGTGGTGAGCACTTTGAACCCAAAAGTGCTTCACAGAAATTTATAAACGCAGAGCCATGAAAATAATATTTATTTTCCTCAAAAATGATTTTTTTAAGCCAGTAAATTTTTATTTTCCCAAGGGTAACAAGAGAAATTAGAACCCCGATATTGGTGTGCAATTTGTCGTGAGTACGCTGATACCCCATATGTTGGGGTAAACCACTGTTTGGGCGCACAGCAGGGCTTGGAAGGGAGGAAGCGCCATTTGACTTTTTGAACGCCACGTCGTGTTTGGAGACCCCCTGATGTGCCTAAATAGTGGAAACCCCTCAATTCTAGCTCCAACCCTAACCCCAACACACCCCTAACCCTAATCCCAAACCTAACCCTAATCCTAACCCTAATCCCAACCCTAATTCCAACCCTAATTGTAACCCTAACCCTAATTGTAACCCTTCCCTAATTATAAAAATCATATACTAATGCCCTATAGGCAAAAAAGCTTTATTGATAAAATACCACAATGGGTAGCACCAAAACAAAAAGTGATACCAAAAACAACAAAAATAGAAAAAAGTGTATACCTGGCTAAAAGCTCAGGGGATATACTAATGGTCCCTAGTGCCAGTCTGGGCTCACTCCTACCTATCAGCGGAGGTTGGCACCCTAGGGGGGAACGTTGTGGCGCCCCCGCTCCACGATGGCTGTCCCTGGTGTCCCTGATAGGCCCTCACACCTTAGGGATACCCTCTACCCAATTACTGGGGGGACCCCTACCAAATAACAGAGACCAACTGACGCTAAAGGTGACCCTAGGTCCCCTGAGTGATTAAAACAAATACACGAACACACAAGTTAGTGGGTGGTGTAATCAGAGATCAGGTAAGCTGTATATATTTAATTGATGATAATGATTAATACCTTCCTTGATGCCATCCAATGTGGTATAATGGGAAATACCCAGATACTTAGAACCTGCCCTTAGTAGTGGAAGTTTATAGCTTATATTGATAACTCAGTCTCATCCACTGTTATATATGATATCACAGTCCCAGGTCAATGTAAATGATGCTATGAACATGGACCATCTAACCATCCATGCATGTGACACTAGTCATAATAACCCATGCTGTTATATAAAGAGCCACCATGCATCTGTATTGGTATTATGAGACTGATAGATAGGGAAATCATAGCGATACTCATCACTCCTCATGGCAATCACACCACCGTCAACATGAACGCCTCGACGCGTTTCGCCCCATGGGCTCCTCAGGAGGCTAGATAGTATGATGTCTGGTGTCAAAAAATCATGGTGCAAAGACTAACCGATACCTTGTTACTCACTTTCTTATATGTATGCCGCCAGGGCGAACGCTCAAATCAGCTGCAACTTCCTGTATGTGCTCACACGCACTCGCCCCCTACCCACGTCACACTAGTATGTGCATATCTGGAAATCTCTGACGTCCATAGGGGGCGTGTCTCTCTCCACTCCTGCGTCACTGGTGTGTGATCTATCTGTAAAAAGGGGAGGGGGGAGACCTCTATCATAGTACTTCACCTGTAATAATAAACATAGTAGCTTACAGCGAGAACAGCTCCATTTAAGCATAACTAAACATCGCCCGTACATATATGGAAGTCCCATTATACCACATTGGATGGCATCAAGGAAGGTATCATTAATCCTTTGGATACCAAAAAAAAAAAATTTTTTGTGTGGTAGGATGTTACAGGATACTGTGCTATATTCCTGAAGCGGGCAATATCCATGAAATGATACATGGTGTGCCTATATTTCTGTCTAGCTAGACGCAGCCCATTTTTGCCTCACACTTTGGAGGTTTCAGCAGGCGATGCATGCATACTCACCACTACCATGATATGAGATTATAAACTAATAAATAATATCACATACTCCTAAGTGAGGAGAATTTGAAAATATTATAGACTCCTAAACTAGAAGGAGGGTGCTGGCATCAATTAAATATATACAGCTTACCTGATCTCTGATTACACCACCCACTAACTTGTGTGTTCGTGTATTTGTTTTAATCACTCAGGGGACCTAGGGTCACCTTTAGCGTCAGTTGGTCTCTGTTATTTGGTAGGGGTCCCCCCAGTAATTGGGTAGAGGGTATCCCTAAGGTGTGAGGGCCTATCAGGGACACCAGGGACAGCCATCGTGGAGCGGGGGCGCCACAACGTTCCCCCCTAGGGTGCCAACCTCCGCTGATAGGTAGGAGTGAGCCCAGACTGGCACTAGGGACCATTAGTATATCCCCTGAGCTTTTAGCCAGGTATACACTTTTTTCTATTTTTGTTGTTTTTGGTATCACTTTTTGTTTTGGTGCTACCCATTGTGGTATTTTATCAATAAAGCTTTTTTGCCTATAGGGCATTAGTATATGATTTTTATAATTAGGGAAGGGTTACAATTAGGGTTAGGGTTACAATTAGGGTTGGAATTAGGGTTGGGATTAGGGTTAGGATTAGGGTTAGGTTTGGGATTAGGGTTAGGGGTGTGTTGGGGTTAGGGTTGGAGCTAGAATTGAGGGGTTTCCACTATTTAGGCACATCAGGGGGTCTCCAAACACGACGTGGCGTTCAAAAAGTCAAATGGCGCTTCCTCCCTTCCAAGCCCTGCTGTGCGCCCAAACAGTGGTTTACCCCAACATATGGGGTATCAGCGTACTCACGACAAATTGCACACCAATATCGGGGTTCTAATTTCTCTTGTTACCCTTGGGAAAATAAAAATTTACTGGCTTAAAAAAATCATTTTTGAGGAAAATAAATATTATTTTCATGGCTCTGCGTTTATAAATTTCTGTGAAGCACTTTTGGGTTCAAAGTGCTCACCACACATCTAGATAAGTTCCTTAGGGGGTCTAGTTTCAAAAATGGGGTCACTTGTGGGGGTTTTCCACTGTTTAGGCACATCTGGGGCACTGCAAACGGAACATGACCCCCATCAACATCTGCATTCGAAAACGTTATTACTTCCTTTCCAAGCCCTGCTGTGCGCCCAAACAGTTCCCCCCCCAAATATTTGGTATCAGCATACTCAGGACAAATTGGACAACTTTTGTGGTCCAATTCACTTGTGAAAAATCAAAAATTTGGGACTAAAAAGATCATTTTTGTGGAAATCTGTTTTTTTTTTCACACCCAGGCATTATAAACTTTTGTGAAACACTTGGGGGTTCAAAGTGCTCACCACAGATCTAGATAAGTTACTTAGGGGGTCTAGTTTCCAAAATGGGGTCACCTGTGGGGGTTTTCCACTGTTTAGGCATATCTGGGGCACTGCAAACGGAACATGACCCCATCAACGTCTGCATTCCAAAGCGTTATTACTTCCTTTCCAAGCCCTGCCGTGCGCCCAAACAGTCCCCCACCACATATTTGGTATCAGCGTACTCAGGCCAAATTGGACAACAACTTTTAGGGTCCAATTTACTTGTGAAAAATCAAAAATTTGACTAAAAAATCATTTTTGTGGAAAATTTTTTATTTTTTTTTTCACACCCAAGCATTATAAACTTTTGTGAAACACTTGGGGGTTCAAAGTGCTTACAACAGATCTAGATAAGTTCATAGGGGGTCTAGTTTCCAGAATGGTGTTACTTGTGGGGGGTTTCCACTGTTTAGGCCCATCAGGGGTTCTCCAAACGCTACATGGTGTCCAATCTCAATTCCAGCCAATTTTGTTTTGAAAAGTCAAACGGCACTCTTTCCTTCCAAGCCCTGCCGTGCGCCCAAACAGGGTCCTCCCCACATATGGGGTATCAGCGTACTCAGGACAAATTGGACAACAACTTTTGGGGTCCAATTTCTCCTGTCACCCTTGGGAAAATAAAAAATTGGGGACTAAACGATCAGGTCTCTAAACGCGACATGGCATCCAGACAATTCTGCGTTGAAAAAGTCAAACGGCGCTCCTTCCTTTGCGACCTCTGCCGTGCGCCCAAAAGTGGTTTACCCCCACATATAGGGTATCGGCATGCTCAGGACAAATTGCACAAAAACTTTTGGGGTCTTGTTAACCTTGGGAAAATAAAAATTAGGGTGAAAAGATCATTTTTGTGGAAAAAAAATGATTTTTTATTTTCACGGCTGTACGTTATAAACTTGTGTGAAGCACTTGGAGGTTCAAAGTGCTCACCACACATCTAGATAAGTTCCTTAAGGGGTCTAGTTTCCAAAATGGGGTCACTTATTGGGGGTTTACAATGTTTAGGCTCATCAGGGGCTCTCTAAACGCGACATGGCATCCAATTCTGCGCTGAAAAAGTCAAACGGCGCTCCTTCCCTTGCGACCTCTTCCGTGCACCCAAAAAGTGGGTTACTACCACATATGGGGTATCGGCGTATTCAGGAGAAATTGCACAACAAATTTTGTGGTTCATTTTTTCTTTTAACACTTGTGAAAATAAAAAAAATTGGTTCCGAAGTAAAGCTTTTGCAAAAAAAGTTACATTTCAATTTTTTCCTTCCACATTGCTTCAGCTCCTGAGAAGCACCTGAAGGGTTAATAAACTTCTTGAATGTGGTTTTGAGCACCTTGAGGGGTGCAGTTTTTAGAATGGTGTCACTTTTGGGTATTTTCTATCATATAGACCCCTCAAAGTGACTTTAAATGTGATGTGGTCCCTAAAAAAAATGATGTAAAAATGAGAAAACGCTGGTCAACTTTAAACCCTTATAACTACGTAACAAAAGAAAATTTTGTTCCCAAAATTGTGCTATGTAAAGTAGACATATGGGAAATGTTATTTATTAAGAAATTTGTGTGACATATCTCTCTGATTTAAGGGCATAAAAATTTCAAGTTTGAAAATTGCAAAATTTTCTAAATTTTTGCCATATTTCCGTTTTTTTCATAAATAAAAGTAAGTCATATAAAAAATTTTTTTACCACTAACGTGAAGTACAATATGTCACGAAAAAACAATCTCAGAATCAGCTGGATTCGTTAAAGCGTTCCAGAGTTATAACCTCATAAATTGACAGAGGTCAGAATTGTAAAAATTGGCCCTGTCATTAAGCTGCAAAATGGCTCTGTCACTAAGGGGTTAAAACTACATACGATTTTCACACAAGTCCTAAAATTGGATAAAGTAAACAAAACCAAACAAATCAATACACATTATTATTCATCTTTTAAATTACAAAAATTCTGAAATATCATGTCTGTGAGCAGCAAAATAATGTTGATCTTTAGGAGTAGCATATAATTTTAAGGTTTGTACAAATGGAGAAACTTGAAGAGGATTAATACCCTCCCCAGAGGTGGTCAAGCAACAAAGATCACTCCTAGAGCAAAATGTATAATATTAAGCAAGTTTGCAAAGGAACCCAATCTAACCTCTAAGTAACTAAAGGACTGTCACATTAGATAATATTAAACTCTATATAACCAATTTCAAAAGAAAACTGAACAAAAATGGCATGAGTGGCAGGATTATAAGAAAGTAAGCCACTGTTTTCTAAAAAGAACATTTATGTTTTTTTTCTGCAGTTGGCTAAAGATTACCTGGATAAGTCAGAAAAGATTGGAATAATGTTTTTTGGATGGAAGAGACTTTTTTTTATTTAATTGTGAAGCATTGTGTTTGAAGAAAGAATACTACTGCATTACAGCATAAAAAACACATAACATCTGTGAAACACAGTAGTGGTAGTACAGTGGTTTGAGCCTGCTTTCCTGTAACTGGACCAGGATGACTTGCCATAAATGACAGAGCAGTAGTTTCTTATTTTTTTCAGTAAATTCTAAAAGAAAATGTTAGAACATCTGTCCATGAGTTGATCTCAACAGAACCCGAGTCATGCAATAAACAATGACCCGAAGCACATAAGTCCTACAAAAGAATAGTTAAAGTTTAAGTTTTGGAATGGCAAAAGTCAAAGTCCTAAACTTAATCACTTAATCCTGTAGAAATATTGACGAAGGACCTGAAATGAGCAGGTTAAAAGAAAAAAACATCAACATAACACACTTGAAGCTGATATGGATGAAGAATTGGGATAAAATTTCTTCAAGCTGATGTGCAGAACTAATGAACAATCACCAGAAATCTTTTGATTGCTGCATAGAAGGGTCACACCAGATATTGAAAGCAAAGGTTCGCAAACCTGTTCCACACACAGGCATGTGAAATTGGATAATTTTCCTCATTTAAAAATTACAAGTTCCAATATTTTAAACTAATTTCTTTGATTTGATTCTCATAGCTACTTTAGCGCTTTAATGACTGCTACATTAAAACAGTTGTTGTTAAGGGACCTTATTCCCTCATCAGGCCGGGATCACACATGCGACAAAGTCGTCCGACACTCGCATGTGAAATCCCAGCTCTGGCGCCGGCACTCGGGAGTGGAGCAAGCGGCTGCATGTAGTTCTAATGTTGGCCTGTAGGACCCAGGTCTCATAGGCTATGTACGTGAGACTGACATGTCTCAGACACTGCAGTACACGAGTACTGCAATGCATGAGACCAGCAATCAAAGTAAAAAATATACATGTCCCACAGAGGGACTAAGTAAAAGCATGAAAAAAGTAAAATAAAATATGTAAGAAAGTAAAAAAACACAAAAAACCACAACAACATATGAATTCATTTTTGTCACTTTTTTGTCCTTTTTTATTATTTGTGATAAAATAAAAACATAAAAAGTACTCACAATTCGTATTGTCATGACCAGAACGACCCGATCTATTAAACTGTCATGATATTTATTCAATGCAGTGAATGCCTTAACAAAAAAATAAAAAAACAAACCGAAAATGTTGCTTTTTCATCATTTGACACATAAAAAATTTAATAAAAAGTGATCAAAAAAGTCATACGTAAAAGAAGGTATAAAAGAAAATGCCAAATCGTCTGGCAAAAAACAAGCCCTAATATGGCTCATTCAGCAAAAAATAAAAAAAAGTTGCAGCTCTCAAAATACGATGATGCAGAAACAAATTCATTTTTGTAAAATATTGTTTTTAGCAGTAAAGCATAAAAAAAATGTAAATATGATATCGCTCTAATGGTACTACACAATGAATGACACAAAAAAAAAGATAAAAACATTAACTTAATTCTTGCTTTTTGTTCACCGTGTTTGAAAAATCTGAATAAAGAGGGTTCAAAAATGTTATGTGCCCCAAATTGATACCAAGAGATCAACAACTCGTAAAGCAAAATAAGTCCTAATACAGTTGTTTACTAAAAAATAAATATTATACTCCTCTCAGAATATTACAAAAAATAACTATTTTTTATAAAAGAAACATTTTTACTGTGTGTAGCAAAACATAAAAAAGTTTGCACCAACCAAAAGAATAAAGTAGTCTTATCTCTTATAACGTATGCAAAAGAATGTATAAATAAGAACTATTCTTGTACTGTTGTTATTTGTTCATTCTGTCTCTCGGAATAAGACTCGGGTCACGTTTATTCTCTTCTCTCTGCTGAGTGCTTGCGTCAGAGTTTCCATGTAAGGCTGGAGTCACACACAACCACAAAAAATCGGTCCGTTTTAGACGGTCGACAATCGGATCAAAATAAAAACATCACACATCCTTCTGGCATCCGATTTTCCTTCAAAGATGCGATTTAATCGCATGTGTGTGTACCTTGTAACATCCGATTTTCATCCGACTTGCGAGATTTTCTCGCAGGCTTGCAAAACTGACATATAATGGATCCAAAAGAATAGTATTTAAATGCCAAAGAAAGAATAGATATATACACATAGAGCACATATATATATATATATATTATATATATATATATATTATATATAGTCATTGTGACATATATATATATACATATATTTATAGTTCTTACACTTCTACATACTGTTATAGCCGCTAATTCAATTGCCGGCTTCAGTGAAATCACAGAAGCCGACATGAAATGATACATTGTTTCCACACATTTAACCATGTAATTTCATGTATTTTTATATATGTTTGAAACATACAATTACATGAGTATATGTGTGCTAAATTTCAGACATGTAGGGGTTAATTAAAGGTGTAAATTCGTTGAAAAAAAATGCGTGGGCTCCCGCTGTATTTTCTCCACCAGACAGACAAAGCAAGCGAGTGGGGGCAGATAATAATAGCCTAGGGAGGGTACATTTTTTTTGTGCCCCCCCTGGCTACTAACATCTGCCCCCAGACACCCCAGAAAGGGCAAATCTATAATTAGATTCGCCCTTTCTGGCACTTTGCCCGTCTATTCCCATTGCCCTGTAGCGGTGGCGAATGGGTTAAATAAGGGGTTAAAATGACCTTGCAATTGAAAGGTCACTTTAAGCCAGGTTAATAATTGATAGCTGTCAATTAGACAACTATCAATTATTAATCCTATTGTATGAAAGAAAAATCAAACACACACAGTTTAATAAAAAATAAGTTTAATTAAATAATCACACAGTTTTTGACCATATTTTATTTTCCTGCTAAAACCATTTCCTGTAATAAAAATAAAATAAGAAAGCAAAATTATACTTACCAATCCGATGTACAGTCAGGTCCCACGGTGTAATCCATCAGAAAGGGTTAACAGGTTACAGGTCGCAGAGAGCTAATAATGCTGTCTCAGACCTGTATTCCCCTGAATGAATAACTTCCTCTCCCAGCGAAAGTAGAGGAATAGATTCATGAATGGAGCTTAATTGATTTATTGCCAATTTAACTGTAGTGACCTGACCTAAAGGGAAAGTGGACACAATCAATTAAGCTTCATTCATGAAACACATCCTCTCCTGTCGCCAGGAGAGGAACTTATTCATTCATGAGTTTTGAGCTGAGCATGCAGGATTACTTGCACTGTTTGGCTCAAAGCTAGTTAACCCTTTGTGAAGGATTACAGCGTGGGACGTGACAGATCGGCGGAATAGGTAAGAATAATGTTGTTTTATTTCTTTTTCTTTATTTTAGGAGATCAATGGCTTCGCACGGATTAAGTGTAAAATAAAATATGGTCAAAAAAATGTGTTTTTATTTCATTAAAATTATTTATTCTTAAAGTGTGTGTGTTTTTTTATTTACTTCAATAGGATTAATAATTGATAGTTGTCTAATTGACAGCTATCAATTATTAACCTGCCTTAAGGTCACCTTTCAATTGCAAGGTGACAGTAAGGTGAGATTAACCCATTCGCCACCGCTACAGGGCAATGGGAATAGACGGGCAAAGTGCCAGAAAGGGCGAATCTAATTATAGATTTGCCCTTTCTGGGGTGTCTGGGGGCAGATGTTAGTAGCCAGGGGGGGCACAAAAAAAATGCACCCTCCCTGGGCTATTATTATCTGCCCCCACTCGCTTTGCTTTGTCTGTCTGGTGGAGAAAATACAGCGGGAGCCCACGCATTTTTTTTCAACGAAATTACACCTTTAATTAACCCCTACATGTCTGAAATTTTGCACAAATACACTCATGTAATTGTATGTTTCAAACATATATAAAAATACATGAAATTACATGGTTAAATGTGTGGAAACAATGTATCATTTCATGTCGGCTTCTGTGATTTCACAAAACCCGGCAATTGAATTAGCGGCTATTACAGTATGTAGAAGTCTAGGAACTATAAATATATGTATATGTACATGTCACAATGACATGTATATATATATGTGTTCTATGTGTATATATCTATTCTTTCTAGTCTTTATTAAAGCTGTCAGTGTGATTTTACAGTATAGCCGGGGATGAATTGCCGGCTTTTCTAAAGGACACCGATGCGATTTCATCGCAAGTCACACAGTGTGGTCCGTTTGTAATCAGATTTTTCATCGCTCCCATAGACTTGCATTGGCGATTGTCGACCGACAATCGGTGACAATCGATTGTACACGGACGTTTAAAACGGACCACAAAAAATCTGATACTGGGAGCTGCTCCATAGATTAACATAGGTCCGACTGCAATGCGATATTTCATCGCATTGCAGTCGTCCGATTTTGTCGCCAGTGTGACTCCGGCCTAAATCCCAAAAACCACGATTCAGACACACCTCACTAATAAGGTGACTCGTGTATGAGATGAAGTAATTTTGGACTCCGCCTGGACTCTGTTCCGGTGATGTACTGTTATAATAGGTGTGTTTTTAGTGAAAAAGTGTGGCAACCAAAGTTCTGTGCAGAAATAAAAAGATGGATACCATCACAACAGATGCCAAACAAAGTCCAAAGTGTCTTCCTCTGCCTCAATATAGTGAGTGGTTCAATCAGGGGTTTCATTTGAATTGATTTTTGTGGGATTTACACAGAAAACCCTGGTGTAAGTGCTGAGTTTGGCATTATTGTAGCAGGAAGAGCCCAATTAACAATTTATGGGGTACATGTATCCAGAAGCACAACCTGGGATCAATGTATGGGGGCGCTACAATATATTGGGGCACTATATTGTATGGGGGCACAATGTATGGGCACTAAACTGGCATATTTTTAATTCTTCATAATAAAACATTGCATAGATGTTACAAAATAATCAATGCAGCCATAGACAAATTCAATCAGAGGTGCAATTTCTACAATGGGGTCACTTTTATGTTTTTTTCTGCTGTTTTGGCACCTTAGGAGCTCCACAAATGTCACCCGCAAACATTTCTAGCAAAATCTATGCTCCAAAAGCCAAATAGCTCTCCTGTCTTTTCAGCCATGATGCGTGACCTATCAACATCATCATTAAGTTGAGTGCCAAGTCTTCTTTTCCTATCAACATATGAGGCATCAATGTGTTTGAGGGAAATTGAACAAAAAATTGTGGGATCCATTTTCACCTATTAACCATGGGTTTTGCAGCAAATAAAAAAAAACATTTTAACCACTAAAAAGTTTTATTTCCACTTCTCAATGTTATAAAATTATCTAACACACATGAAGGTTCAAAATAGCTTGGTGAGATGACCGCTAGCACAATGAGAAAAGTCTCACGGTGCAGGTGTGAGTTCACTGCAGTTCACTGGTAGAAATTTCTCATTTCTCTTAGTGAACTATCTAGCTCCTTGCTGCACTATGAGACTTTTTCTCTCTGTGCTAGTGTTGATCTCACCGGGCCACCACAGTTCAGTGGCCCGGCTGGGAATGCAGCTTCAGTGACAGGCGGTAACCTCAATGACATCACCGCTGGTCACTGATGCTGTACTTGCAGGAGCTCATTCTGCAGTGGTTCTCAGCCTGGACAGTCACAACTAGGCACCAGCCAGGTTGAAAACTGTTTATCCCCAGAGATAGATTACGGCAAGGGACAGAACGTAGGACAGTTAAGGGATATTGATGTTTTTTATTTTTTTTATTATGGGAGATGAGGGCTTCAATGGAATGGGCTATAGGTGAGAATAACTGTGTTTGTTATTTTTAAATAAAAGTGGAAAAGTGTGTTTTGTTTCATTTCAAATAAAAGACGTTATACTTGCCGTGAGATTGTTTACTATACAACTATAGGATTAGTAATGGAGAGGCGTCTTATAGACGATTCTCCATTATTAACCCATGGGCTTGATATCACCGGACAATACAAAGGTGACATCAACCCCACAAATATGAACCTCACTTGCAACTTCCATAGGGCAGGTGGGAAGAGCTGGGCAAAGTGCCAGAATTGGCGCATCTAATAGATGCACCTTTTCTGGGTGGCTGTGAGCTGTTATTTTTAACAATATCCATGGCCCCTTAACAGCCTGAGAATACCAGCCCCAGTTGTCTGCTTTAACTTGGCTGATTCTAAAAAGTTGGGGAGACCCCACACGTTTTTTTGATTATTTAAAAATGTTTTACCTTCGATCACAGCTGCAGGCTCACGCTCTCATATGAGACATGGGAACCGTGGCTGTCTGACCAGCGGTAATGATTTTACCATCAATCAGAGGCAATGTTTGCTGCGCTGTCATGCACATGACAGCATAGCAAACACTAGATGTTCGGGCTCCTCATTCAAGTGAATGGGGTTCGGATTCAGGTCAGGGTACTGTTCTGGTACCAGAACTTTTTTTAATTGTTCGGCCGAACCTGCCGAAACCGAACATCCAGGGATCCGTCTATCTCTATTCCTGGGCAGTAGGAGTTTCTCCAAGTTTCAAAAAGGACATAGGGTGCTATAATGATATTACACTCCCTTTATGTGGCAGAATGCTAACACAATGCTGTGCTGCACATGGATCAAATGCTTGATCATTGCGAGGTATTGGCTACCCAAATTTTAATCTTGAATATTAAAAGTTATATTTTATCTATATCTGATCCTGCTAACCCCTACTTAGATTGATTGGATTCTTGTACCTCTAGTCAGTTTTGATTATCTGGTAATGCTATGTTCGGTAAAAACTGCATAATAAATCATGGGGTCTATTTTCACCTATTACCCCTAATGTAAATTGTAAAAAATGGAAAAATGGAAAAAATTAAAAAAAAATTTTTGTTTTCACATCAAAATATTATAAAGTTTCATGACACATCTGTAAATTAAAAATGCTCAGTACACCACTAAATTAATTCCTTGAGGCGTCTATTTCGAAAATGGGGTTTTCTGCTGTTTTGGCATGTCATGGGCTCTGCAAATGCAACATGGCATTCACAATATATTCCAAATTTATGCTGCAAATATCAAATAGTGCAAATTTCATTTCCGATCCATGCCATGTGCCCATATAGCAGTTTGTGATCATATATTGGGTAGTAACGTGTTCGGAAGAAATTGCGTAATACATCATGGGGTCCGTTTTCTCCTATTATCTATTGTGAAAATTACAAATTGGGGCCATAAACAACATTTGAGTAGAAAAAAAGTTATTTTCCTTTTCACATCTATATTTTAAAAGTTCTGTGAAGCACCTCTGGGTTCAACATGCTCAACATACCCCTAGGTGAATTACTTGATGGGTCGATTTTCTGCTGTTTTGGTACCTCATGGACACTGCAAATGAGAAATGGTGTCTGCAATCTATTCCAGCAAAGTTTACATTCCAAATACCAAATGTCGCTTCTTCCTTTCTGAGCCCTGCCATGTGTCCAAACAAGTCCACTTTTTCATGTTTCTTCTTGCAAATGTGAAAAATTTGGTTATAAAATAAAATTTTCTTGAAAACAAAAATGAAAATTTTCACTATGACGACTAGTGTTGAGCGATACGATACTGCAAATATCGGATATCGGCCGATATTAGCTGTATCGGCCTTTCGATTCCGAATACCGATATTTTCGTCATATCGAATACCGGAATCGGATTTGTCACTGTCACTGTGAGTGTCCGTCGGTCGGGTCTGTCAGGAGTCAGCGGCACTTACCTGGCAGAAGATCTCCGGCGGTCACGTCCTGGACTGCTTGAGGCCGCCATTATCTTCTCCCTGGCGGTCACATGCAGTTTTTCGCGATAACTGCAGTGACTGCAGGGTAATCCCGGCCGTAAACCAGTCCGATGACATCACCGCCGGGGAAGCAGGTAATCAGCTGTGCTGCGCCGGGATGACAGGCTCTGCCTGTCATTCTGATGTAGCAGAGCTGGATCGTCGTGGGACACTCGTTACTATGGACTGCGTCGGTCAGGTGGTATACTTTTTTTTTCATTTTTTTACAGGAGATCGATGGCGTCGCAGGATGAGACTGTAATAAAAGTAATGAAAAATGTGTTTTTTTTTTTTATTAAATTAAAAAACTTTTTTATGAACATTCACCCGTCCAGGTACATCAACAATTTAACTATTTATCAACAATTTAACTATTTACATACAGGGACCCTGTCCGGGTTATTTATACTTCTTTGGCCGGGGTGTTCCAGGTACCACCTGGTACTCTTCTGATGCTTGCCAAACATCCGAGGCACCAAGGACCACCAGGACCTGATGACGTCGTGTGGCCTGTACAGTCAAGTCGTGACCCGCTATCTGGGTCTGTGTGGCCACCTCTTTCATCTCCCTCCGGGTCTGGAACCCTATGTCCCGGACTGAACGAACCCCAGGGGGCCTAACAGGCGCCGGGTACGGGCCAGCTATAGTTATCATGTCCATAGCTGGGGCTGCTGAGGAGACCACTGAGGGAGGCTGTGGAGATTTACGGCGTGGGGTGGGCACTTTTGCAGAGGCCTGGATGTGGGAGGCTGAAGGCTCCGAGGGTCTCACAGGTTCCTGACACTCTGGGGAGTAGGGGTCGCACCTGGTAACATTTAGGGCGTACCACCCATTGTAACCCCAGTGTCGGGTGTAAGTCACCAAGTCTCCTGGCAACAGGTCCCTCCCCGGGTGTCCTTCTGGGAGATGAGTCTCCACGTCCCGCCGGGTCACAAAAACTTCTAAATAAAGTCCAGGCTCCTGGATGAAGCCCCAACCACCTTTCAATTTAAAGCTCCGTACTGCACCCTTACGCCGCGGCTCCCTCACCGTACTTTTATCCTTTCTCATCCGGTCCTTATCTGCCCGGTCCTTCTCCACCTGACGTTGGCGAAGTTTTTGGGTTTCTCGCTGCTCCCTTTGTCGCTCTGCTTCCCGCTCCCAACGTCTCCACTCTTCCTCCTGACGCCGGTTGAAATTCTCCTCCACCAGCAGCTCCATGTCTCTACCACTCCACTGCAGCTTGCGATGTCCGGTTTGCGGCAGCTCTCCTGGCGCCCCCCAGTCCTGGCGGCGCTCCCCTGCGGAGGAAGCAGACGGCTCTAAATCAGATGACAGTCGGGGCTCCGGTACAGACAGGTAGACCTCTGGTGCCTGCGCGGCCTCCTCCATGAGGACGGGTGTCGCTTCTTCTGTCTCAGCGACGGGGGCAGACAGCGGGATCTGGGGTGCTGACGGTGCTGCGGTTTTTGCAGGAACGGGTGCCTCTATTGCGACAACGTCAACCGGATCACATTGCAAGGGCTCCTCTACTAGAACGGGTGCCTCACCTTCCGGTACAGACACTTCAGGTAAGAGGGGTTGGCGCCGCTCCAAGTTTATTTTTAAGGCACGCCAGCTCGCTTCCATCCTGGCGACCTCCTCCCGGTGCCGGGCCAGGCCTCTTAGGGTATCCTCCGCTTCTTGCAGCGTAGGAGGGTTTACAGGCCGGGTGCCCAACGGTGATTCTGTGGCGATCGGGTCGCTTCCGTGGGGGGAGAGCTCTGACTGCTCCATCCCTTCACACTTCTGCTCGTGTCCATTAGCCATCTCTGCCAAGTCACATGTGTCATTAGCATCTGGAGAGGGCCCCTCTTTTGTAGGGAGGCGGGACCTTTGTGTTAGTTTCCGCACACTGAGGAGGATGAGGAGGCGGAACTCCAGAGCTGTGGGGCACGATCTTACATTGCAGTAACATTTACACTGGTCGGCCATCGTTTTCACGCCACTGAGTGAGTGTACACCCACGAAGAGTACGCCCTTCTTCTTCACCAGTGCCTTGTCGTGACGCAGATATGGCGGAAAAAATTGGCAAATACATTCTCTGATGATTTTAGCAATTCTCAAGTACAGAGTCTATTTTACTATGTAGAAGTGTATAAACTATAAATATATGTTTATATATATATATGTCACAATGACATTATATATATATATGTATTCTATGTGTGTATATTTTGTGTTTACAACGAAAGAAAGGGTTTTTTTTTGTTGCAATATTTTGTTCCCATAGACTTACATGGGACTTCCGCTATCGGAATCGGATATCGGCGATATTTAGTGATATCGGTTATACCATTCCGATCCGATATTTTTCGATATCGAGCAGTATCGCTCAACACTAATGACGACTTAATGTTATCAATATCTTTGTAGTGACTGTATGTTCAAAATGCTCACTACACCCCTGGATATAATCCTTGAGGGGTGTAGTTTTCCAAATAGGGTCACTTTTGGACGTTTCTGCTGTTTAGGCGCTCAGAGCAAGTCAGCAAATTTGCTACATGCGGGCGATCTAATCACCGCTTGTATGTAGCAGAGCTGATCAGGTTATGGCAGCTTTTAGTCTTCCAGACTATTGAAGCATGCCAAAAGTAAAAAAAAGTTTTTAAAAATATGTAAAAGTTTAAATCACTACCCCTTTCGCCCCATTCAAAATAAAACAATAAAAAAATCAAACATACACATATTTGGTATCTCCGCGTTCAGAATCACCAGATTTATCAATAAAAAAAGGATTAACCTGATTTCTAAATGGCATACTGAGAAAAAAAGTAAAAACGCCAGAATTACGTTTTTTTGATCGCCGCAACATTGCATTAAAATGTTATATCTCCCCCACCTCATTGTAGATTGTAAGCTCTCACGAGCAGGGTTGGCTTATTTTGCTTTAATTATTGTATTGTTAACGTTGTTACTTATGACTTGTGTTTTGAAACTGTTAAACTGTAAAGCTCTGCGGAATATGATGGCGCTATATAAATAAAGATTATTATTATTATTATTAAAATGCAATTATGGGCGATCAAAAGATCGTATCTGCACCAAAGTGGTATCATCAAAAACGTCAGCTCGGCACGCAAAAAATAACCCTCACCCAACGAGATCACAAAAAAACTGGAGATGCTATGAGCATTGGAAAATGTCGCAATTTTTTTTTAACAAAGTTTGGAATTTTTTTCACCACTTTGATAAAAGAACCTAGACATTTTTGGTGTCTATGATCTCATAATGACCGGGAGAATCATAATGGCAGGTCAGCTTTAGCATTTAGTGAACATGGTGAAAAAAAAACAAAAAAACAGTGTGGGATTGTACTTTTTTTGTAATTTCACCACACTTTGAATTTGTTTCCTGTTTTCCAGTACACGATATGTTAAAACCAATGGTGTCGTTCAAAAGTACAACTCATCCCACAAAAATAAGCCCTCATATGGCCATATTGACCAAAAAATAAAAAGTTATGGCTCTGGGAAGAAGGAGAGCAAAAATGAAAGCTCAAAAATGAAAAAAAGCACCGGTCATGAATGGGTGAATAATAATTGTACAGAATGACTGACTGTTTTAAAGATATCAAAATTGAAAGTATAAAAATTTTAAATTTTTCAAAAGTTTTAAAAAATTCTGATAGTTTCACAAATGAGCACAAAACATATTTACGGTACCTAAGTTTAACACTAGCATAACGTACAGTGTGTCTTGAAAAAAAGAATTTTCAGAATTACCAGGATACATTCAAGCTTTCCAGAGTTATCACCACATAAATTGATACTAGTCCAATACAAAAAATGTGACTTGGTCATTAAGGTCAAAATTGCTCCATCACTGAGGGGTTAAGGGGTGTGTGAAAATCTGGTATATGTCAAATTTATGCATAAATATGGAAAATTCTAAAAGGTTCACAAACTTTCACATCATACTGTGCAAATATTAAACACATCAGACCAGCATTAACTCGTCTCCACCAATGAAATCATTAAGGGGGATGACAGGATATAATATACAATCAGAAAGTTATTCTCTACAAGCTAACAAGCAAAAAACATTTATATTTATAAAAGATTGCACAATTATGAGAAACATAACAGAAAATTGTATTATGTTGTTTAGAAAAATACACAATAGCCCATTGTAGCATAACTCTTCTATCCCTTTATTTTAGATATGACAGGTGCTTGATGTTGTTTTTCACTTTGAACTTCACATTATTCTGCCCTTTTATATGAATGTGCTCTTTACTCTGACTATTCAGAGGTGTCTATCACACTGACAAGTGGTTTGTGTCAGTAGAGAATGTTCTTGCTAATGCTCAGTGAAGCATGTCATTGACAGTGGCCTATAGGGCAAAATGGTAAATGCAGTACTGGATATTTGCATGTTCTACTACAAGTTTGTATACTGACTTTTTTTTCGTTGGGAAGACATTTTTCCACTCTTTGCCATTCATTTAGAATTATTGCATCATCCACTATATATAGTGCTAAAGCACCCGGCTGAAAACCATAGGTTTGGCCAAAAGACTTCTGGAACACTGCCGATTTAGCCTAGGGAAGTGATATACTGCTTATTTCATTTTACAAATAAATATCTGTCCATGAAATACATTGTCAGCGTCCAGCACAGAGTGAAAAAATGTTTTCAAATTCAAAATAGCTATATCTAAAAGTATGCAATGTTCCTAAGCAAGAACACTTCATATCTAACCTTCAGCATTTGTTTTCCCTTTTGTATACCAAAAATTTTGCTCAGAAACTTAAACATTTTTCTACATGTATGTCTAAGGGAGTATGAGCTTTACCCCTTTAAATTCTTATGTATACTTCTTGCTGTTGTATTGTTGCTACATTATAATGTATGTAAGATAGGGACAGTGCAGTTAGGGAAAAGGGCCACTAGATGGGGGCACTGAGTACACTGCATATTAAGGTTTAGCTGTAGGATATTTAGGAGTTAACAATAGGAGGGGTTAGCTGGGGAATAAGATAGAGGTTCTTCCGTACATAGTCAGTCAAGGGGTAGACCCCTGTGTGTGCTCAGGCGGCCTATGGCCTGAGCTGCTCGGCTGCCTCGTATCTTTATAAGCAGAAGCCCAGCCGTCCCTGGAGTGTATTAGAAGAGTGAGAAAGGAAGAGAAGAGTAAAGAGCACAGTATGCACAGCAACGTAGTGGAATGTGAAGTGAGAAGTAGAAGACGATACAGTGAGTCACAGTAAAAGTGCGAGGGCAGGTTAGCCTTTAACATGGTGGACGACCCTGTAGGCAGTTTTCCTGAGTCTGAGGCAAACCAGGCAAAAGGGAAATATTTCGCAGTGACATTTTCACCAGGCACCTCTTCCCGTTATTTCTTTGTGGCTTATTCTGTGACATGGAGGAAGAAGGCGGGAAAGACAGAGAAATGTGCTGCTGGTATTGTGAAAAATGTGCTGGAAGTGTAATGGATGTGCTGTGTCCTGAAGACAATAAACCTGTTTTGTTCAAAGTTTCTTTGGACTCTGCTTCCTGTCCTTGGGACGCCGGGAAGAATAGGGGACACAGCAGTGAAGATGTAGCTGCCAGCACAGTGAATACAGCTGATATTGAGGAGATACTCAGTCTGTCCGAGGAGAAGAGTCGGAGTAAGCGGAGTCCTGAGAATGGGGCCATGACTACAACCCTGTCGGTATCTTACATATGAAGTGTGGTCTTGGGTTTTAAATCTAATTCACTGTACTGAAAATGTGCAGGGTCAATTTAAGACCCATGCTTTTGGACTATAGAATTAATAAATCTTGAGTAGAGGTCAAGAAACTATTTATATACAATTCTGTTATCTTTTTACAGCCTAGATAGTGCAAAAGTAGTGAATAGAAAGCAGAAGCAAAATGATCACTCAATAAGCCTTTCCTAGTTACTCCCTGGCATGGCAGAGCAAGATGGATCTTAGCTTACACAGATTAGTTCTGACATTTACTAAACGCTAGAGTTGAGCGAAACAGGTCAGTCAGATTCAAAAGTTGCCGACTTTCACCAAAGTCAGGTTTCGCCGAGCGAAACCCGACCATAGCGTGAAGTCGGCCACGCGGTCGTCGACCTGAGTGCCAAAGTTGGTTTTCCCATAATGCTTGCAGGCGCCTTTTTTCAGCCAATGAGCAAGGACGTACACTGTGGGCAATGAGATGAAATGGGCAGCGTCCACCACCATCTTAGAGAAGGGCATTGTAGTGATTGGCTTGCTTTGGGGGGCATCATAGTGTCTATAAAAGCCCTGACCACCGACCTCCATTTTACTTCTGCCGATCTTAACAGTAGGGAGAGGTTGCTGACGCTGTTTATAAGTAGGGAGAGAGTACTCTACTCCTGCATTGATGGCATGGTACTTACTTCTCTTATGGTATACATGCAAAGTTGAGTACATGATATCTATCTGAATATTTTTGCCTGTCATCATCATTTTTTGTATGTTCCATGGTGTGCTGTATATTTTTTGTACTAATGGCATGGTATTTACCTGATATATATGGCATATATGCATAGCCTGGTACATGGTACTTACCTGTTATATTTTGTATATATGACAAATATTTGTATACCATTCCTCAGCCAACGGTGATGCTAACATAGCCGATGGAATCTGTTCTTTTATAGTAATAATTTACTTATCTTTAATTATCACTACCTCTCCATTGCAGTATAACACAATTATTGGCATATTTGCCTTGATTCGGGTCATATTCTTCTGATCAGGTTCCTGATATAGGCCCTTTTGTTTCCTCATGTGCATTTATGGGTAATCCCATTCTGTATCACCTTCTCCGCTACCATTTTCCTGTTTTTATGTCATTTTTATATTTGTATCAATAAAGCTTTCATTTTATGAGACTACATGGCTGTTTTTCCTGTGGTGCTTCTGCTAGCTGTATTGCTGTGTGTACACTGCGGTGCAGACTGCTTTTTACACAGCACTAATACTTTTATTCTTTTTATCTGCACAGTTACCGAGCGTTCATTTTTTCCCACACCGTATAGAGCTGTACGCTCCTCACACACTACCGTGTACCGGCTGGTATCACGGATAAATACATGCTGACTACCTGTGTGTGACTCCAGAAATATATACAGAGATTTACAATTACCCTAGACTGTATACAGCTGTACGCTTGTGATACAGTACCCTTTTTCTGCTTTTTATATTCTGTTCTAATCCATCCTGAGCCTGTGAGCGTCTGTGTCTGACTCCGGAAATATATACGGAGATTTACAATTACCCCTACACTGTATACACCTGATATCTTCTGATACAGTACCCTTTTTCTGCTTTTTATATTCTTGTCTAATCCATACTGAGCCTGTGAGCGTCTGTGCCTGACTCCGGAAATATATATGGAGATTTAAAATTACCCCTAGACTGTAGAGAGCTGTACGCTTGTGGTACAGTACCCTTTTTCTGCTTTTTATATTCTGGTCTAATCCATCCTGAGCCTGTGAGCGTCTGTGTCTGACTCCGGAAATATATATGGAGAATTACAATTACCCCTACACTGTATACACCTGGTATCTTCTGATACAGTACCCTTTTTCTGCTTTTTATATCCTTGTCTAATCCATACTGAGCCTGTGAGCGTCTCTGTCTGACTCCGGAAATATAACCGAGATTTAAAATTACCCCTAGACTGTAGAGAGCTGTACGCTTGTGGTACAGTAACCTTTTCCTGCTTTTTATATTCTGGTCTAATCCATACTGAGCCTGAGAGCGTCTGTGTGTGAATACGGAAATGTATACGGAGATTTACAATTTTCCCCTTCACCTTATAAAGCTGTACACTTCTGATAAAGTACCATATATCTGCTGGTATTTTTGGTACATTTTACCAAACATGAGGAAGTATGGTGGAAGAGGCCGCTGACGTGGGAGTGGGGGTCCAACTGTTACTGATGATGGTGGTGGTGCATCTGCAGGTAGTGCCAAAAGCACAATAGCACCTAAGGCAGGAGGTGTTGAGCCTGCGTCATCGTCTGGCTCCAGAAGGCCTGAAAGGCTCCCTTTTCTGGGAGTAGGTAAACTGCTTTTAAAGCTGGAGCATCAGGAACAGGTTTTGGCTTACATTGCCAAAACAGCCTCCAGCTCTATCGCCTCCTCTTCTGAAGTTTCAAAAAATACAAGCACTGAGTCGTCAGTGTAGGCTCCTGGTCAGGAACAACACCTTTCCTTGTGTCCTTCACCCCCATCAAAAGTGAAGGATGCGGCAGGCCACACTTCAGATTACTCCCTGGAGCTCTTTTCACATACCATGCCTGAGTAATCAAGTCAAATCCTGAATTCCCCAGTACAAGATGAATCTGACATGGAATGCACTAATGCACAGCCACTGCTAGATGATTCTGCTGGTACATTCACCCAGAGCACTGCACTGCCCTCGCAGTCTACTGATCCAGAATCTGACCCTGATGAAACTCAGGTGTCCCTTCCCGCATACTATACCACCTTACACGGTGACAAAGAGGAAGGTGCAGATGAAATTGAAGAGGAGGTGATGGATGACCCTGTTGTTGACCCGGATTGGCATCCATTGGGGAAGAGGGTGCCGCTGGCAATAGCTCAGAAGAGGAGAAGGATCTGCAGCAGGCATTGACATCGCAGCAGCGGTTATCTGGCAGGCCTGTAGCAGTTCAAAAATGTGTTAAAAAAACAAAAAGAGTTGCAGGACAGCTTGGCCAGATGGTCAAATTAGCACAGCGTGCAAGCCCTGAAAATTTAGCCCATAGTAGGAAGAGTGCAGTGTGGCACTTTTTTGACCAAAATCCTATTGATGAGGCAAAGGTTATCTGTAAGAAGTGCGGTAGGACCTTTAGCCGAGGGAAAAATCTCAGAAATTTGAATACCAGTTGCATGCTTAGACATTTAATCTCCATGCACTTGCAAGCGTGGACGGACTACAAAACCTCAGGTAGCACATGTGCACCTGCTCTGACCGAAGGTAGCCAGCAACGCTACATCGCTTCCCCAACTGTAAGCCCACCGGTTAGCACACCACCAGCAAGAAATGCTGAGGTGTCGTTGCAAGGCCAAAGCAGTCAGGGAATCACAATATTTTTGCAACGAAAGACTGAATCTAGGCCATACCACTATTACCACCACCATCACCATCACCAACCCCCTCTCAGTCCGTCATGTCCACCGCTAGTTCCCCCATATGCACCTCTCAAGTCCAGCTCACCCTAGCAGACACTCTGAGAAGGACAAGAAAGTACTCATCCTCTTATTCACGTACACTGGCTTTGAACGCCTACATTGCCAAACTGATCTCATTAGAGATGATGCCCTTCCGTTTGGTTGAAAGTGCAGCGTTCCGAGAGCTCATGGCCTACGCTGTCCCACGCTATGACCTACCCAGTTGGCAATTCTTTTCTAGAATAGCCATCCCTGCCCTCCAACTGCATGTGAAAGACCGCATTGTCCATGCACTCAAAATCAGTGAGTGGAAAGGTGCCCCTCACAACATATGCATGGGCCAGTAGGCATGGCCAGTGCCATTACATGTCCATCACTGCGCACTGGGTTAATGTGGTGGATTCAGGCTCCACAGGGGACAGTGGTGGTGGGACAGTGCTGCCTAGCCCATGGTATAGGCAACAGTTGGCTGTAGGCGTTCGACCCTCCTTCTCATCCTCCAGAAGCGAAAGCTCGTCGACAGAGCGCAGTCACACGAGCACTCCATCCGCAGCTGCCAGTGTTGCACACGAGGTGTCCCACTATCGAACAGCTAGTGGTGTCAGCAGGCTGTTTTAAAGATGATGTCTTTGGGCGACAACAGACACACCGCAAAGGTACTGGCTGAATACTTGCAGCAAGAAACTGAGTCATGGCTGGGCAGTCTACATCTTGCACCAGGCAAGGGAGTCAGTGATTACTGACAGGCCGTAGGCCGTAATTTTTGGCGGCCATAGCCCTGACAAAACTCAGACACATATCTTGCCTGGCTCACACCTTGAACCTGGTTGTGCATTGCTTCCTAAATAATAATCCGGAGTTAACAGCCCTGCTCCATAAGGTGCGAAGACTGTGTTCGCACATCCGTCGCTCGCCCATAGACTCCAGTCGTATGCAGAGGCTGCAGCGATCGCTCCACCTCCCAAAGCACCGCCTAATCATAGACGTTGCAACAAGGTGGAACTCCACCATGCACATTGTTGAGAGGCTGTGCGAACAGAGGCAGGCTGTAATGCATTTGTGGGAGGATACAAGGGCAGACAATTTGAGGGCAGACATGGAGTTGTCGGGTGTGCAGTGGTCAAAGCTGAAAGACCTCTGTAAAGTCCTTCAGTGCTTTGAGGAATGCACACGGCTGGTAAGCGCAGATGACGCCATCATAAGCATGAGCATCCCACTTATGCGTCTTCTCATGCAAACTTTGACGCACATTAAGGATCAGGCGTCTGCAGCGGAGGAGGAAGAGGAGGAGGGGGAGGGAAGCCTTGATGACAGTCAGGCATTGTCTGCCCAGGGAACTGTCCTGGACGAGGTGGAGGAAGAAGAGGAAGAGGAGGATGAGAGGGATGATTATTTTAGGGAGGAGGATGCTTCTCAGGGGCAAGAGAAAATGGTGGCTTGCCAAGGTCAGGTACAGGGTTTGTGCATTACTGGAGGGATGTGGGTTTGACAGAAAGTGTTCCTCCACCCACCACTGTCAATGCATCATTGACACCTGGAACATTGGCCCACATGTATGATTATGACTTGCGGATCCTAAAAAGGGACCCCCGCTTTGCCAAAATTATGAAGGATGATGACTACTGGTTGGCCAGCATCCTCGACCCACACTATAAAGGTAAATTACAGAACATCATGCCACAGGAGAACCTAGAGCTAATATTGGCGAACAAACAATGCAACTCTGGTAAACCGTTTGTTAGAGGCATTCACAGCACACAGCATCGGTGCAGGTTCTTCCACGAGCCATACTGGGCCAAATGGAAGAGGTGTTCGTGGTGCACACAGCCGAAATGGCGTTGGAGACAGGGGTTTCATGACCATGTTGTGGACTGATTTCTCGAGTAACAGAGCCCCTCATAGTACGCCGGTGTCTCTGACGGTGGGGGGGCCCACTCGCCATCAGAGACACCGACGTACTATGAGGGGCCCTGTGCCAGTGCCGTTGCCCATGAGTGGGCCCCCCCTGTTGCTCAAGGTGCCAGCATTTGCAATACTTACCTCTCCCTGCTCCACACTGTGACATCTTCCGTGTTTCCTGACAGTGACATTCAGGTCAGAGAGAGCGATGACGTCACGTCTGTACGCCCTCTGCCTGAACAGTCCAAGTGCAGAGAGCTGGAAGATGGCAGCGCTGAGGAGTCCACAGTAGAGCAGTGCCCAGCAAGGAGAGGTATTTCATTTTTTTTAATGTTTGGAGCAATATATAGGGAGCATTATACACTGGAGAATTATATATGGGGCCCATCATACACTTGAGCATCATAGATCGGGCCCAATTTATACTGGAGCATTATATATAGGGGCCCATCATAACATGGGAGAATTATAAATGGGGCCCATCATACACTGGAGCATCATGCATGAGGCCCATCATACACTGGAGCATTATAAATGGGGCCCATTGTATATGGAACATTATATAGGCCCATCATACACTGGAGCATCATCCATGGGGCCCATCATACACTGGAGCATTATAAATGGGGCCCATCATACACTGGAGAATCATATACGGGGCCCATTATACACTGGAGCATTATAAATGGGACCCATTATATATGGAGCATTATATAGGCCCATCATACACTGGAGCATCATCCATGGGGCCCATCACATACTGGAGCATCATATGGGCCCATTATATATGGAGCATTATATAGGCCCATCATACACTGGAGCATCATCCATGGAGCCCATCATACACTGGAGCATTATAAATGGGGCCCATCATACACTGGAGCATCATATACGGGGCCCATTATACACTGGAGCATAATATTGGGCCCATTATTATATGGAGCATTATTTTGGGGTTTATTATTTATGGGGCATCACATAGGGTATGGAGCATCATATGGAGCACATATTGGGCCTATTCTGTATGGAGCATTATATGGAGCCCATTCTGTATGGAGCAAAATATGGGGCCCATCATATACTGTATGGAGCTTTATATGCGACTCATTATACTGTATGGAACAATATGTGGGGCTCATGATACTCTATGGGGACCGTCCTATGCTGTATGGCACATTATATGGGGACCATCATACACTATAGCATTATGTGGAGCTCATCATATACTGTATGGAACATTATATGGAACCAATTAATCTGTATGGAGCAGTATATGGGGCTCATTATTCTGTATGGCGCATTATGTGGTGGCCATAATACTGTGTAGAGGAATATACTGTTTTTGAACTATTGTAGAATTTAAAATAGATATCAGTCATGTAATGTAAGAAGTGAAGGTTTTGGCATTGTACTATACTTATATTTCTCTGCCGTATCGAGCATCATGAATTGTGGTATGTGTTAAAGGGGCCCACTAAGACTCTTTGTCCCAGGGCCCACAAAAACCTGGAGCCAGCCCTGCCCCCCCCACAACTTTAGCCAAATAACCCCCAGTTTTCAATGCATAACTATTATTATAAAGTAAATTAAGGTTGACAGGCTTAAGTAATAAGAATTGATGTAATTGGCATTGAGATGGGTACTGTAGATGTGTTTACTGTCCTCCACTCCCTGCTGACTTTGCTTCCCAATTGACTTGAATTGGGTTTCGTGTTTCAGTCGGACCTTCGACTTTTCCCGATAAACGGCCGATTTCGTTCGACTCGACTTTTGAGAAAGTCGGGTTTCATGAACCCGACTCGACCCTCCCGGAGGCAAAGTCGCTCATCTCTACTAAACGCATGATAGGTTGCTGCTTACCCTGTACATGAGGCTCTATATAATGCCTCATTTATAAAGGAAACCTTAAAATATTGTCCATCTGAAGTTTTTTTTAACATTATGGTTGATATAATACTAATAGAGTTGAGCAAATTTTTCAAAATTCGGTTCCGATTATGATCGGTGGTCAATATTGCTTTTGCAATATTTGCCAAATACAGACGAACGTCATTGGAGTCAATGGGTTAAGAAATAAACAAATATGCGAACATATTCACTCAACTCTAATTAATATGCAGATACAGTGGGGAAAATAAGTATTTGATGTATTGCCGATTATGGAAGTTTTCCCACTTCCAGAAATGGAGAGGTCTGTAATTTTTATTGTAGGTACACTTCAACTGTGAAAGACAGAATTTAAAAATAAAAAAACTGAAAATCACATTGTATAATTTTTAAATAATTAAATAGCATTTTATTGCATGGAATAAGCATTTGATCACCAGCCCAACAGCAAGAATTCTTGCTCTCACAGACCTGTTAGTTTATCTTTAAGAAGCCCTTCTACTCTACACTCATTACCTGTATTAATTGCACCTGATTGAACTCTTTGCCTGTATAAAAGACACCATTCCCCACACTCAATCAATCACACTCAAACCCCCACCATGACCAAGACCAAAGAGCTGTGGTAGGACACCAGGGACAAAATTGTCGACCTGCACAAGGCCGTGATAGGCCTCAGGACAATAGGCATTCAGCTTGGTGAGAAGGCAACAACTGTTGACGCAATTGTTAGAAAATGGAAGAAACACAATATGACTGTCAAACCACCTCTGTCTGGAGCTCCATGCAAGATCTTGGCTCATGGGGTAAGGATGGTGCTGATAAAGGTCAGGAATCAGCCCACAACTACACATGAGAACCTGGTCAATTACCTGAAGAGAGCTGGGACCACAGTCTATAAAATTTCCATTAATAACACACTACTCCTTCATGGATTAAAATCCTGCAGGGCACGCAAGGTCCCACTGTTCATGCCAGCACATATCCAGGCCCATATGAAGTTTCCCAATGACCATCAGATCCAAAGGAGGCATATGAGAAGGTGTTGTGGTCAACCGAGACCAAAATAGAACTTTTTGGTATCAACTCTAATCACCATGTTTGGAGGAATAAGAAGGATGAGTACAACTCCAAAAGCATTGTCCCAACTGTGAAGCATTGTGGGGGAAACATTATTTTTTGAGGGTACTTTTATGCTAAGGGGACAGTACGACTGCACCATATTAAAGGGAG
>JARQOD010000005.1:359833330-360070344 GCA_033576555.1 Oophaga sylvatica
TTCAAAAGAGAATTCATTGTCCAGACTGATGCGTCAGAGGTAGGTCTGGGTGCCGTGTTGTCTCAGGACTGGAGCTTAACGGGAGGAGCATCCCATTAGTTTCCTGAGTCGAAAACTTACTCCATCAAAAAACAGAGACAGCATTGTAGAGAGAGAGTGCCTGGCGATAAAGTGGAGCACTGGAGTCGTTGCGCTACTATTTGTTGGGGATAACATTTTGTTTTGTAAATGATCATTCCCCTGTGACTGGCAGTGTTGTAGCCCAGGGAGTAGAGTTCAGGTGGTAGAAAGATGAACATAACAGGAGACTTGGAAAACGTTGGCAAACAGTTATTTAATCTGAAAACGGACAGGCAAATTCAGGTGAGATCCATGCCTTGTTCATTTTCAGAAAAATAAGCCGGTCTACATTGTCTGAGGATAGTCGCATGCGACGGTCTGTTTGTACACCACCTGCAGCACTAAAGACGCGCTCAGATATTTCACTGGCAGCAGGGCAAGCCAGCACCTCCAAGGCATACTGGCTAAGCTCTGGCCATGTATCCAGCTTAGAGACCCAAAACTTGAAAGGGGAAGAGGCATCTGGGAGTACACTGAGAGGGAAAGACATGTAGCCTGTCACCATCTTACGGAAACGTTGCTTCCTGGTGAATGGAGCCGTCTCGGATGGTGTAGTAGTGATGGGTAGTTCGTGAGTGAGTAGTTCAAAATGAACTAATCTTCAGAGTGAACTAGTTCATCTAGTTCACCATCTGACACAGATTAGTTCATTGTGAACTAAACAGTAAGTGGGAGGAGACAGAGAGTGATCCAGGTTCATACAGCTCCAGGAAGCTCCCTGCTCTGTCTCACACTGGCTCTTTACAGCTCTTGATGCTGGAAAACAAGGTAGTAAAAAACTATACCACACATCAAATACAAATATAATAGTAATAATAATATTATTAATAAAAACTGAAATTGCACACACAGTACACAGACACAGCTCATATGTTGTATGAGAGAGTGTTTCTGTGTGTAGTTCATGCCTCTAGCCTAGAAGATCAGTCTTGCTAAAATCTTTAACACTGACCCCTGTTCTGTTCTTAAAATGGTGGATGCTGAACTGCTTCTCAGCCCCCTCATACACAATCATTATGTGGCACTGCTGGGCTCAGTCAGAGGCATCAGATTGAACTAGGCTGTCCTGAGTCATTCTCAATAGAACATTTTGTTCAGCAGTTCATCTAGTTCATTTAGTTCAGAGGTCACATGATGCATTTCCTATCAGCTCCTCACAGGATAGGGTGGAGAAAAACTGAACTAAATGAACTAAATGAACTAATCTTTTGAACTAATCTTTTCAGTGAACTAGTTCATGGTGAACTAATCACCAAAATTAACTAGATTTCCCATCACTATGGTGTAGACCTTGGTGGCGCTGTCACAAAACTTCGCCACATTTGTAACATACAGCTCTTGCCCTGTGCAGAGGCGCTGTTTGTGCTCCCTCTTGTTGCAGAGGTGTCTACAATGCCTCGACGCACAGAGCTGCTTTGTAAAGCAGTAGCAGCAGCAGCGCTCTCGGCTGGAATGGAGAACATTATGGATTTCAACAGTGTGTCTTGGTCCTCCAGCATTTTACGGTCCCGGTTCAACGGTGTGATGAGGCTTTGTAAGTTGTCCCGGTAGCGAGGGTCTAGGAGGGTGTACACCCAATAATCTGACGTGGTGAGAATGTGGGCGATGCGGCGGTCGTTTCTCAGGCAGTGCAGCATGAAATCAACCATGTGCTGGCAGACTCCCAACTGGCCAACAAACGCTGTCCTCTGGAAGAGCGTCACACTAATAGATTTTTGTAAATTTAAAATAGAATAAAGCAGCAGCAATTTTTGAAAAATGACAAGGATGAGCCAGTGACAGACACTCAGCAGAGTACACGCAGCGGTGGTTGAAGTAAGTGGAGCGGGATCTACACTCCTACAAAAAAATTAAACCTCAGACTAGAGTGAACACTGAAACACAACTGTTCACTTGCTGTGAAAGGCCTTTTTGTGGACTTCTATTATGTTTGCAAGCAATGTATTGTATTTTGATGGAAGAGCGTCACACTAATAGATTTTTGTAAATTTAAAATAGAATAAAGCAGCAGCAATTTTTGAAAAATGACAAGGATGAGCCAGTGACAGACACTTAGCAGAGTACACGCAGCGGTGGTTGAAGTAAGTGGAGCGGGATCTACACTCCTACAAAAAAATTAAACCTCAGACTAGAGTGAACACTGAAACACAACTGTTCACTTGCTGTGAAAGGCCTTTTTGTGGACTTCTATTATGTTTGCAAGCAATGTATTGTATTTTGATGGAAGAGCGTCACACTAATAGATTTTTGTAAATTTAAAATAGAATAAAGCAGCAGCAATTTTGAAAAATGACAAGGATGAGCCAGTGACAGACACTCAGCAGAGTACACGCAGCGGTGGTTGAAGTAAGTGGAGCGGGATCTACACTCCTACAAAAAAATTAAACCTCAGACTAGAGTGAACACTGAAACACAACTGTTCACTTGCTGTGAAAGGCCTTTTTGTGGACTTCTATTATGTTTGCAAGCAATGTATTGTATTTTGATGGAAGAGCGTCACACTAATAGATTTTTGTAAATTTAAAATAGAATAAAGCAGCAGCAATTTTTGAAAAATGACAAGGATGAGCCAGTGACAGACACTCAGCAGAGTACACGCAGCGGTGGTTGAAGTAAGTGGAGCGGGATCTACACTCCTACAAAAAAATTAAACCTCAGACTAGAGTGAACACTGAAACACAACTGTTCACTTGCTGTGAAAGGCCTTTTTGTGGACTTCTATTATGTTTGCAAGCAATGTATTGTATTTTGATGGAAGAGCGTCACACTAATAGATTTTTGTAAATTTAAAATAGAATAAAGCAGCAGCAATTTTTGAAAAATGACAAGGATGAGCCAGTGACAGACACTCAGCAGAGTACACGCAGCGGTGGTTGAAGTAAGTGGAGCGGGATCTACACTCCTACAAAAAAATTAAACCTCAGACTAGAGTGAACACTGAAACACAACTGTTCACTTGCTGTGAAAGGCCTTTTTGTGGACTTCTATTATGTTTGCAAGCAATGTATTGTATTTATGGGAAGAGCGTCACACTAATAGATTTTTGTAAATTTAAAATAGAATAAAGCAGCAGCAATTTTTGAAAAATTACAAGGATGAGCCAGTGACAGACACTCAGCAGAGTACACGCAGCGGTGGTTGAAGTAAGTGGAGCGGGATCTACACTCCTACAAAAAAATTAAACCTCAGACTAGAGTGAACACTGAAACACAACTGTTCACTTGCTGTGAAAGGCCTTTTTGTGGACTTCTATTATGTTTGCAAGCAATGTATTGTATTTTGATGGAAGAGCGTCACACTAATAGATTTTTGTAAATTTAAAATAGAATAAAGCAGCAGCAATTTTTGAAAAATGACAAGGATGAGCCAGTGACAGACACTCAGCAGAGTACACGCAGCATTAGTTGAAGTAACTGGAGCGTGATCTGCACTCAAAAAACAAAAAAAAATCACAGACTGCAGTGAACACTTAAACACAACTGTTCACTTGCTGTGAAAGGCCTTTTTGTGGACTTCTATTATGTTTGCAAGCAATGTATTGTATTTTGATGGAAGAGCGTCACACTAATAGATTTTTGTAAATTTAAAATAGAATAAAGCAGCAGCAATTTTTGAAAAATTACAAGGATGAGCCAGTGACAGACGCTCAGCAGAGTACACGCAGCATTAGTTGAAGTAACTGGAGCGTGATCTGCACTCAAAAACAAAAAAAAAATCACAGACTGCAGTGAACACTGAAACACAACTGTTCACTTGCTGTGAAAGGCCTTTTTGTGGACTTCTATTATGTTTGCAAGTAATGTATTGTATTTTGATGGAAGAGCGTCACACTAATAGATTTTTGTAAATTTAAAATAGAATAAAGCAGCAGCAATTTTTGAAAAATTACAAGGATGAGCCAGTGACAGACGCTCAGCAGAGTACACGCAGCATTAGTTGAAGTAACTGGAGCGTGATCTGCACTCAAAAAAAAAAAAAACCAGACTGCAGTGAACACTGAAACACAACTGTTCACTTGCTGTGAAAGGCTCCTTTGTGGACTTCTATAGTGTTTGCAACCAAGATATTGTATACGGATGGAAGCACGTCACACTATTATTTCAATTGCATGGAGCAGCAAGAATTACACTGAAGAAAGAAAAAAGAGTCTGTCAGTGACACGTGCAGATGCCTACAAAAAGGGTTTGCATACAGAGCAAACTGCAGCGTCACCTGCACTCACACACACCTTGCAGAGCTGTTAAAACAACACTCCAGGCAAAAGGAAGCTTTACACAGCCGGTGGTAAACTAGCCTGCCTAAAGCACAGTACACTAAATCGCAATCTCTAACTGTCCCTCAGAGTCAGCAGAGCAGCGTTCTTTCCCTAACTGAGTTCACAGCACAGTGACGCTAAAATGGCGGCGGCGCCTTTTATAGTGCATTCTGACATCATTTCAGCATCCAATCACAGCCATGCCATTAGTTAACATGACCGCAGCAGTACAGGATGTGCCCACACTTCTTAGGATTCCTCATTGGCTGACTAAAATCACATTGCCTCTCAAAGAATTATGGGAACTTCCGATTCCGGTATACGATATATGGAAAATATCGGAACTAAGTATCGGAATTCCGATACAGCGAATATCGGCCGATACCCGATACTTGCGGTATCGGAATGCTCAACACTAATCATAATAGATAGTTTAGATTTGTGTTTATTTGATGTAGATGCTTTAGAATACATACAGGTGCTTCTCACAAAACTAGAATATCATCAAAAGTTAATTTATTTTAGTTCTTCAATACAAAAATGAAACTCATATATTATATAAAGTCATTAAAACAGAGTGATCTGTTTCAAGTGTTTATTTCTTTTGATTTTGATGATTATGGCTTACAGCCAATGAAAACCCAAAAGTGATTATCTCAATAAATTAGAATAATTAACAAAAAAACACCTGCAAAGGCTTCCTAAGCATTAAAAAGGTCCCTTAAGGCACTGCCACACTTATCAATCGCACCAGCGATCACGACAAAGACTCGACCTGGCGAGATCGCTGGTGCGATCGCTATGTGATCGCTAGTTAGATTCCAAACACATCTCATCAGCGATCTGTATAACGACCTCTGCGGTCATTGGGAAAACCTAGTCCCACCTGCGACGCTGGTGAAGTCATTCATAAAGGGTGTCACACTCAGCGATTCAGGCTCACCAGCGGGACACCAACGACCAAAAAACGGCTCAGAACGTTCATAAGCGATCAGCGACATCTCAGCAGGGGCCACATCGCTGCTACATATCACACACAGCTGCGTCGCTAACGAGATCGCTACTGCGTCATAAATGGTGACGCAGTAGCGATCTCGTTCGTGATCTCGCTAGCGATCTCGCTTAATGTGGCATACCTTTTAGTCTGTTTCAGTAGGCTCCACAATCATGGGGACTGCTGACTTGACAGATATTCAGAAGGCAGGTATTGACACACTCCACAAGGAGAGAAAGCCACAAAAGGTCATTGCTAAAGAAGCTGGCTGTTCACAGAGTGCTGTATCCAAGCATATTAATGGAAAGCTGAGTAGAAGGAAAAAGTGTGTTGGAAAAAGGTGCGCAAGCAATCATGATAACCGTAGCCTTGAAAGGTTTGTTAAGAAAAGGCCATTCAAAAATTTTGGGGAAATTCACAAGGAGTGGACTGCTGCTGGAGTCATTGCCTCAAGAGCCACCACACACAGACATATTCAGGACATGGGCTACAAGTCTCACATTCCTTCTGTCACTCATGACCAATAGACAACGCCAGAAGCGTCTTACCTGGGCCACTGATAAAAAGAACTGGATTGCTGCTCAGTGGTCCAAGGTGTTGTTTTCAGATAAAAGTAAATTTTGCATTTCATTTGGAAATCGAGGTCCTAGAGTATGGAGGAAGAGTGGGGAGGCACAAAATCCACCTTTCTTGAGCTCTAGTGTGAAGTTTCCACAATCAGTGATGGTTTGGGGAGCCATGTCATCTGCTGGTGTAGATCCCCTGTGTTTTATCAAGACTAAAGTCAGCGCGGCCGTCTACCAGGAAATTTTAGAGCATTTCATGTGTTAGGCGTCGGGATTCTCCCACTGAATGGGATAGATTCCAAGCCTTGTCTGGTGCAGTGGTCCCCCATTCTAACTCGTCCACTGGGATGACTGCTCAGCTTAGGCTCATGCTGCATATGTCGTTACTGCTGGATCTCCAGCTAAGCCTACGGTGACTACTGATTTACACGTGCAGCGTTCTGCTCTGCAGTCTAAGTCCAGATTTGACCCTCCTGAGCATGTCCGTGATGTGGCGCCTTCTCATTGGTGCTCTGACGTCAGCTGCTCTGGTGATGTGGCAGCTTCTGATTGGTCCACAGGCGAGGTCCTGTCTGGCTGAACATGAACCTTGTACATAAAAGTTCTTCTGGAGCGCGCGTCGGTGCGCTATTATCATTTTGTGTTGCGGGTGTGAGTGGATACTCTGCCACGCTGTGTGCATGTGTGTGACTTAGTTTTTGTCAGGCAGTGTAGGGTTGGATCTCCCACTTGGCTCGGTATCTGTTTCCCGTCCTGTGTGTAGTTAGCACAGCAGAGTCACGGAACGAGCACAAACACCAGCATAGTGGGGGGTAAGCTACAGGGACCCCACTAGCCTCTAACTTGCTGTATGCCTGTGAAGTCAAACAGGGTATTGCTTCTAGAGCTCTGCTATATTGTCACTCTGGGGAGTAACTGAGCTTTCTACTTAGTTTTTGTTAACTGAGTGATGTTTAACTCAGTGAGTTTATAGTGTTGGCTCGCAGCCTTGCTCCGCCATTGTTCTTCGGCTACAGTGTAACATCTCTGCACGGTGGACCCCGAGTTGTGAACACATTTTATTTTTATTTATTGCATTCTGCCAACCCAAACATCATGCTTCCCTCTGCTGACAAGCTTTTTGGAAATGGAATTGTCATTCTCCAGCAGGGCTTGGCATCTGTCCACACTGCCTAAAGTATCAAATACCTGGTTTAAAAACAATGGTATCATTGTACTTGATCGGCCAGCAAACTCGCCTGACCTTAACCCCATAGAAAATTAATGGGGTATTGTCAAGAGGAAGATGAAAGACAAGAGACCCAACAATGCAGATGAACTGAAAGTTGTTATTAAAGTTACCTGGGCGTCCATAACACGTCAGCAGTGCCACAGGCTGTTCGCCTCCACGTCACACTGCATTGATGCAGTAATTGATTTGAAAAGAGCCCCAACCAAGTATTGAGTGCATTTACTGAACATACATTTCAGTAGGCCATAATTTCGGATTTCAAAATCATTTTTCAAGCTGGTGTTTTAAAGTATTCTAATTTACTGATATAATGACTTTTGGGTTTTCATTGGCTGTAAGCCATAATCATCAACATTAACAGAAATAAACACTTGAAATAGATCACTGTTTGTAATGACTCTATATAATATATGAAATTCACTTTTTGTATTGAAAAACTGAAATAAATTAACTTTTAGTAATATTCTTATTTTGTGGGAAGCACCTGTAGATCTTAGCTATCCCCTCACAAACAACACATACAGTGTTTGCGGTGAATTTACCACATATACTGTATGCTCCCTTTACTTTGTGTGTAGTTTTGGGTTATTTATGAGGCTCATTTTTGAACAAATTTTAATTCTGCATATTTAATACAGATTTAATATGGATTTATATATCAATATGATTTTTTTCTTTAATATTTTTCATGTTTTCTGGTGACTATTTGTCATATTTTGATAGTGTGTTACTATTTACAAAAAATATTTCTGCCCTACAAAAAAATTTACATAATTAATAATATACAAGTGCAAAATATTTTCAAGCTGAGATGTAAAATCCTCATAAAATGTTACTATATGATGCAAAATTACCAGAATTTACATTTTTAAACCAGGTGTGCTTTTGCGCTTTGCTTCATGGATCATTTACCATAATATTTAACTTGTTAGCAGTTGGAAACCATGCCATTTCCAGGAGGGCTTTTACTTAGAAATCAGTTGTATATTAGTAATTAATGAAAATGTGAAATTATTTTCAGAAAGAAATAACACAAAAAGCTAGTATGTACAAGTCCTTACAGATGCATTTGCAAAACTACACAAATGTGTAAATTAACATGGAGCGCTTGGCACTTAGAATGGAGTAGCACAACTCTAAAAAGATCTGCAGTGTACAAATACATAATTAAATTTTCTATGCTCAGTAGAAGCTCATTGCATTTGTTTTAGTGTTTGCATAAAATACTAAAGTCTTTTGTTTGCAAGATGCAAAAATCAAAGCTGCTTTTAACCCCTTAAAGACCAAGCCATTTTGTAGGTTAAGGACCAGGCCTATTTTTACATTTCTGACCACTGTCACTTTATGTGCTTATAACTCTGGAACACTTCAACGAATCTTGGCGATTCTGAGACTGTTTTTTCGTTACATATTGAACTTCATGATAGTCATAAAGTTTCTTCGATATAACTTGCAGTTATTTATGAAAAAAATAGAAATATGGCGAAAATTTTGAAAATTTTGCAATTTTCAAACTTTTAATTTTTATGCCCTTAAATCAGAGAGATATGTCACAAAAATAGTTAATAAATAACATTTCCCGCATGTCTACTTTACATCAGCTCAATTTTGGAACCAAAATTTTTTTTTTGTTAGGAAGTTATAATTTAGAATTTTTCCAACAAAATTTACAAAACCATTTTTTAGGGACCACCTCACATTTGAAGTCACTTTGAAGGGTCATTATGACAGAAAATACCCAAAAGTGACACCATTCTAAAAACTGCACCCTTCAAGGTGTTCAAAACCACATTCAAGAAGTTTATTAACCCTTTAGGTACTTCACAAGAATTGAAGCAATGTGGAAGGAAAAAATTAACATTTAACTTTTTTTCCCCAAAATTTTTCTTTCGACATAATTTTTTAATTTTGTCAAGTGTATCAGGAGAAAATGAACCACAATATTTGTTGTACAATTTCTCCTGAGTACACCGATACCCCATGTGTGGAGGAAGACCAATCTTTAGGCGCACGGCAGTGCTCAGAAGGGAAGGAGCATCATTTGAGATGCAGTGGTAGTTCAAAGGCATGACGTGCACAGTCCATCATGGTGACAAAACTGACATCCTGCCTTGAGGACTGTGCACATCAATGGACAGTAAGAGGTTAAAGAAGAAAAAAAATCAGAAAATGTGTACAAGACCTAATGCATAAAGTCATATGGAGTCTAAATATGGCAACCTAGAAGTGTGTAAAGTCCTACAGTTCCTACGAATGCGTCTGATTTCATACAAAAGTACACCATTTTTTTTAGTTTGACATATACTGTATAATATTACTGTAGGATGCGTTACTGACCAATTCTTCCATAACAGCTGCAGTATTGTAGTGTGCAATGTTTTAATGGCTTAAATTAATAACTCAAGGCCTCATTCAGATATCCTTGAATCACTGACGTGTTCTTTCCATGATTTTCAGAAATGCATCATGACTCTATTAAAGTCTAAGGTGTTATTCACTTGTACGTGTTTTATGGAAAACTGGGTGTCCTCAATAAAAAAATCACGGTGGCGTCAATTTTTTTATTCAAGTCTCAGATCAAAATTATCCATACAAGTCTATGGGTCCATGAGAAATAAATCACTGCCATCTGTATGCTGTCATTTATGACATTTGCAATGGTAACTAGACTCTTTACAATTTATTTATGTTTCAATATGAGAAAATCACAGATGAAATACTGAAGGTAAAAACTGACACTGACCAAACATTTATTAAAATTGCATCCAAAACATTGATAAAACATGGTCTGTCTTTACATGTACAAGAAAAAAATACTAATGTCTGAATGAGAATTAAAACTCAGCCTCTCCCCTTCATCTGTCAAAGTAAAAAATGAGTAAAAGAGTTCTAGGTAGGCTAAACAAGTTCTTCTCATTTCTAGTTCTTGAGTGACCCCCAACAAGTCTTGATTTGAGAATATCACATAGAGAGAATTCTTGGCAATTCCTGATTTGATAATTGCATACTGGTGCTATGCTGAAAAGAACCATGTTTTTTTTGGATTACATTCAGGTGTAGCAACGTTTTTCCACCATGAATTGTTTTACAAATCAAAGCCCTAATTCCCCCACTGAGGAGGTTTTCAAAATCATGTCTATGTCTATTATTCTGTAAAGTTTATAGATTTTCACAGTGAAGCCCATCCCTAAATATCTCTAACATCTTAATCTTATGTGAGAAGAACACCTCACTAAACCTTGGAGCATAGCCTTCTTAGATAGAATTTCAATGTGTAATAGTAAGGAATGTAATTAGTGATGAGCGAGAATGCTCGTTGCTCGGATTTTCCTGAGCATGCTCGGGTGTCCTCCGAGTATCTTGGCGTGCTCGGAGATTTAGTTTCTGTCGATGCAGCTGCATGATTTGTGGCTGCTGGACAGCCTGAATACATGTGAGGATTCTCTGTTTTGTTAGGGAATCCCCACAAGTATTCAGGCTGTCTAGCAGTCGCAAATCATGCAGCTGTGTTGACACATACCAAATCTCCGAGCACGCCAAAATACTCGGAGGACACCCGAGCATGCTCGGGAAAACACGAGCAATGAGTATACTCGCTCATCACTAAATTAAATATTAAAGGGAACCTATCACCAGGTTTGGCAAATATGTGTTACGGCTACCGCCTTTCAGAGTTTATCTACATATCTTATTCTATAATGCTGTAGATAAACCCCTGATCTGACCTGCAAGAGAATAAAAACAACTTTTATTATAGTCATCTGCGGGGCGGTCCGGTCCGATGGGTGTCACAGGTCTTGGTCAGGTGCCTACCATTTTCTTGCGATGCCGCCCTCCTGCTTGCTTCATGGCTCCCTGGTATCACGCTCTGTGCAGACATACTTATCTGCCTTGTTGAGGGCAGAGCAAATTCCTGCAGAGCGCAGACACTGGACCTCTCTGACCTTTCCCAGCGCCTGCGCACTGCAGTACTGTGCTCTGATAAGTATAGGGCAGATAAGTATGCCTGCGCAGAAGCGCAAAGCCGGGAAGCCTGTGTGGATGATGCAGGGACACATCATCCACATGACGCAAGCAGGAGGATGGCATCACAAGAAGATGGGAGGCGTCAGACCAAGACATGCGACACCCATTGTACTGGACCGCCCTGCAGATGAGTATAATAAAAGTTATTTTTCTTCTATTGCAGGTCGGATTGGTGGCTTGTATACAGCATTATAGAATGCTGTAGGTAAGCCCTGAAAGGGGATGGCCATAACTCATATCGGCCAAACCTGTTGACTGGTTCCCTTTAAGGCCTCATACAAAGAAAAGAGCCATGTGTAGGAGGTCATTTGGAGACATTCTCCTCTTCTCACTGTTTGATGCTGTATGCATTGTTGAATTATAATAGTAGTCATCACTGTGTACAATTGCCTGTCTCCTTGAGTATGAATTAGTATATTCTGCTCTTTGTTCCTTAGAAAAATATAATAATTAAGCTCCAAAGCAGATCAAAACCTAACATATCTTATGACCTAGAAAGAACCTCATATGAAATTCAGGCTGCCCGAATGAAGACATCTTGAAAAAGGAATAGGTTCACTGGGTGCAATCATCTCTGGATTTCATAGAAAACATGGTTTAAATACAAGGAAACAGGAGGACAAGTTATTTGTGCAGCTCTCTGCCGACTTTTCCATACCTACTACTGCTTGATTGACAGGTCTCTTTTTTTCTTATACACAAATACAAAATATTTTTCTATCAAAACTGATCCAGGGCACAGAAGCTGGCAGGCAGCTTCCCAGATGACTTGTCTCTTTTTTGTGATATTTGCTTTTTTTACCTTGAGAATGGTGCCAGTCATATTGGGACAATAAAGAACATTTTTCAAAAATAGAAGGCTTCTGATTTACCATAGTGCAGAACGTTCAACGTGATATCATGATATCATCCTCCTCTACTACTGTCTCGTATATATTTCAGAGAAAAACATTACAGTTTATAATCATGGAGCTTATCGTTGATTTATGCCGCCTGTGGTTACGGCAGCATGAATCTCCTGACAGGTTCCCTTTAAAAACACATCCTGGCCAACTTCTTGATGTAAACATAGGACCGATCAGTATGTTTTACATTAAATATATCACTTTATTATCATTCCTGCTAAGAGTCTATTTTGTACAGTGATTTTTTTTACATTGTGTCCCAGTGACTCACAAATATTTTATATAAAACTGGTAAAAGTTACTTTAGACGACATTAACTACTGTACTATTAATAAAAGAGCGAAGAACATTCTGAACTTACTAAAGGGAAATTAACTCTGTTAGAAAACATTTCAGTAAAATACATCTTTATGGACTGAATTACAATGTTGCAATATAATTTTGTATGTATGTGTATATCCTGTTGAAAGTACTATGCCAGACTTTAACAATGTGCTTCATATACGTTCTTTATTCAGTTAGCTAGTTGTATTCCTTACAAAATTACAAGTATTGGAACCTTACGATGAGGATCTATCAATTATTACAATTATTACTACAATTATTATTACATTGAAACTATTTTCACCTACAGTATATGTAGACATAATACACCTTTTCGGAGGCCGAATATGAAAGAATATGTTGTCTAAACCAGGAGTTCACAACCACCAGTCCGCAGACCAGGACCGGGCCGTTGGAATTTTTTTGCCGGTCCGCGGCGCCATGGCTCAGTGCACACTGCAGGTGCCTGCCCTGGTCGTTCATTATCACCGGAGTGCACATACGCACTCAGCGTTCATCATCTGAATGCTGTGACACACGGGGAGCCAGCAGCTGTAGCACTGTAGTGACAGCTGCAGCCACCGGCTTCCAGAAGACATTAATATACACCCTCCATCCCTGCATCTCTGTCCCAGCGTGGCAGCTTCTTCCTGTGCTGAGCGGTTACGTGGTACTGCTCATTAAGGTCATGAATATGGACACGACTCCACTCCCATTGGCGTGGAGTGCATATTCATGACCTTAATGAGCGGTACCATGTTTCTGCTCCGCACAGGAAGAAGCTGACGTGCCGGGATAGAGATGCAGGGATGTTCAGCGATGGTTTGAGGATGGTAAGTATGACGGAGGAGGACGGGGAGGACAGGGAAGCCCAGCAGAGTCCAACCATGCGTACAAGATGGGACTGGGGAGCCATGCATACAAGGATGGGAGAGGGTGGAGCCGAGCCATGCATACAAGATGGGACTGGGGGAGCCGAGCCATGCATACAAGATGGGACCGGGGGAGCTGAGCCATGCATAAAGGATGGGACCGGGGGAGCCATGCATACAAGGATGGGAGAGGGGGGAGCCGAGCCATGCATACAAGATGGGACCGGGGGAGCCGAGCCATGCATACAAGATGGAACAGTGGGAGCCATGCATACAAGGATCGGAGGGGGGGAGCCGAGCCATGCATGCAAGATGGGACAATGGAGCCATGCATACAAGGATGGGAGGGGGTGAGCTGAGCTATGCACACAAAATGGGACCGGGGGAGCTATGCATGCAACAGGGGGAGCCACACAGAACTGGACGGGATGGGGCGAACCACACATACCGGGATAGGAATGAAGGGACAATGCATACCTGGCTTATACTCGAGTCAATATGCTTGCCCAGTTTTCCGTGGCAAAATTAGGTGCCTCGGCTTATACTCTGGTCGGCTTATACTCGAGTATATACGATATATATATATATCAATCAGTACTTTGTGGGGCCATACATGAGGGAGATCATAAGTGTGGAACCATCATACTATACATGGGGGGCTTATATGTGTTGGACCATCTTTTGATACATGGGAGATTATATGTGTGGGACCATCTTGCTATGTATGTGGGATTATATGTGTGGGACCATCTTGCTATACATGGGGGATTATATGTGTGGGACCATCTTGTTATACATGGAGGATTATATGTGTGGTACACCTTTTGAATATTTGTCAAATTTTCTTACACCATGAGTAAAAAACAATCAGCATGTGCAGTACTCCAGTAAAATTTTTTCTAAGTGCTCAATGCTCCATTTCCTTGTAAGTTCCAATCATCTTCAGCAGTGACTGTCATCAGTAGTAGTAGCCATCTTTCAGCGTTAGGGGTCCACTACTCCTCCGCCTCAAACCCTTGTAAAATGAGTAAAACCTATGGTGAGTTGAGTCACATTCACATTATAAATGTTATAATTAAATGATAAGTATGCAATACTAAACTACAACTCGGTCCATGGCCCCGCCCCATATGACCAAAGCCCTGCCCCACCTCCAACCTCGCCCTGCCAGGCCTTAGAAGAATGGTCTTGCTTGAAGCCGGTCACTGGTGCAAAAAAGGTTGGGGACCACTGGTCTAAACTGATATACTTTTGTTGCTGAGGTAACAGCAAGGAGCAACTGAACACTTCAAATGATATGCAGTATATGTCAGTCAGAATATCTTTAAAGGAGTTTATACAGTTATGATTTACCTTTAGGCCACATTCACATGTTCAGCATTTTGGTCAGTATTTTACCTCAGTATTTTTAAGCCAAGACCAGGAGAGTGTGATAAATACAGAAGTGATATAGGAAGAAAAAGCTATGGACCAAAAACACTGGGATCACCTCAATATAAACGATTTTATTGGATACAAACAAACATAACATATTAAAAACATTTAAAAGTCAGAAACATGACAATATAACCCTATTAGCCCTTAATAAGGCTCTACGCTCAAAAATGAAAATGCCCCTGACGAAGCTACCTTGCGGTAGCGACATGCGTCAGGCCTCTCTACAACCTCCCTCAACCATGGTCATTTTTCTTGTTTTCCAATCTAAACCAGTATTTTGCTGTGCTTGATTGTGTTCACTATCTTATTGGAACTTTATATTGTTGAGATTTTGTAGTATTTTGCACAGAGTGTTTTTTGTATATTTCCATTTGTATTATTGCTATATATAGGTGGTTTATTGTGTGGGGGAGCTTAGAGCCTTATTAAGGGCTAATAGGGTTATATTGTCATGTTTCTGACTTTTAAATGTTTTTAATGTTATGTTTGTTTGTATCCAATAAAATCGTTTATATTGAGGTGATCCCAGTGTTTTTGGTCCATAGCTTTTTCTTCCTATATCACGTTATGTATTATATGGACCTCTGGTGTATCCCTGCATTTGTGGTGCCCTCTCAGATTTTTTGCATAAATACAGAAGTGGTGACCTGTTTCTATTATACTTTTCCTCTGATTTTGGCTTACAATTACTGATGTAAATAACTGTCCACATACAACTTGTGAAAGTGGTCTTAGGATAAACCTTGAATATTAGATAAGTGTGTCAAATTATCACACAACCTCCAAAAAGTTGTGGGAAGGAGCATACAGCATTTGTGCAAGTGCCGCAGTCCCTTCCATGTTTACATCAGCCTGTAGCTTGATTTGTAGTTGACTGTGATGTAATTTTAGCATATATTGATAGCTTCTTAACCTGAATGACTACCACAAATACTGGCACAGGTGAGTAAGAGGAATTAGAAATATTGTCAATTCAGCTCACCACATGTGTTAGGCTGGTTTCACATTTGCGGTTGTGTCCGCTGCGTTTCTGACGCATACATCCACATGCGTCGTGTTTTCATATCTTTTACATTGTGGACATAGGTACATGCATTTGCATGCGTTCTTCTGCGTTTGCTTACGCATGCGTCGTTTCGCTGTGTGCGGCGGGGCGCAGGTGATGCACCATGTTGCAATTTTGGAGGCGTCAAATTTCCACAGCCATAAGCATGTGGACGCTTGCTGATGGAGTGCGTCAAAACAACACATTACAGTCTATGGGAATGCATAGGTACGCAAGGACATGCATTCGCTTGTGTTTGCTGTATACAGAATTTCCATGAGACATGCCATTGGGCGTGGCTCGTGTCAAGGAAATTCTCCTGGAAAATCTTTTTCCTATAGAATGCATGTGCATAAAAAGCGCAAACGCATGCAAACTAGTGGGTTTTTTTGCCGTTATGCGTAAGCTGATACCGATAAAAAATGCTGCATTAGCATGCGTTTGCATGCGTTTTTGCATGCGTTTGCGGACGATACGCTGCGGACTTAACCGCAAATGTGAACCTAGTCTTAGAGATAAGTATCCCAGGAGACTTCCAAGGTAGAAAGCCGTTGGTTCGGGCATGGTTTCGGAGTATGGACTTGTCCAGCTTTCAGGTCAAATTGCTCTCAATTGTCCAAACGGCGATGTTCTCCAGCACCAAAAGGAAATAGCTAAAACTAAGCTTTTAATCACATATTAAAAAAAAAATTAACATGTTTTGGGTTTCAACCGAAACTTTAAGCTTTATGGCTTCTTTTTAACATGTGCATGTTTTCCAAATTTTTTAATCCTATAGAATTAAAGGCTATGTTTTAAGTGCTTCCCTTTTAGTGCTGGAGAACATCCCAATTTGGACGATTAAGACAAGGTGAGTAAGAACAAGCATTAAAGCCAAAGCCTCTTAGAACAGTTGATTGGAAGAGGTGCTGATAGTCAGATCATAAATAAACCGATATTGGTAGCTGATCCAGATGATAAGTAATCAAATTCAAAGGCTGGCTAACACCTTTTACCTTTTCTCTTCCATAGGCAACAAATTCTGATCAATTATAAATCTCCTTCTAACTTCTTGCTTACTAAGTAAAATTATGGTAATTTGGAATGTACATTATATATATAAAATAAATAACATCTCTTCTAAGTAATATACTGGGGAACCTTGGACCCCTAGTCTAAAGGATTGAGTGCATGTAACAAATATTTAAAATTCCATAATCAAGCCCTCCCATGAATTTTTTTGCATAAATATGTGTATAAGTGTATGTAGTGTACTGTCAGTATTTTATTATACTCAACTACTGCCATCTTTTTTGAAATTCAGCATTGTTCTCTTCCTCTTCTAAGTGATGTCACCACTTTTCAGACTATCTGGGTCACATTGTGCTCTGCATGATCTGGGAGTAGCTATTATATTGTAACTCTATGGAGTGTCAGAAAGAGGCTCCATAGACATATATTGTAAAAGAGGATATAGGATCACAAATAGAGTGTTGAGTGAACTGAAGAGTATGAAGTGTACATGCCACTGTGAAAAGTCGTGGAATGATGCTGGATACTTGGGGAGATGGTGGAAGGTGAGTATATTAACACACTGATACTGCAGTGCATACACATATAAACATTGTTTAGCCAAGAAAAGTTATAGTACTTCTTTAAGATTCCTAAAACCAAGGAATATTTTCTTAAGAAATCTAGGACAGTAAGCTAAACCTCTGACTCCGACTTCTCAATTTCCCTGACGACGATGACAACTTACTACTTCACCTCCTCAATTTAAATGACTTGAATCCCGACTGACTCCAACTCCCTTATACATGGCTTATGTGTAAGTTCTGTAGCCCACTCATCCTAACTGCTAACTTAGTCAGAGCTTCTTTTCCTTTAGCAAGCTGTTGATCATCCAGAAATATACGATGACGGGTCCACATAAACAGCTGTCAGAAAAGTTTTGTTTTCTAATAACAGTGTCTCTCCATTTCATTGAAGCAGCAATGCCATCTGCGATTAAAACTCCTCTTTGGGAAAGACAAAACAACAAGTTCTTCTACTCTTTCATGAAAATGCCAGGAGTTAAATCCTTAGCTTCTAATTTTTTAGTCACTGTAAATGGGTGATGAAGCAATTTCTTCAATTCAGCCACCTGTGTCCATTGACCTTTGTTTACTGTTACATTTGAGTTGACCATATCTACCAAAAAGTTTCAGCTCAAGCAATCGCTCAATTATTAAATAGGTGCTGCCCCACATAGTGACTTGATCTACAGTTGCCCCTTTCCCAGTATGTCTCCTCAAGAAAGAATCAATTTTATGGGTCCTAGCAGCAATAACCAATTTTCTCACCTTGCCAATCAGAGTTCCAGCATGTCCCTTTTATTAGATTTTTATTACCCGCTGCAGCATGTGCACAACATGGCACATGTGATGAACATGATATGATGTGTAGAGGAGGAGCTTCATTACTGAGCATGTACATGAAGTACTGGGCATGTACATGAAGTGCAGCACAGATTAATCTCAACCAAATGCCTAGATCCTTAGGTCAGGAATAGAACAGACATTTACAGGACATTTCATAACTTTTCCAAAATCTTATAAAAAAATATTCAGCACATCCTGCACTGAACTACTGTATAAGGAAAAAAGGATTAGCATCACAAAAGAAAATAAAATGCCTGTATTACCGGTGGTCAACAGTTACTAGATCCATCCATACCTAATGAGAGCAGCCATATGCGACTCATTGCATGGTGAGGATTTTCTGTTCTCCTTTCTCTATTTGCATTGAACTACTGTACCCAATTTATTATATATTTTAGGTGTTGAAGTCAGTCCATTTTATACTGACTGACTCAGACTCCACCAAAATGGACACTGACTCCAACTCTACGACTCCGACTCCACAATACTGAAGAAATTGTTGTCCTCTTTTGCTTGAAGTAGCCATCTTTTTCTTCTTTGATCTAATTAAAAGTGAAGGAAAACAGATGTCCCAAAAAAGAATATAGGAAAAATGTACCATACTTAAAAGTGGTTGCCACTCTAGAATATCTATGGTGTATCGACAGGATATGCCATAAATGTCTGATAGCTGCATGCTCCACTGCTTGAAACCACATCTACAGAGATTGGACCCCTTCTTGCGTTGTGTGGTCACATGTGCAAAGCTCCCCCATTCATTTCTACTGTATTAGGAGTAAGTATTCTGACAAACCCCAAGCTGTGATGGTAGAACAGATTTACTGAACGATTTGAATAATCTTTTCTTCAAATGAGGGCTCAGCGGCAATCAAGTGAGCTTTGTTGATCTAGTAGCCGCTCACCTGTTATTTATTGTGGAAACTGAAATTGTGCAGTAGCAATGTCGTATGACATGGCATTTAACGTACTTTGAAGAAGGTTTTCTCACTGACACATATAATGTCCTAAGCAGGCCACCTTATTGATTCCTGGCACATTAAGTGCTGTCCGCTTGATGAGGTGTCACCATGTCAGATGTGATTTTTCCCTGTAGTCAAGTAGAGGGAATATTATATTCCATAAATGAGAAAACAAGAGATTGGTTGGCAGTGTTGTAATGGAGGACACTTTTTACAAACAGTAAATTTAGGATCAGTTCACGCTTAGTAATACAATGTCCACAAAGGTCAACTTCTTGTCTCACACATACCTGAAGCAATCCTGCAAAATTCTGGGATATTTCTTTGAGATGTGCAACATAGATCGGTTATTTTAGTAACTGCATATTAAAAGCAAATGTGCAAAATATAGAATTTCCTTTTATGTCTGAGGCAGTGGAGGGACACTAATGAAGATAAGTGTGATTCTAATATCTTCCATTCAGCTATATCTCAGCTCATCAGGGAGTTTGGAAAGCGATGCACGTAGCTCAAGGTTGGAAGATTTCAGTAATTATTCTTAGTTCCTTGCCTCTTTCCCATTGTTGCTTGTATAGATTGTACACATTATTGGACTGTTCATCACATACACAAATATTCTTGTTATTTTCAGAATACTATAGTTTATGTTTAACCAGCGCCAAAACAAAGACTATGTTAACATTGAAGTTAGCTTGCTAAATGACTTCTCTTTGAATACAACTTCAAAAGTGAATGTGTGATCAGAAAATGACCTATTATTTAAATTAGGGTTTTGTGTTACATTTATTTTTACAAAATATTTTGGAATTTGGTTTCCATTTGAAAATCTTAATTAAATAATTCTATTTGGAAATCATGCAATTTTCATACTAGCCACTTGTACTTTTTTTCTACTCTAACTTCCTGTTTCGCAAAATCTAAGTGTAGATTAGCAGCAATGAACAGATTTGTGCCAATTGTTTGTATTGAAGCATCTAATGAGTGTGTGCAAACATTGTGATGGAAGTGCGAATATGGTAAGCAAAAAAAAAACTTGGCACTTAACTTCTAGAGAATTTTTGTAGTTTGTAGCGGTGCTGACACTTCGTTCCCCATAGGCATTAAATCAGCACAGGCTTTATGCCCAGCTCTGAGTACTACTCTTCTGTTCTGAAATAAGACCACCAGTGCATACGGTATTCTCTTCGAATGGAATATGGTCAGCAGTGATATCACCTGTTGTGATTGGTGGATTCTGGGTTATCGGTGGGTATAGAAATGTTATCTGTTATTGTTATCTTGTCTCTGATAAGGAAAGTACTGTAATCTCTTCCTGAAAGGACAGGAAATATGAATAAAAAATACATCCAGTAGCCAGTGTGAAATTACGAGATTACTAATTTTGTCTTTTAATAAATAAAATGATTTGAAAAAAATTGCAACACATTCCCCTCAAAAATCAATGTGTAATCCATATTATTTTATGCAGACCGCTACCTACAATATAAAGAATTAAAGCATAAAATATATTTATAGAACTGTATTTAACAAGTAACCGTCATTTTAAACTCAACAGTACATATAACATTAAGCAACTTTGTAATACATCTTATTAGAGAAATCGCCTTCTTTCTCATCCCGATTCATCTTTCAATCTCAATTCAAGGGTAAAATCTGTTCAATTTGTATTCAGTGATGATAAATTGTCACATTTTTGAGAAAGGAGACAACAGCTGCTGCTTGTAAGATTCTATGGAGAGGAAGGAGAAGTGACAGGCAGACAAACACAATCTGCAGCAAATTCTCCTGAAACAATAGTTATATTTTAAGGCATTGTCTAGGGCTTTAAACTTGATATAGTTGATAAATCTTTCCAAACATGTGCAAGAAAATAGTAATTTATCATAATTATATGAGTCTGAGAAAAACTTTGATAATATACAATAAAAGGGGTGGACATGTCATTGCTGCAACCTAAGCAGTCACACTGGGGGCCCAAGAAGTATGGGCACATTTCCATCTCCCAAAGCCCATTACATTGTGGATTGTGATCAGTATTGGATTGTAAAGGGCCCATATATTGCTTTTGCACAGTTGCACTCTCCCGTCTGTGTCCACCAATGCCCAATAACTTCTTGCAAATGTTAAAGATTGTGGTAAAAGGAATCACTTTGATTATATATTGTAGTTTGTCAATTCACTAATGGGCAGTGTTCTCTCATTTTCCATTATATAATCACATTTGGTCTATATAATACAACAGTCTGAGAACAGCATTTTACCAGCCAGCGTACACTGCTCTACTTTTGACTAGTCGGACTAGCACAATATCATATTTGTAGAATTACACATATGTGACGTCTCTCCAGGCTGCCTAATCCTAAGAAGAGCCGCAGATACCGGGAGGTAGGATGTGGTTCTCAAGGCTCATGTCCAACGGCCAGAGAATACATACCTGGTCTGGGTCCTGCAAATCGATCTGCACCAACTTTAACATTAATACTCAGCTGTATTTTCATGGTGTACAATAATAATAAATTATATTGTGGTACCGTGTTAGCCAGAAAAATCGATGTGAATACTTTTCCGTCCAATTATGACAAGAGCATTCTTAAGGTGATACCTTTATTGGCTAACCAGAAAATTATATGTTCGCTAGCTTTCAGAGCACAGTGGCTCCTTCTTCAGGCAAGATTACATTTGAAATAATAAGAAAGACACATCAGATGCTTACTATAGTAGGAAATTTGTTCAAGACCTGGGAGGTGTGATGCCTTCAAAGGAAATCGAATTAGCATTATCTTACAAATGGAGAGCTGGTGGGAATGTGTTACTATCTGGAGTCCTTCTGGTGAAGGTGTGAACTGTGTCTATGTAGTGAACCATATAACCAGGTGTTAAGTTGAGTCCTAGTGTCAAAGTATTGAACATCCTAATAAGTTTGAATTCCCATATTTTTCTCTCCCTGTCATCCTTAAAATGACCTTTTAGTATTAAGACTTTTAAGTCTGTCATACAATGTCCAGTTCCAGAGAAATGTTTTCCCACAGGCGTGTCCATTTCATTCCTGATCGTATGTCTGTGTAGATTCATCCTTGTTTGTAGTTTTTGCATGGTTTCCCCAATATAGATAGCTCCAGGGCACCTTGTGCATTGTATCATGTACACCACATTGGAGGACGTACATGAAAAGGAACCCATGACCTTATAGTCCTGATTTGTGTTTGGTACACGGACTGTATTTGTTGGTAATATGTGGGTACAAGTTTTGCATTTTTTGTTGTTACATGGGAATGTGCCAGTCACTGATGGTGACAAGAGGACACTTCTGACAAGGAGATTCCTTAAGTTAGGGGGCTGTTTGTAGGAGAGGAGTGGTAGTTCTGGGAATATGTCTTTCAATTTGTGTTCTCTGTGGAATATGGGTTGGAGATCAGCACCAATTTTCCTTAGGATGCTCATGTGGGGGTTGTATGTGACCACACTACTGGAACTAGTACCACATCCTCACTACTGGAACTAGTACCACATCCTCACTACTGGAACTAGTACCAGGCAATCCCAAAACAGGTACCTTCTACATGTTGCCTAAAATACACAAAGAAGGTAATCCTGGGAGGCCCATCATCTCTGGTATTGGGACTTTAACTGAGAATATCTCCGGCTGGGTGGAGAACATTCTGAAACCCTTGGTGAGGAGCACACCCAGCTATATCCAGGACACCACGGATATTCTTTGCAAATTGTCAGCGCTGGGCCCACTTCCAAGGGACACGATACTAGCCACCATGGACATAGAGTCTCTCTATTCCAACATTCCTCATGAGGATGGAATCACAGCATGTAAATATTTCCTTCAAAATAACAATCTGGCCACAGAACCAACACTGCAATTCATCAGGTTTGTGCTTCATCACAACTATTTTTCTTTTGGGAACAATTTATACCAACAGTGCATGGGCAGCGCCATGGGAAGCAAAATGTCCCCACAATATGCCAACCTATTTATGGCGAAACTGGAGGAGGAGTTTTTGTCATCTTGCCCTATTAAACCTCTTGCATACTTCCGCTACATTGATGATCTGCTAATAATCTGGACAGGCTCAAAAGATGATCTGCTCACCTTCCACAATAACTTCAACAAATACCACCCAACCATCAAGCTCACCCTCAACTTTTCAAAGTCTCAAATACATTTTCTGGACTTGACCATATACATCAAGGACAACGCCATACAAACATCAATTTACCATAAGCCCACAGGATGTCCAGCATACCTTAGATGGAACAGCTTTCATCCAAGACACACAAAAAAATCCATCATCTACAGTCAAGCTCTGAGATATATTCGGATCTGTTCAGACAGTAAAGACAGGGAACTACAGCTGCTATCTCTGAGGAATACATTCCTACAACAAGGATACCATCCACTGGTAATAGATGAACAGATCCACAGGGCTACAAGAATCCCAAGAAGCAACCTCCTGGATTACAAACTGAGAGAGGACAACAACAGGGTACCTCTTGTGGTCACATACAACCCCCATGAGCATCCTAAGGAAAATTGGTGCTGATCTCCAACCCATATTCCACAGAGACCACAAATTGAAAGACATATTCCCAGAACTACCACTCCTCTCCTACAAACAGCCCCCTAACTTAAGGAATCTCCTTGTCAGAAGTGTCCTCTTGTCACCATCAGTGACTGGCACATTCCCATGTAACAACAAAAAATGCAAAACTTGTACCCACATATTACCAACAAATACAGTCCGTGTACCAAACACAAATCAGGACTATAAGGTCATGGGTTCCTTTTCATGTACGTCCTCCAATGTGGTGTACATGATACAATGCACAAGGTGCCCTGGAGCTATCTATATTGGGGAAACCATGCAAAAACTACAAACAAGGATGAATCTACACAGACATACGATCAGGAATGAAATGGACACGCCTGTGGGAAAACATTTCTCTGGAACTGGACATTGTATGACAGACTTAAAAGTCTTAATACTAAAAGGTCATTTTAAGGATGACAGGGAGAGAAAAATATGGGAATTCAAACTTATTAGGATGTTCAATACTTTGACACTAGGACTCAACTTAACACCTGGTTATATGGTTCACTACATAGACACAGTTCACACCTTCACCAGAAGGACTCCAGATAGTAACACATTCCCACCAGCTCTCCATTTGTAAGATAATGCTAATTCGATTTCCTTTGAAGGCATCACACCTCCCAGGTCTTGAACAAATTTCCTACTATAGTAAGCATCTGATGTGTCTTTCTTATTATTTCAAATGTAATCTTGCCTGAAGAAGGAACCACTGTGCTCTGAAAGCTAGCGAACATGTAATTTTCTGGTTAGCCAATAAAGGTATCACCTTAAGAATGCTCTTGTCATAATTGGACGGAAAAGTATTCACATCAGCTGTATTTTATAATTCCCTGACAAATGCAGAAAATATAGTTTAATGAATGGAACGTCGATTTTTGAATAGGCAGACACAGTTACTTTATTTCTATTGATGAATATTGCTCTACAGTATATATGGTATTTACATATATTTACATTAGCAGATCTCTAGTAAAAATTCAATTTGTAATGAATTCATTCTCCATGAAATGAATATCCTTTATTATACTCTGAGGTCTGGAGAGATCCCAGAGCATAATAAATGTAATATGCAGCAAAGAGAAAAAACAACCAATACTTACGTCACTGCTCACTACCGTTGCTCACTTTCTGTCTTACATCCTTGGCACCTTTTAATTTTCAGGATAGATAGACATGTTAATGATATGTAAATGTAGAAAACATGGAAACAAAATGTACAAAGCATCCTGATTTAGGCACAATCGAGTATGAGCATTACATGAAGAAATCCTCGCACTTACATACCTTGGCTGCTATCAATATGGACATTAGTGGTTGTCTGAGGCATGCTTTGTCAAGCTGAAAGCACTTGGGCACTCAAATCATCAAGATCCACTTTTGGCAGATCTCTTTGCAATTGCTGTTCAATTATGTCTCAGACGTGCTTAACCCCCTCACCACCTTTGGTTTTTCCGTTTTTGAGTTTCCATTTTTTGCTCCCCTTCTTCCCAGAGCCATAACTTTTTTTATTTCTATGTCAATATGGCTATTTGAGGGCTTATTTTTTGTGGGACGAGTTGTGCTTTTGAATGACACCATTGGTTTTGCCATATAGTGCACTTAAAAATGGGAAAAAAATTCAAAGTGCGGTGAAATAGCAAAAAAAGTGCAATTCCACAGTGTTTTTTTGTTTTGCTTTTATACTGTGTTCGCTAAATAGTAAAAATGAGCTGCCATTATGATTTTCCAAGTCATTATGAGTTCATAGATACCAAACATGTCTAGGTTCTTTTTTATTTAAATGGTGAAAAAACATCCACATTTTCTTAAAAAAAAAAAGTCACCTTTTTCCAAGACCCATTTTTCATGATCTGGGTCTGGGTGGGGGCTTATTTTTTTGTCTGCTGAGTTGATGTTCATTTTGTTAAAAACATTTTTTTTCACTTTAGTTTCAATAGTCTCTGTGAACTAGAAGCTGCAATTATCTGATCACTTGTGCTACACAAAACAGGGCTGCAGCAGTAACTTGTTGCAGAAATGCTCACTTGCTATGAGCGCCAACCACTGGGCGCGCCCACAGAAATCCAACAATGACAACCACAGTGGTCTGCTGCAGGGTGTGGATTTTTATTTCAAAGAAAGTACTTTATTCTTGGATTTTTTTATTTACAATATTACTATTGGGTTAGTGATGGATAGGCTTCTTATAGACGCCTCTCCATTACTAACCCCTGAGCTTAATGTAAACTAACAATACAAAGGTGACATTAACCTTTATTTAAATAATTTAAAAAAATGGCGTGGGGACCCCTGTATTCTTGTTAACCAGCCTTGATAAAGCTGACAGCGAGGGTTGCAGCCTGCAGTGGTCAGTTTTGCCATGCTGGTTATCAAAAATAGAACAGACGTCAGGTCATTTTTTTAAAAAAATCTATGTATAGCTCAAGTGTCAGCTGATAAATACTCCCACTGGTAGCGACAGCAGGCACAGGCTGATGGGAGTAGCACTCACATCAGCCAACACCTCTGTGATTGGTGGTAAACTTTTTACCGCTGGTCACAGCTGCTGGATCACACTTCATATGACAGGATTCTGACTTGCAGTAGAGATCTTACCACTGATCAGAGACAGTGTGGCAAACAACAAATGTTCGGGCCCTCCATCTATTTCAATGGAGTCTGAGTTCGTGTTCAGGGACCTGTTCTGGTACCCAAACTCACCGGACTCAAACATCCATGGGTTTGCCCATTACTAATCTTAAAATAATAGTAAGTTCCACAATCAAATGTGTTTCAAAAATGTTCCTGTGCTGAGATAATCTTATAAATGTGCCCTTTCTGTGTACTGTGTAATGCCTGTGTCTGACCATGCAGGAACATGGCCTGATCATACCACTGCTCCTGGGCAGGGGAGGAAGCAAAAGAGAGTATATAGACAGGACATTGGGGCATCACAGCTGATACTTTCTGTAAGGAACAACATTTCCCTGCCTGTTTTATCAGAAGAGCATGTGTTTCTGTCCTTTGAGCTCATGATAAATTAAGTGAGTGAGGTAGAAGGTACAGCTGACACTGAGCTCATATGTCATTGACTTGATTCATGATGAGCTCAGAGAACTGGATACATGGCAGAAACACTTGCTAATGTTAGAGGTAATGTTTTACCTCTCAGAAAGTATCAGCTGTGACGTCATGCTCTACATAATCCTCCCCTGGCCAGGAGATATTGTACGATCAGGTCATGTCCTTACATGGTCAGATGCAGCTATTACAAAGGACATAGCAAGGCAACATATATAAGATTTTCTCATCACAGGAACATTTTATTTACACACATCTAGTTATGGAAATTATTGTTATTCCAAGATCTATTGATTAAAATGCAATTTGTACATGAGAACTCTTTTAATTAATAACTTCCTTGAGATGTGTGGATTTGTCTGGCATAAAACATTTTTTGTAGTCAGTAGTGAAAATTAATACATTGTTTTTAAAGTAACAATTCCTTCCTTATTATTTTCCTTTCCTTTTGTCTTATATTACAACTAAAACTGAAAAATGAACATAGAATAAGAAAATCTTTGCAGAGGAGACTTACCACGTCCTTTCATGCGCTGCTCACTATCCTATATCTGACTGTAAGAAAACTGACTTCAGCAGGAGCCTCCCCCCTTTATACTGTCTGCAATAAAAAAAAGATTGCTACCCCATTACCCCATCCCTTAATTCTTCCACATCCAAAAGTGGAAAATATCAACATGGCAACAAATAAAGTACAGACTGTCAAACAATGAGAGCGAGATTATCTTCTGTTTACTTTTATTCTTAATTTCAAAATGTAATATTTCTATAAGTATTCTTAATAGGTAATTCAGTAAATAGATTTTCCAAATCAGACAATCCTTATAAATTGGGTAAAAATTTATAATTAATCTGATATAGCATCATGACCAAATGGGCCAAATTATACATTAATCTTTGCTGTAATGAATAACTACTTTTAGCAAACCACCTTGAAAACTTTTATCCTTGAAAGCAAGATACTTTTACAGAGACTCAAGGAGAAGGGGAAAAGTACTTTGGCTGGTTTTACTATATAACCTGTATTGTGTGCTGACTAGGGATTAGCAGTCTTGTTGATGTTTGGGTTTGTTGGGTTTGACCTAACTTTAGCCCAAAGTTCAGTTAGGATACCAAAACGCTACCTGAACTTTAACCTGAACATCATAGAAGTCAATGGGAACCTGAGCTTTGGTGCTGTAAAATGGTCATAGTAAGGGCTAGGGGTCTGCCAAAGGAAGTAGAGTACTCCCACAGAATTTCTCTCTGCGCATTTGAATGCCGAACACTAAAACGGACATCTTGGAGAAGCCTGTGTTTAGAATTCAGCACCAGACAATGACTTTACAGTTCAAGTTCACTCATCACTAGTGCTGACTCGTAACAGTCACAGTCCATGTCATGTGTTGTTTCTTACCTAGGAAGCTTATGTTTGTGTTTTGTTATCTGCTTGCTTAGATTTGCTGCCAGTGATGTAATATATTCATAACTGACTGTACTACTTAATCAAAGAAAAAATATATATTCACATCGTCGCTCATGTGTCCAATCATCTGATCTCTACTGTAGCATTGGATGCAGGGCCGGCATCAGCACCCGGCATACCCGGGCAAGTGCCGGGGCCCTGAGCAGGCGGGGGGCCCACTCACCGTCGGGCACCCCGGAGCCCGTTAGCGGAGGAGAGCGGTGTCAGCGCCGCTACTGGGCCCCCCCTGCTTGCTCAGGGCCCCAGCAGCAGCTGTCACAATACTTACCTCTCCCCGTGCCTCCGCTGCCGCAGCTCCGGGCTCAGGGGGCGCCTGCACTTCCTCTCACAGCAGTGCCGCTGAATGACGTCATCATTCAGCGGCCGGCTGTGGCAGAGAGCGTGCGGACGCCGGACAGGTGAGATGTGATGTGTATGTGTCTGTGTGTGCGTGTCTGTGTGTATCAGTGTGTGTGTATGTAGTGCGGTGCTTTGTGTGTGTGTGTGTGTGTGTATGTGTGTGTATGTGAGAGAGTGCTTGTGTGCTGCGGTGCTGTCTGTGTGATGATGGGTAGGCGATGATGATGATGGGCAGGCATTGATGATAATGGGCAGGCATTGATGATGATGGGGAGGCAATTATGATGATGGGCAGGCATTGATGATAATGGGGAGGCAATGATGATGATTGGGAGGCGATGATGATGAGGAGGCAATGATGATGATGGGCAGGCATTAATGATGATGGGGAGGCCACGATGATGATGGGGAGGCAATGATGATGGGGAGGCAATGATGATGAGGAGGCAATGATGTTGATAAGGAGGCAATGATGATGGTGGGGAGGCAATGATGATGATGGGGTGGCAATGATGATGATGGGGAGGCGATGATGATGATGGGGAGGCAATGATGATGATGAAGAGGGAATAATGATGATAATGGGGAGTCTTTCCACAGCGCCCTTTCCTGAGCCGTAACAGTGCAGTATGCAGCACAGTGCAGAGGAGAGCTCCATATTTTGTATGGAGCATTATATGGGGACCAGTATCCTGTATGGAGCATTATATGGGGACCAGTATTCTGAATGGAGCATTATTTTGGGTCCAGTATTCTGTATGGAGCATTATATGGGGATGGAGGGGGTGACATCCTGCATGGGGTATTATATGGGTGATGAGGGGGAGACTATGGTGACCATAATATTGTATGGAGGACTGTACTGTCCAGTCTGTACTGTGCGCTGCGAGGGATTTGGCGGTTTTTGAGCTATTGTACAATTTACAATAGATATCACTCATGTAATGTAAGAAGTGAAGTATTTGACACTGTACTGTACCTATATTTCTCTGCCGTATCTGTGCATCATGAATCGTGGTCTGTGTTAAAGGGGCCCACTGAGGCTCTTTCGCCCGGGGCCCATAAAAACCTGGAGCCGGCCCTGATTGGATGTCTCCTTCCAGATTCAGTCTTTGTTGACTCTTCCATTGCTGTACATTGTAACATTGTGATATCATGGTATCAAGACCACACATTGGGTGTCACCTGAGATGCTGGCTAGGCCTCAGTCAATGTGTCTGATGAAACCTTGATGCCTTGATCTCACAACATTGTAATGAATGTGGTTGAGACTTGGTCATCAAAGGAAGTGGTGGTGAAAACTGAAGATCTGAAAACAGAGAAATATCCAGCTCCCACAATCCAAATAAAATAATCAATGGCTTTATTGAATAATCCACAAAAACTATGAAAAAGATACAGAGTGTAGATCAATTATGAGCCCAAGAAGTGCACCTGGTGGTGAGTGAGCTGGACTTTTCTTTACTATAAAACTGAAGATCTGGTACAGGACCTGTAGAAAAGAAGCCATCGAAGCCATACAGAGAGATGGGATGTCTGGGTGAGGAACTGGTCATCTGGTATGGTGACTGCAAAAGTCAGTAATATTTTTTTAGCCTCTTCACATTAGAATCTAGCAAATTCTGTAAAATTTGTTCATCTCTGTATATAACATTTGAATTAAAATTGTACTGTAGTTTTAAATAATGTATGTGGCTAGATCTGCACAATTTTATTTATAAGATAATAATGCGTACAATGCTGTAATTTGTCATAGTAAAAACAGATGTTTTGCTTTTACAGCTTGTGAAAAATGAGGCTCATTAGTCTAGTACCAGTTCTCATTTCAGTGGTCACAGGCTTTTTACTCGAGCTCTCAATATTGTACATAGGAAATGACTTGCATCCCAAATATGCCTTCAGGCAAGGAGGGGAAATACATTAAAGTGCTCTGACAGATTACCGTTTATATCCAACATGACAGGAAATTATGTAGGTTTTCTGAGCTTGTTCTCAGGTTGTATTAATTGAAAGAAATCATCATGATATCAACACAAATGAGGTAATACCACGTTAATAGACAATGTGCCTTAGGATAATTATGTAAATCATAGGATTGTTATCATTTATAGTGGACAGATGCATGGCTGAAAATAGCCTGCAAAAATAATCAATGTATCATAAAATGACTAAGACTATCTTGTTAAGAAGATGATTCACTTTCTACGGGTCAAACCATACAAATTGGTTCTTCTTGCTACTTGAAAGTTCGACTTATTCTTTACTTAACACCAATCAGCATAAGTATATGTAACCCCTTATAGACCCAGCCAATTTTCCCTTTTGCATTTTCATTTTTTCTCATCTCCTTTTTCAAATAACCTCAAATATTTTATATATATGCCGACATATATGTATGAGGGCTTGCTTTTTGCGGGACCAGCTGTAGTTCTGAATGACACCATTCAGTTTACTATGTAGGGAAAAGGGCTAAAAAATTCTAAGTGAAGTCAATTGGTGAAAAAAACCTAATTAAGCCATTTTTTAGTTCTATTTTACAACATTAACTGCCCAGTAACGGACCTTAAAACAGGATTCTACAAATCAGTATAATTATGGAGATATTAAACTTGGATAATATTTTTTACAATTTAAGTAAAGTAGCTTAAAAGAATTCAAACTTTAAAAATTGGTTTCTGCAGCAATTTTTTGAGACACATTACTTTTCTATTTCTCAATTAATGAAGTTGTTTATGTGCTTATTTTTTTGTGCGCCAATCTAGTGTTTATATTTATACGATTTTGATCGATTGGTATTCATTTTTTGTGCAAGGTACAGTGATAAAATATATTACAATTTTGGCATTTTAATATTGTTTTACTCTATGACATTTACTGTACAAATTGAAAAATTTTATATTTTAGACAGTATGGAGTTTTATGGACGCTGCAATACTAATTATGTATTTTTTTTATTTTTTTTACATTTGCATTATTTTAAAAACGTTTATTTTCGTTTTTATATTCCCATAAGGGACTTGAATCTGGGATCATTTGATTGCTTGCACTAAATACAGCACTACTAAAATATTGTTATATATTGTATCACAGCCTTTTATGATGCTCAGCCTGTGGCTGGACGTCACATTAAAAATAGCAATATTGGCATGGAGGTCGTCAGCAACCCATCTAATCCCTGCAATTGTGTCATGCAGGGGTTGATGAGTAATTGACAGTGACATTTAAGAGGGTAACAGCAACGATGGCGATAGTGCTGATCGCTCCTGTCAAGCTCCAAACACCCTGACATGCCCTGTGACATAGTAATGCATCATGGAGAGTTAAGAGGGTCAATTGAATCTCAACACATGTATGGCTAGATGCAATCTACATTTTTGGGTCGGCTTTACTGAATACTTAAGGAAATAGATGAATGGCAAATTTTATCTGTAATGTAAAGAAAGACAGTCATACCATAGAGTACATTCAAAGGAAATTTATGCAAGCTGCACCAGTCCACAGCAACCAATCAGATTTCATCTCCCATTTTTCAGAAGTTTTTTGGAACTTCACCTTGAAAGAATCATCAACCTGATTGGTTTCCACTAAAAGTTCTTCAATTTCAACAGAAAGATACTAGGAACAATTTATGAATGCATTTATGCCAGTTTTTCAACTTTGGCATTGGAGATGAACTCCAAATTTCTAAAACTTAAGAATATTTCATAAAACTATGACGCATAATTATGTTATATTTGTATCAGCTCTTTTATAAATTTGCTCTTGATATTCCTGAGAGTTATTTTCAGACTATTGAACAATATGAAAAGGATTTGTGAAATTTCTTATATTTTTTTAATCTCAATATATTCTGTTTTTCAACATTCTTAAATCGAAAAAACTCAACAAAGCCTTCATTTATACCACTACCCACAATGTGGTAATCAGTTCTAGGTTGCTGGTTGCAGAATCAAATTTAGTGCCTCACCTGCTAACCTGGCTCTTTTCACAATGAGATAATGAACAACATCTACTTTTCATGACAATTTTATAACCGCAATCAACTGTACTCACTCTACATAGTGAAAGGTAATTTTTACATCAGTTAACATTCTACTTAAGTTCAATGCCTCTGAAAAAATGAACATAAAATGCAAAAATTATTACATTTAAAAAACAGCCAAATTAAAGACATCTTGGTTGACAAATATACAGTACATGATGAATGTAATAAAATTAATATTTAGAGCTGGGAATTAAACATTGAACAATGCATCATAATTTTATAATATGTCACAATATTTTACATGACACAATATGGGGAATTTGCAAATTAAAATAAAATCTATAAGCAGCACTATAAAATTGTGTACATAGACTACACCACATTCCATACCTCAACAGTTTGTAATAGTGTCTACAACATGGGACATGGAGGAGTCGTAAAAATGAACTTTACATAAATCATGTGTAAACAAGAAAAGTTTCTAATCTGACCAATGTTTTTTTTCAGCAAATTTTTAATGTCTCATGCTCCAGTTTTGTAAATATGGAGCAATATAAGCCATTTACATCCTAAAAATCAGTTGAAATAATTAGTATATAATATTACATATAATAATTAAGAATTTATCCCACCATGGTAAAATAAGGGTGTATAATGTATATGCATATTTGCCTCACATACCGATTTTATTTGAAGAATACTAATCCTCATCTTCTTCTCATACATCCTATATTGCATATTTTTGTTATCTTGTCATATTCAAAGAAATACAATACAAAGAAAACCCCAAGCATCCATGTTTACAACACTGTGAGTGTTCATCGGTGGTCTTTGAGATTTATAATTACTGTTTCTTTTGAAGTATGATATCCTGGGGAGTACGAATCATATTTCTTTATATAGTATTTCAGTTAACAGTTGTCATGTAACTGTAATTAAAACATCTATGTGATTTCACACTGAGATATGTACTCCCTCCAAGGTATTATTGTCTCAGTGCTTTCAGAAGCACACAATGTCATTGTCATTGTCACAGCTTTCTTTTGAAATTCAATATCATAAGCATTAAACTGAATAATCCGTTATTGCTTAATTGTATAACCTTACAGATTAAGTCTTAACCTAGAAATACAAATGATGTTAAATAAATGCCCTTTTTACATCATAAAAACACTCATACCCCAAATAGACAAATATAAATGCTAATACTAATGTTATGTCATAGTCATAAAGACTTTGTTTTGCATATTTCTTTGGATCTGGTTATAATTACGTCTATATATGTCCTGACCAAGTCATTATGAATCCCAGTATTCTGGAAAAGATGCACTGTTACTTGTTGCTAACTTTTTTTCCCTTTTTTATTAGCATCTCTGATAGATAATTGCTTTATTTTTGGTCCCAAAATTACACTATGCAAATATAAATATATTATGCAATTGATGTCTATTATAACTTAAAAACTTTTTTACAATTATAATAACTTACTTCAGTGATTCTTGTCTGTCATCCTTGTTTAATATCGAATGTCAAGAAAGACCCCTTTTTACAACTTCAATATGGCCATAAACTATAAAAAGTGAACAGTATTCCATAGCTCAGAATCTTACTCTCACCACTCACTAGGCTAGAAACCAAGAAAAGCACATACCCTAAACAGTCTACACACTCATGAACACCAATCTCAATAAAACCTCTTTAGGCGATAAGTCCAAACTTCACGCACGATGTGCTCACTGGCACAAATTGAGTAAACAGATCACTTGGAAGAGAAAACATGCCCAAAAATAATTGGATTGTGTCACAAATCTTTAACTTAGGGTCCCAAGAATAATCAAACTTGGCAGACAGCACAACAGTCTATGGATGCACGTTCTAGTCCTCCGGATCCAGGGGGACAGCAATATATCAAATAATAAATGAAGAACAGCATACCAATCCAGGTGAAGATCAATTCATGTCTTTATTTTGCCAGATGCGACGTTTCGACCTCCATAGGTCGCATCTGGCAAAATAAAGACATGAATTGATCTTCACCTGGATTGGTATGCTGTTCTTCATTTATTATTTAACTTAGGGTCCCGTCACACTCTTCAATTTCCCAGCGATCCCACCAACGATACGACGTGGATGGGATCGCTGGGACATCGTTAGCTGATCGCTGGTGAGCTGTCATATAGCAGATTCACCAGCGATCAGGACCAGCGAGCACGCTTGTATCCAATGTACACATCGGGTAACTAAGCACCGCGCGGCGCCTAGTTACCCGATATGTACCCTAGATACTGGCTCTCAGCGCTCTACAGCAGGAGCTGGGAGCCGGTATCCAGGGTACATATTGGGTAACTAGTTGCCGCGTGGTGCTTAGTTAACCGATATGTACATTGGATACCAGCTCCCAGCTCGCTGATCGTTCGTCTCCCGCTGTCACACGCAGCGATGCGCGCTGGCCAGTGGGAGACCAACAATCAAAAAATGGTCCAGGACATTCAACGACGATCAGCGATACCCAGCAGGGGGGCTGATCGTTGCTGCGTGTCACACTAAGCGAGATCGCTGGCTAGTTCGTTATTGCGTCACAAAATCGGTGACACTTCAGCGATCTCGCTAGCGATCTCGCTTAGTTTGATGGGGGCTTTAGAAAAAAGACACCTAATCAATGCATAGTATCACAAACCCCTTTCAAACAATGATAATCTTTCAAATTCATTTATCTTCCAGAGGATCAGACATTTAAAGGCAGACATACCAATGGTACAACCTGAGCAGCCACACGTGTTAGGGTCTGCGGAACGCACCAGATAAATATAAATAGTGGGTGCGCTCGCAGCCCGGGGTCCACCGTGCAGGCAGAGCCTGCTGCTAGTAAGATGGCGGTATAGGCAAACTCTGTTACTTCACAGAGTCGCAAATATAAATACTGTGGCACTATATGGCGGTATAAGCGAACTCTGTTACACCACAGAGTCGCTGAGGTAGAGACGCAGAGATAGGTACTGTGTCCTATTAGCTCCACAGGGATACACAGATAACTGCTGTGCGGATAGCAGTCCGTGATCATGCAGTCAGGAACGCAATCAATCTCCTCACCGGAGAAGTCGGTATTCTAGGGGTTTATTTCAGCCAAGCCCTAACCATATGCACACAAATCTCCTCACCGGAGGTGCCGGTATTCTAGGGGCTTATTTCAGCCGAGCCCTAACCACATGCGTGCATGATCACACTGGCGCAAAGCACATAATACAATTGATACTAGCGCATGGCGCATGGCCATACAACCCTTTTATAGTAGCAACTACAGGGCCTGCCAGAAAAGGACCAATGAGAAACTGTTCAGAACACATGTAGTTTCAGGACATTCCTGGCGGACCAATAGGAGCTGCTGCAGTACCTGATCATGTGAGCCCTGATCTCCAATGAGAGATCTTACCCTGGGCATGCTCAGAAGGGGAAACGCAGGACTTAGTCCTAAAGATGTCTGCTCGCCGCTGACCAGTACTGGCCACAATAGCAGAACCTAGAGAGGCAGCAGTAAACCTCTGCACAGTACTAGGCTGAACAAGACGCTGGGACCGACGTCTCTGCTGAGGAGACTCCACTGCGGCCGGAGACAAATGGGGGACCGCAGCGGGAATGGCTCGAGATCCCCCCTGTGCAAAAGCAGGAACTCGACCTCCAACACACACGGGTCCACTTAAACCCCCCAAATTAATTATATTCATTTGTAAATCTTATCACTTCAAAGCCTTTAATTGCCTAGACAAGATGTGCATAAAACTCTGAGTAACATTAGGAGTGTATTTAACCCATTTGAACTCATTAAAACAAACACAGTCTTATTAATCTCCGAGTGACCTCAACCTATCTTACAAGGGAAAACAGATGATAACTGGTGGTAACCAACAGACTAGTTAAAAACATACTATGTTATCAGACTTTTTAGACTACTTAAATTACACATATAGTCAGAAAATTAACCCTTTTTCTGTGTGTTTATATGGAGTTGGTGAGAACAGAAGAAGCTGTGACTTTTTCACACTGGGTAGTGGAAAAATAATCCCTGGTTGTAGAGTATCAAGAGTTTTTCATTCTTTGATAAATTAAGAGGTTAAAGCTTTCAACACTCTGTCCAAAAATGATCACTCGTTTTAGTGAGCAAAAACAGATATGCCATTTTGAAAGTGAAGTAGTAACATCTTCTCAACAAAGAGTGAAACAATTATCCATTTTTTGGTTAATCCACAATAAGTTTGTTATTGTTAAAATAATTAAACAATTGCAATGGATTTTTATCAAGTCATCCAAAAATTATCACTTTTCTGGGGGATCAGGAACAGGTTAACTGTTTTCAATTGAAGAAGCAATGGTTTACCACCAACAGTATACTTTACAAATATAACCTCTATTTTGGAAGCTGTTTTATGTTTGTGTATCTTCTCGAAAGTACCGTATATTTACAAGTACCAGTCCAGCATAACACTATAAAACACAATGAGCAGCCAGGACACATGTGGCTGTTTTGCCTGTGAAGTGGCAGTGACAACAGCAGAAGCTGTACGTTACAAAAGTATGATGGAGTAGCGAAGGAGATGTCTGTCAGTGTAGAGACAACACCAGCAGCAGTACTATAATATAGCTGACATGTTGAAAAGCAGTAGATGCCCAGCTGAGCGTGGCCCATTGACCATTGACACTGGAGGCAGAATAACAGTGTAGAAGACAGGAAATGGGAAATCAGACAGGCAGACAGACGGTATGGCCAATTTAATCATTAGCCGATTTAATCATTGGCATCAGTCATAGGTGAATGAAAAATGGCACTGATTGATGCCTAATTTCTTTTGACAAATGTAAGGTTTTCTATGCTTGTACTTGATAACTTGGTTTGCTTGGGTGTGACAAAGCAATCTGCCAAGCTTAATTTCCTTTCTGACATTACACTTGAGGCCAGAAATGACAGTGTACTGAAAGCAAACCAGGCTCCTTCTTGCCACTGGTCCAATCTACTGACCCAGAAGTAAATGGGATCAAGGCTTAGGGTATCTGCCTAAGAAAGGACACAGTCTAGGTAAGAGTAGACCTGGCTATTCAGCTGGTATGACGTTATTTGCTGAAGTGCATCGGAATGTTTAAATGGACGCTAAAACATCTGGTCCATTGTGTCAAATATACTGTAGCTGCTGCTGTCTAGTTGTTGTAGACCTAATGCTAACACAGGTAAGGAAGGATTGTGTCTGCCTGGCTGATGCTAATTTTTTCTAATGGCTGTGATAGTCCCCCTTGAATGGCTGTGCTAAATAATGTAATGTTATATCTGCAACTTATTATGGTGAGGCCCGCGTGGCCGCACGTGACACAATTAGCCATTCTCTTAGTCTTTAGTAGTGTATGAAATGGCATTGGGCATTTTTTTTTCTTGTTGCGATCTTCCCAAATCAAGACACAAAGTATTTGAATTCACATGGACGTACAATCTAGAGGAAATTCTACTCAAAGTCAATTCTCTGCAGTCCGATTCACTCATCTCTAGTCAAAGGCTGACCTTTTAGTGTTCATTGCTGAAAATATGTGCTTCTAAATAACTGAGTAAGAATATAAGTGGGAATTAGTTTGTTAATGCCTGTGATTATGCTTGTTAAAATATTACTGAAAACAATGCTGCTTATTTGCAAAGGCGTGAAAACGTTCAAAAGTGAGTTTTCTGCGATGTTAGCACAATTGAGATCAAATTGATACCTCCTGTGTTTATAAGTTCAGTGATCACAGCAAACAATGATATAACACTACTGCTTGAATTGCAAATAACGATGAATAAATATATTATTCATTGCGCTCTTCTAATAATACCTCGAGATGAAACTATCACAGTAGGACGTCAGGGGAGAAAGCCTTATCAGATCAAGTGGTTGTCACCTTTTCCCTATTACGGTATATTTTTTAAAAGAAAATAATGTAAATATATTTATTTGCAATTCACTGTATTTAGTTCATTATTTTGAAGAGTTATATTACAGTGCATGAAGTTTCTTTTGAAATATTATGTCAATATTATTGTTTTATTCATGCTATCTCACAAAAGTTAGTATAGTAAAGTGACAAAATTACATTCAAAATTGAACACACTTGTTTGAATTTTATTTAAAAAAATGCTTTATTTCATAAAAAAAATGTTAGGTAGCAGAATTCACTGCATAGCAGATTGTTTTAATATTATGATGTCATCGGAGTGATCCTCGACTCTGCCCTCTCTTTCAAGCCACATGTCCAAACTCTAGCCTCCTCCTGCCGTCTCAAACTCAAAAATATTTCCCGAATCCGTGCATTCCTTGACCATGAAAGTACAAAAACACTAGTGCATGCCCTCATCATCTCCCGCCTCGACTACTGCAACCTCCTACTCTCTGGCCTTCCCTCTAGCACTCTGGCACCACTCCAATCCATCCTGCACTCTGCTGCACGACTAATACACTTGTCTCCCCGCTATTCCCCAGCCTCTCCTCTCTGCCAAGCCCTTCATTGGCTTCCTATCGTTCAGAGGCTCCAGTTCAAAACCCTAACCATGACCTACAAAGCCATCCACAATCTGTCTCCTCCATACATCTGTGACATGGTCTCCCGGTACATACCCACACGCAACCTTCGATCCTCTCAAGATCTCCTCCTCTACTCCCCTCTTATCTCTTCTTCCCACAACCGCATACAAAGCTTCTCCCGAGCCTCTCCCATACTCTGGAACTCTCTACCCCAACACATCAGATTCGCGCCTACCATGGAAACCTTCAAAAAGAACCTGAAGACCCACCTCTTCCTACAAGCCTACAACCTGCAGTGATCATCAGTCTACTGAACCACCACACGATCAGCTCTTCCCTCTCCTAGTGTATCCGCACCCATCCCTGTAGATTGTGAGCCCTCGCGGGCAGGGTCCTCTCTCCTTCTGTACTTGTGTGTGCCTTGTATTGCTCATGTTTACTGTACTTGTCTATATTTGCCCCTCTTCACATGTAAAGCGCCATGGAATAAATGGCGCTATAAAAATCTATAATAATAATAAATGCCACCAAGTAATAGCTCAATTTATGGTGCCAATGCAGTACTCTTAGAAATATGATAGTACCATAGTGTGACACAAGTTGTACACACTTCTGTTCACACTATGGTATTATAAAGGTAGGTCAAGATGTGTAAATAATTTAAATAATATTGCACTGGTATTTCAAATTTTACAGCAAATCCATGATTTTTCAATGGATTTTGAACATTGTAAAATGTGAAATTTATAGCAAAAATCAGTAAAAAAAAATGTAGTTTTTTCAGCTTAATGAGCAGGCTGGGATTTTTAAACCATACATATTGGCATGTTAACTTACTTGGAACTTACTTTGTTACCACGTATTACCCTACGTTTATCCATAGCCATAAACAGTATATTGAGATCACTTTGACATTACTAAGGCCTCATTCAGATGTTCATTTTTAATATACTTGTTCTATCCATGGCTTTCACATCAAATCCCACTTGGACCAATGATATTCTATGATACCATGCATATGTCTTAAATTTTCCTGGAAGTTGGCCGGTCCAAAAAAAAAAAAAATCGCAGCATGCCTGATTTAGATCCATTTATCAGATCGCACTCAGCCATGCAAGTCAATGAGTCCATGGAAAACATCGGATTAGACTGAGATGACATCCAAGTGCAGTCCGATTTTCATGAACTTCCAGAATGGAGAAATGTTTTTTCCTTCTTCTACTCATCAGAGAAAATGGGATTACACTATGATCACACTCTAATCAGAGTTTGATCAGAGTGTGATTAGCATAATCAGCCTGCCCTTCATACTAGAGGTGGATGCTACTTCCATTGGTGCTGGAGCAGTCCTGTACCAGAAGGATGCTCAAGGGCATAAATATCCATGTTTCTTCTTTTCTAAGTCCTTCACACTGGCGGAGAAGAACTATTCTATTGGGGACAGGGAGTTATTAGCCATGAAGTTGGCGCATCGCCGCACCGCTCCTGTCTTCGTCTCCGGCGACATAGTGTGGCTTTCTGCTCGTAACATCAAGCTGTGTGTAGAGTCCACTAAGTTTGCTCATCGTTATCTAGGTCCTTTTAAAGTCCTTTAGCAGGTTAATCCTGTAGTGTATTGCCTGTCCATTCCGCGGCACCTGAATATCACCTACACCTTTCACATGTCCCTCTTGAAACAAGTTCACATGTCCTGGTTTTCTGAGTCATCTGCCCGGACATCGAGTATGTCCTCAGACGATTTTGAGGCGAACACTATTGACGGTGTCAAGGTGGTGCATGGCAAAAAAATTTTCTGGTGGATTGGAAGAGTCATGGACCAGAGGCTAGGACCTGGGAGATGGTTGAGCACATCCATGCACCTCAGCTTATTGCGGCCTTTGAGCGTGATCAGGCTCGCAGGGAGGGGGCGCTGGGGGGTAATGCTAGGCGTCAGGATTCTCCCCCTGAACAGGGTGGATCCCAAGCCTTGTCTTCTCCTGCGGCTCCCATTCAGTTTCGACTGCAGCAGATGCTGCTCAGCAGAGACGTCATTCTCGGCGTCGTGCTCAGACTCGGGGTGTGCGTATTGTTGCCACTGCTTCTCCGGGTTCAGCTATAGTAACTAGCAATAGACAGATGTGAGCGGCCTTTCCTGAGTCTAATTCAAGGATTCACTCTAATGAGCATACTCGTGAGGTGACCTCTCATTGGTGGTTGGCGATCAGCTGTTCAGGCCTTGTGCCGGCTCCGGATTGGCCAGCTAGCAAGGTCATGTCTGACTGGACTTAGGCGCAGTCTATAATAGGATCTTTGGCGTGCCCATCGGCGTGCTAAGATCATTTGTGTTTGTGTGTGTGAGTGGATACGCTACCATTCTGTTTTCATGTGTGTTTGGGCCGAGACTCTGCCACTCTGTCGGCATGTGTGTGTGTAGCTTTCCTTAGCGAGGCAGGTTTTTGCTCGGCTTGACCTAGCACCTGTCTCGGCCACGTGTGCTGCTTAGCAAGGGTTGTTTACAGGCCATAGTCAGTCCACGTGCTCTGGCACACACCTTTTGGCACCGCTCTGGGGTCAGTTAAGCTTTTGCTCTTGTTTTGCACCGCCCCATGGTGCACTTTAGTTAGCTTTGTTTTTGCTACTACTCAGCAGTGTTGTGTTTCGGTAGCTGAGGAGGACAGGAACAACAGCAGGGCAGCAGAACACCTGAGATGTTGGTAACTGATGGGTTGCAGATACCTAAACTAACGACACAACTAGAGGTAGCCGTGGAGCGTTCCTACGTTGATCCTAGACGCCTCGTCACAGCCTGAAAGATAACTACACCTAAAGGTAGAAAGATGAAAGCTATCTGCCCCGGAGTAGATCCCCAAAGAAAATAGGAAGCCCCCAAACATATAATGGCGGTTAGACAAGATGAAAACACAAACATAGGCAGAAAATAGATTGAGCAAACGCTGGGGCCACAAGCTGACTAAATAGGATAGGAAAGGAGAGATTACTTTCTGCAACCAAGAAAACCCTACAAAAATTCAACAATTCTGATTACAAAAATACTGAGATCACACGATCTCGCCACCCGCTAAATCAGATCTCAGTGTGAACAAAACCAAGCTGCAGCCGCTGAAAAAACAGGAAAAAGCAAATGAGAAAACAACAGTGGCTGCAGATAAACTGTGAGGATCTCAGGCCCCAGGAGGAGACCTGGCTGACCTCCACAAAAATGCAGAAAACAATGCAAAAATCAAGCACAAAAAGAAAAGCAAAAAAATATCTTATCTGAAAGCAGGAGATGCAGGCAAGACTTCAGCAAACTTCCAAATGAACCAGGAACCACAATTGAGACAAGAACAATTGATCACCGGCAACCATCATGGGAGGGAACCTCCCTTATATCAGACCAGTCAGTGATCCCTGATTGCCACTCCTCGCTGAAAGGTTCAGTACTGTCTGTAACCACCAGAGGGAGCCTCTGCTCAGAAACCATCTCTAGCACATTCATAACAGTACCCCCCTTGAGGAGGGGTCACCGAACCCTCACTTGTGCAACCAGGCCGATCAGGATGAGCTCGGTGATAGGCACGGATCAGTCTCCTAGCATGGATGTCTGAAGCAAACACCCAAGAATTGTCCTCCTGACCATAACCTCTCCACTTAACCAAATACTGGAGTTTCTGTCTAGAAAAACGAGAATCCAATATTTTCTCAACCACATACTCCAGATTGCCCTCAACCAAAACAGGGTCAGGAGGCGCAGCCATAGGAACCACTGGCTCGACAAACCTCTTCAATAAGGACTTGTGGAACACGTTATGGATCTTAAATGTCCCTGGAAGAAGCAAAAGGAAGGAAACAGGATTAAGATTCTCCATGATCTTATAAGGTCCAATGACCCTGGGCTTAAACTTTGGAGATGCAACCCTCATAGGGATATTTCTTGAGGACAACCAAACCAAGTCCCCCACTTTAAACCGAGGACCATCAGTCCTATGCAGGTTGTCAAACCGTTGGGCCTTCTCCTGAGAGAGAGACAACCTCTCCACTACCTGGTCCCAAATCTGCTGCATTCGCTCCACAACAAAGTCAACACCTGGTCAGACAGAAGCCTCCGCCTGCCCCGAAGAAAATCGAGGGTGAAACACAAAATTGCAGAAAAATGGAGACATCAAGGTGGCAGAGCTAGCCCTATTATTAAGAGCAAACTCAGCCAAAGGCAAAAAAGAGACCCAGTCATCTTGATCAGCAGACACAAAACATCTCAAATAAGTCTCCATGGTCTGGTTTGTTCTCTCGGTTTGTCCATTGGTCTGAGGATGAAAAGCAGAGGAGAAAGATAATTGAACACCAAGTTTAGAACAAAATGTCCTCAAAAATCTGGAAACAAACTGGACTCCTCTGTCAGACACAATGTTCTCCGGAATGCCATGTAACCGAACCACGTGCTGAAGGAACAAAGGCACCAATTTGGAGGAGGAAGGTAACTTAGGTAATGGCACAAGATGTATCATCTTGGAAAACCTATCACAGATTACCCAGATAACGGTCATTCTCTGAGAAACAGGGAGGTCGGAAATAAAATCCATAGAGATATGGGTCCATGGCCTCTTGGGCACAGGTAATGGCATTAACAAACCACTAGAGCGAGAGCAAGGCTTGGAGCGAGAGCAAGTCCCACAGGACTGCACAAATTCCATGACGTCACGAGACAAAGTAGGCCACCAAAAGGAGCGACTCACCAAGTCTCTGGTACCAAAAATCCCGGGATGACGAGCCAACGCGGAACAATGAATCTCAGACATCACACTCTTCTTCCACTGGTCTGGGACAAACAATTTACCAATAGGGCAGTGCTCAGGTTTATCCTCCTGACACCCTTCCAAGGCCAGTCTCAAATTGGGCGAGATGGCAGAAAGAACTACACCCTCTTTCAAAATAACAGTAGGATCAGATAACTCAGGAGAGTCCGCAAAGAAACTCCTCGAGAGGGCATCCGCCTTAACATTCTTAGTGCCAGGAAGAAAAGAAACCACAAAATTAAAACGTGTGAAAAACAAGGCCCACCTGGCCTGTCTAGGATTAAGTCGCTTGGCTGATTCGAGATAAACCAGATTCTTATGGTCCGTGAGGACCACCACCTGATGTTTGGCTTCTTCCAGCCAATGTCTCCACTCTTCAAAGGCCCACTTCATGGCCAATAACTCCCGATTACCCACGTCATAATTACGTTCAGTTGGAGAAAATTTTCGAGAGAAAAATGCACAAGGGTTACTCTTAGAGGTCTCTGGTTCTCTTTGGGACAAAACGGCACCTGCCCCATTTTCAGAGGCATCAACCTCCACCTGAAACGGTAGTGAAACATCAGGCTGCCGTAGAACAGGAGCAGAAGTGAATCTCTGCTTAAGTTCCTGAAATGCAGAGACTGCTTCAGGAGGCCAATTCACCACATCAGAACCCTTTTTGGTCAAATCAGTCAATGGTTTAACAATAACAGAGAAATTACCAATAAATTTACGATTAAAATTGGCAAAACCCAAAAAACTCTGAAGAGCCTTTAATGAAGTAGGTTGGACCCAATCACAGATGGCCTGAACCTTGACCGGGTCCATTTCAATAACAGACGGAGACAAAATGAATCCCAGAAATGAGACCTTCTGTACGCCAAAAAGACACTTTGATCCCTTCACATACAGTGCATTCTCTCTCAAAATCTGGAACACAGTCTGAACATGTTTCACATGAGAGTCCCAGTCATTGGAAAAAAATCAAGATATCATCCAAATAAACAATCAGAAATTTATCCACAAAATCCCTGAAAATATCATTCATGAAGGATTGGAAGACGGAAAGAGCATTAGTGAGCCCAAAGGTCATCACTAGGTACTCAAAATGCCCCTCTGGGGTATTAAACGCCGTCTTCCATTCATCCCCGTGCTTAATGCGAATAAGGTTATACGCCCCCCTGAGGTCAAGCTTGGTAAACCAACTAGCACTTTTCACCCTGGAAAACAGGTCAGAAATCAAGGGTAACGGATATTGATACTTCACAGTGATCTTATTCAAGAGACGATAATCAATACACGGCCTCAATGAACCATCCTTTTTGGCCACAAAGTAAATATCGGCACCTAAGGGTGAAGAGGATGGTCTGACATGACCCTTCTCCAATGACTCCTTGATATAAGATCGCATAGCATCGTGTTCAGGTACAGACAAGTTAAAAAGGCGACCTTTAGGAAATTTACCACCAGGCACTAATTCAATAGCGCAATCGTAGCTCCAGTGAGGGAGCAAAGATGCAGATAGACTTTCACCTAATACATCCGAAAAATCAGTCAAAAAGTCAGGAACATCCTGAGACTTGGGAGAGGCAGAAAAAACAGGAGTGTCGGCATTAACACATTGGCAGCCCCAACTGGTCACAGACACAGATTTCCAATCCAAAACAGGATTATGAGACTGTAACCAAGGGAAACCTAGTACAATAATGTCATGCAGATTATACAGAACCAGAAATTTGCAACTCTCCTGATGATCTGGTTCAACCCTCATTATCACCTGAGTAGAAAACTGGGGTTTATTCTCAGCCAAAGGGGTAGAATCAATGCCCAGTAGGGGAATAGACTTCCACGGGGTATTATGGGAAACCCACAACGTTTGGCAAAGTCAAAATCCATCAGGTTAATAGCTGCTCCTGAATCAACAAAAGCCTGAGCAGAAAATGTAGACAAGGAGCAAATCAGGGTAACAGTCAACAGAAATTTAGTCTGAACACTACCCAAGACAACTGAGCGTGCAAAACGTCTTCCCTGCTTAGGGCAGACTGAAATAGCATGAGAGGCATCACCACAGTAGAAACATAACCCATTGCGCTTTCGAAACTCATGATGCTGAGCCCCAGAAGTCACTCTATCACACTGCATGGGCTCAGAAACTGGCTCACAAGGCAACACTATCTCACGCATACCTCTGCGCTCACGCAAACGTCTATCAATTTGAATAGCCAATGACATAGAATCATTGAGACCAGAGGGAGCAGGGAATCCCACCATAACATCCTTTGCATTCTCTGACAGCCCCTTCCGAAAAAGTGCTGCCAAAGCATCATCATTCCATTTGGTCAGGACTGCCCACTTAAGGAATTTCTGACAGTATAACTCAGCGTCTTCAAGACCCTGATTTAATGCCAACAAGGTTTTTTCAGCTTGATCAGTGACATTAGGTTCATCGTACAATAACCCCAGAGCCGAAAAAATGCATCAATATCATTCAAAACAGGATCCCCAGGTGTCAGGGAAAAAGCCCAATCCTGAGGATCGCCGCGCAGGAGAGACATGACAATTTGAACCTGCTGTGCTGCGTTACCTGAGGACTTAGGCTTTAAGGCAAAAAACAACTTACAGTTATTTTTGAAATTCAGAAATTTAGCCCGATCCCCCAAAAACAAATCTGGCATGGGAATCCTAGGTTCCACAACCGGCAACCTAGCAAGATAGGTAGCAATACTCCGAACCTCAGTGGCAAGCTGATCCACACGGCCAGACAACTGTGCAAACTCCATTGAAAGAAAAAAAAATCCTCCTCAGCACCCAGAGAAAAAGAGGGAAAAAATGCAACAGACAGAAAAAAAAAAATCTCTGACAACTCTGACAACTTTTTTCTTTCCACACTATTTTTCCCTTCTGTGAGTACCATATAATTTTCAGTTATGGCCGGTGATACTGTTGTGTTTTGGTAGCTGAGGAGGACAGGAACAACAGCAGGGCAGCAGAACACCTGAGATGTTGGTAACTGATGGGTTGCAGATACCTAAACTAACGACACAACTAGAGGTTGCCGTGGAGCGTTCCTACGTTGATCCTAGATGCCTCGTCACAGCCTGAGAGATAACTACACCTAAAGGTAGAAAGATGAAAGCTATCTGCCCGGAGCAGATCCCCAAAGAAAATAGGAAGTCCCCAAACATATAATGGCGGTTAGACAAGATGAAAACACAAACATAGGCAGAAAATAGATTGTGCAAACGCTGGGACCACAAGCTGACTAAATAGGATAGGAAAGGAGAGATTACTTTCTGCAACCAAGAAAACCCTACAAAAATCCAACAATTCTGATTACAAAAATACTGAGATCACACAATCTCGCCACCCGCTAAATCAGATCTCAGTGTGAACAAAACCAAGCTGCAGCCGCTGAAAAAACAGGAAAAAGCAAATGAGAAAACAACAGTGGCTGCAGATAAACTGTGAGGAGCTCAGGCCCCAGGAGGGGACCTGTTGTGAATGTTTTGGAAATGAATTCTGAGCAGAAGCTCCCTCTGGTGGTTACAAACAGTACTAAACCATTCAATGAGGATTGGCAATCAGGAGTCACAGACTGGCTTGATATAAGGGAGGTTCCCTCCCATCATGGTTGCCGGTGATCAATTGTTCTTGTCTCAACTGTGGTTCCTGGTTCACTTGGAAGCTTGCTGAGTCATGCCTCTTCTTCTGCTTTCAGATAAGATATTTTCTGTTTTTATTTTTGTGCTTTTCATTTGCATATTTCTCTGCATTTCTGTGAGGTTAGCCAGGTTCCCCCCCGGGGGCTTGGGCTCCTCTCAGTTCCGCTGGAGCCACTGTTATTTGTTCATTTGCCTTTTCCAGTTTTTTCAGTGGCTGCGGCTTAGTTTTGTTACACCAGAGAACTGATTTAGGTGGTAGAAGTCGTGTGATCTCAGGTGTTTTTGCAATCATTAGCGGTCGCATTTTTTACAGTTTTTTTGGATTGCAGTGAGTATCCTTTCTATCCTTTTCTGTCTAGGCAGATTGGGCCCCAGCATTTGCTCATACTATTTTCTGTCTGTGTCTGTATTTCCTCTTGTCTAACCGCCATTACATGTTGGGGGGCTTCCTATGTTCTTTGGGGATCTGCTCCGGGGCAGATAGCTTTCCTCTTTCTATCTTTAGGTGTAGTTAATCTCTCAGGCTGTGAAGTGGCATCTAGGACCAATGTAGGAATGCTCCACGGCTGCCTTTAGTTGTGGTGGTTAGTCAGGTGTTGTGAATAGGCTGGAAATGAGTTCTGAGCAGAAGCTCCCTCTGGTGGTTACAAACGGTACTGGACTGTCCAGTGAAGATTGTGAGGATTGGGAATCAGGTGTTACTGACTGGTCTTATATAAGGGAGTCGCCTTCCCATCAGGGTTGCCGGTGATCAATTGTTCTGGTCTCAATCCTTGATTCCTGTTTCCTTGGTAGCCTGCTGTGTCGTGTCTGAATCTCCTGCTAACAGATAAGACATTTTCTTCTTTTTGTTTTTGTGCTTGATTTTTGCATTTTGTCCTGCACTTCTGTGGGGGTCTTCAGGGTCCCCTCTGGGGGCTTTTGCCCTCTCAGTTCAGTTCAGCCACTGATGTTTGTACATTTGCTTTTTCCAGTTTTTTCAGTGGCTGCTGTTTTGTTTTTGGTTACACCAGAGAACTAATTTAGGTGGTAGAGGTCGTGTGATCTCAGGTGTTTTTGAAATTAGTAGAGTTGGTGCTTTTCAGGGTTTTTTGGGATTGCAGTAAGTGCCCTTCCTATCCTTTTCTATTTAGTAAGTTTGGGCCCCAACGTTTGCTCATACTATTTTCTGTCTGTGTCAGTATTTCTTCTTGTCTAACCGCCATTACATGTTTGGGGGCTTTCTATGTTCTTTGGGGATCTGCTCCGGGGCAGATAGCTTTCCTCTTTCTATCTTTAGGTGTAGTTAGTTTCTCAGGCTGTGACGAGGCGTCTAGGACCAACGTAGGAACGCTCCACGGCTGCCTCTAGTTGTGGTGGTTAGTCAGGGTACTGCAATCTCATAGTTTCCAACTGCTCTGGTGTATTTCCTTTTTGCCTGCTCTCCTCAGCTACCAAATCATAACAGTATCACCGGCCAAAACTGAAAATTATATGGTACTCACAGAAGGGAAAAATATTGTGGAAAGAAAAAAAAGTTGTCAGAGTTGTCAGAGATTTTTTTTTTCTGTTTGTTGCATTTTTTTTTTTCCCTCTGTATCTCTGGGTGCTGAGGAGGATTTTTTTCTCTCTCAATGGAGTTTGCACAGTTGTCTGGCCGTGTGGATCAGCTTGCCACTGAAGTTCGGAGTATTGCTACCTATCTTGCTAGGTTGCCAGTTGTGGAACCTAGGATTCCCATGCCAGATTTGTTTTTAGGGGATCGAGCTAAATTTCTGAATTTCAAAAATAACTGTAAATTGTTTTTTGCCTTAAAATCTAAGTCCTCAGGGAACGCAGCGCGTCAGGTTCAAATTGTCATCTCTCTCCTGCGCGGCGACCCTCAGGATTGGGCTTTTTCCCTGACCCCTGGGGATCCTGTTTTGAGTGATGTTGATGCGTTTTTTCAGGCTTTGGGGTTATTGTACGATGAGCCTAATGTCACTGATCAAACTGAAAAAACTTTGTTGGCATTAAGTCAGGGGCTTGAGGACGCTGAGTTATACTGTCAGAGATTCCGTAGGTGGGCAGTCCTGACCAAATGGAATGACGACGCTTTGGCAGCTCTTTTTCGGAAGGGACTGTCAGATAATGTAAAGGATGTTATGGTGGGATTCCCTGTTCCCTCTGGTCTCAATGATTCTATGTCATTAGCGATTCAAATTGACAGACGTTTGCGTGAGCGGAAAGGTATGCGTGGAATAATGTTGCCTTGTGAACCTGCTTCTGAATCCATGCAGTGTGATAGAGTGGTTTCTGGGGCACAGCGTCATGAATTTCGAAAGCGCAATGGGTTATGTTTCTACTGTGGTGATGCCTCTCATGCTATTTCAGTCTGCCCTAAGCGGGGAAGACGTTTTGCACGCTCAGTTGTCTTGGGTAGTGTTCAGACTAAGTTTTTATTAACTGTGACCCTGATATGCTCTCTGTCCTCATTTTCTGCTCAGGCTTTTGTTGATTCTGGAGCAGCTATTAACCTGATGGATTTTGATTTTGCTAAACGTTGTGGGTTTCCCTTGATACCCCTACGGAAGTCTATTCCCCTGCTGGGGATCGATTCTACCCCTTTGGCAGAGAATAAACCTCAGTTCTCTACTCAGGTGATAATGAGGGTAGAACCTGATCATCAGGAGAGTTGCAAATTTTTGGTTCTGTATAATCTGCATGACATTATCGTACTGGGTTTCCCTTGGTTACAGTCTCATAATCCTGTTTTGGATTGGAAATCTGTGTCTGTTACCAGTTGGGGCTGCCAATATGTTAATACCAACACTCCTGTTTTTTCTGCCTCCCCCCAGGCTCAGGATGTTCCTGACTTTTTGATTGATTTTTCTGATGTGTTTAGCGAAAGTAAATCTGCATCCTTACCTCCCCATAGGAGCTATGACTGCGCTATTGAATTAGTGCCTGGTAGTAAATTTCCTAAAGGTCGCCTTTTTAACTTGTCTGTACCTGAACATGACGCTATGCGGTCTTATATCAAGGAATCATTGGAGAAGGGTCATATCAGACCATCCTCTTCACCCTTAGGTGCCGGTTTTTTCTTTGTGGCCAAAAAGGATGGTTCATTAAGGCCGTGTATTGATTATCGTCTCTTGAACAATATTACTGTGAAATATCAATATCCTTTACCCTTGATCTCTGATCTGTTTTCCAGGGTGAAAAACGCTACTTGGTTTACCAAGCTTGACCTCAGGGGGGCATATAACCTTATTCGCATTAAGCACGGGGATGAATGGAAGACGGCATTTAATACCCCTGAAGGGCATTTTGAGTACCTTGTGATGCCCTTTGGGCTCACTAATGCTCCTTCTGTCTTCCAGTCCTTCATGAATGACATTTTCAGGGATTTTGTGGATAAATTTCTGATTGTTTATTTGGATGATATCTTGATTTTTTCCAATGACTGGGACTCTCATGTAAAACATGTTCGGACTGTGTTCCAGATTTTGAGAGAGAATGCTCTGTATGTGAAGGGATCAAAGTGTCTTTTTGGCGTTCAGAGGATCTCATTTCTGGGATTCATCTTGTCCCCATCTGTTATTGAAATGGACCCGGTCAAGGTTCAGGCCATCTGTGATTGGGTCCAGCCTACTTCATTAAAGGCTCTTCAAAGATTCTTGGATTTTGCCAATTTTTATCGTAAATTTATTGGTAATTTCTCTGTTATTGTTAAACCATTAACTGATTTGACCAAGAAGGGTTCTGATGTGGTGAATTGGCCTCCTGAGGCAGTCTCTGCATTTCAGGAACTTAAGCAGAGATTCACTTCTGCTCCTGTTCTACGGCAGCCTGATGTTTCTCTACCATTTCAGGAGGAGGATGATGCCTCTGAAATTGGGGCAGGTGCCGTTTTGTCCCAAAGAGATCCAGAGACTTCTAAAAGTAACCCTTGTGCCTTTTTCTCTCGAAAATTTTCTCCCACTGAACGTAATTATGACGTGGGTAATCGGGAGTTATTGGCCATGAAGTGGGCTTTTGAAGAGTGGAGACATTGGCTGGAGGGAGCCAAACATCAGGTGGTGGTCCTTACGGACCATAAGAATCTAGTTTATCTGGAATCTGCCAAGCGACTTAATCCTAGACAGGCCAGGTGGGCCTTGTTTTTCACACGTTTTAATTTTGTGGTTTCATTTCTTCCTGGCACTAAAAATGTTAAGGCGGATGCCCTCTCGAGGAGTTTCCTGGCGGACTCTCCTGAGTTATCTGATCCTTCTGTTATTTTGAAAGAGGGTGTAGTTCTTTCCGCCATCTCGCGCAATTTGAGACTGGCTCTGGAGGGGTGTCAGGAGGATAAGCCCGTGCGCTGCCCTGTTGGGAAATTGTTTGTCCCGGACCAGTGGAAAAAGAATGTAATGTCTGAGATTCATTGTTCCACGTTGGCCGGTCATCCCGGAATTTTTGGTACCAGAGACTTGGTTAGTCGGTCCTTTTGGTGGTCTACCTTGTCTCGTGATGTCAGGGAGTTTGTGCAGTCCTGCGGGACTTGCTCTCGCTCCAAGCTTTGCTCTCGTTCTAGTGGTTTGTTGATGCCATTACCTGTGCCCAAGAGACCATGGACCCATATCTCTATGGATTTCATTTCCGACCTCCCTGTTTCTCAGAGAATGACCGTCATCTGGGTGATTTGCGATAGGTTTTCCAAGATGATACATCTTGTGCCATTACCTAAGTTGCCTTCCTCCTCTGAATTGGTGCCTTTGTTCCTTCAGCACGTGGTTCGTTTACACGGCATTCCTGAGAACATTGTGTCTGACAGAGGAGTCCAGTTTGTTTCCAGATTTTGGAGGACCTTTTGTTCTAAAATTGGTGTTCAATTGTCTTTCTCCTCGGCGTTTCATCCTCAGACCAATGGTCAAACTGAGAGAACAAACCAGACATTGGAGACTTATCTAAGATGCTTTGTGTCTGCTGATCAGGATGACTGGGTCTCTTTTTTGCCTTTGGCTGAGTTTGCTCTTAATAATAGGGCTAGCTCTGCCACTTTGATGTCTCCATTTTTCTGCAATTTTGGGTTTCACCCTCGATTTTCTTCGGGACAGACGGAGGCTTCTGTCTGTCTGGGTGTTGACTCTGTTGTGGAGCGTATGCAGCAGATTTGGGACCAGGTAGTGGAGAGGTTGTTCCTCTCTCAGGAGAAGGCCCAGCGGTTTGCCAACCGGCATAGGACTGATGGTCCTCGGTTTAAAGTGGGGGACTTGGTCTGGTTGTCCTCAAGAAATATCCCTATGAGAGTTGCATCTCCTATAAGATCATGGAGAGTCTTAATCCTGTTTCCTTTCGTTTACTTCTTCCAGGGACATTTAAGATCCATAACGTGTTCCACAAGTCCTTATTGAAGAGGTTTGTCGAGCCAGTGGTTCCTATGGCTGTGCCTCCTGACCCAGTTTTGGTTGAGGGCAATCTGGAGTATGTGGTTGAGAAAATATTGGATTCTCGTTTTTCTAGACGGAAAATCCAGTATTTGGTTAAGTGGAGAGGTTATGGTCAGGAGGACAATTCTTGGGTGTTTGCTTCGGACATCCATGCTAGGAGACTGATCCGTGCGTATCACCGAGCTCATCCTGACTGACCTGGTTGCACAAATGAGGGTTCGGTGAACCCTACTCAAGGGGGGGGTACTGTTGTGAATGTTTTGGAAATGAATTCTGAGCAGAAGCTCCCTCTGGTGGTTAGAAACAGTACTGAACCATTCAATGAGGATTGGCAATCAGGAGTTACAGACTGGCTTGATATAAGGGAGGTTCCCTCCCATCATGGTTGCCGGTGATCAATTGTTCTTGTCTCAACTGTGGTTCCTGTTTCACTTGGAAGCTTGCTGAGTCGTGCCTCTTCTTCTGCTTTCAGATAAGATATTTTCTGTTTTTATTTTTGTGCTTATCATTTGCATATTTCTCTGCATTTCTGTGAGGTTAGCCAGGTTCCCCCCCGGGGGTCTTGGGCTCCTCTCAATTCCGCTGGAGCCACTGTTATTTGTTCATTTGCCTTTTCCAGTTTTTTCAGTGGCTGCGGCTTAGTTTTGTTACACCAGAGAACTGATTTAGGTGGTAGAGGTCGTGTGATCTCAGGTGTTTTTGCAATCAGTAGCGTTGGCATTTTTTAGGTTTTTTTTGGATTGCAGTGAGTATCCTTTCTATCCTTTTCTGTCTAGGCAGATTGGGCCCCAGCATTTGCTCATACTATTTTCTGTCTGTGTCTGTATTTCCTCTTGTCTAACAGCCATTACATGTTTGGGGGCTTCCTATGTTCTTTGGGGATCTGCACCGGGGTAGATAGCTTTCCTCTTTCTATCTTTAGGTGTAGTTAATCTCTCAGGCTGTGAAGAGGCGTCTAGGACCAACGTAGGAACGCTCCACGGCTGCCTTTAGTTGTGGTGGTTAGTCAGGGTACTGCAATCCAATAGATTCCAACCTCTCTGGTGTATTGCCGTTTTTGCCTGCTCTCCTCAGCTACCAAAACATAACAGGGACCTGGCTGAACTCCACAAAAATGCAGAAAACAATGCAAAAAGCAAGCACAAAAAGAAAAGCAAAAAAATATCTTTTCTGAAAGCAGGAGATGCAGGCCAGACTCCAGCAAACTTCCAAATGAACCAGGAACCACAATTGAGACAAGAACAATTGATCACCGGCAACCATCATGGGAGGGAACCTCCCTTATATCAGACCCGTCCGTGATCCCTGATTGCCACTCCTCGCTGAAAGGTTCAGTACTGTCTGTAACCACCAGAGGGAGCCTCTGCTCAGAAACCATCTCTAGCACATTCATAACAGTGCCGAGTTGGTTCCCTTGCCGGTGCTCTTCTGTCTGCGAAGTCATCAGAACAGGGTGACCCATGCTTACTCCACACAGGGTGACGTTTAACCCCATGTATTCTATATGCCCGCTACCTTAGTTCGCCATTGTACATGTTAGCTGCAGTTTTACACCTCTGCATGGTGGACCCCGGGTTGCGAATGTACTTTATCACTATATTTCATTTAGTGCATTTCGTCAACCATAACAGTGTCTGTGTGTGCTACAATATGAATGGAGAATAGAGAGATGAGAAGAGAACTGTCTTAGGACATAAGAACCAAAATTGTTGAAAAATTTCAGCAATCTCAAGCTTACAAGCCCATCTACAGAGATCTTGATGTTCCTTTGTCCACTGTGCACAACATAATCAAGAAGTTTACAACTCATGGCACTTTGCTAATCTTTCTGAACTTAGTCAGCAAAGAAAAATTGATGAAAGGTTGCAAGTCAGGATAGTACAAATGGTGGATAAGGAGCCCCAATCAAGTTCCAAAGAAATGCAAGCTGTCCTGCAGGCTCAGGGTGCCTCAGTGACAGCACAAACTATCCATCGACATTTAAATTAAATGAAATGCTATGGTAGCAGACCTTGGAGGACACCACTGCTTACATAGAGACATAAAAAATCTAGACTACAGTTTGACACAATGTTTGTGAGTAAGCCAAAATCTTTCTGGGAAAGCATCTTGTGGATAGATGAGAGTAAGAAAGAGCTTTTTGTTAAATCACATCATTCTACTGTTTATCAAAAAGGGAATGAGGCCTACAAAGAAAAGAACACAGTACCTACAGTCACATATGGTGGAGGTTCAAAGATGGTTTTTTTGTTGCCTCTGGATTTAGGTGCCTTGACTGTGTGCAAGGCATCATTAAATCTAAATATTACCAAACGATTTTGGGCTGCAATTTAGTGCCCAGTGTCAGAAAGCTGGGCATGTGTCCTATGTCATGGGTCTTAATGACACCAGATACTTCAATAAGCAGCCAGAAATGGATGAAAACAAAATGTCGAAGCATTCTGAAGAGACCAACAATAAACCTGGATCTAAATCCCATTGAACACCTGTGGAAAGATCCTAAAATTGCTGTAGGGAGAAGGCACCTTTCAAATAGGAGAAACCTAGATCAGTTTTCAAAAGAAGAGTGGTCCAAATTTCAGTTGAGAGGTGTAATAAGCTTGTTCATGGTACTAGGATGGATTGATTGCAGTTATTTATTCCAAAGGGTGTGCAATGAAATATTAAGTTGAGGATGCCAACAATTTTGTCCTGCCCATTTTGGAGGTTTTGTGTGAAATTATGTCCAATTTGCCTTTTTGCCTTATGTTTTGCCGTGTTGTTCCAATGCACACAAAGAAAATAAACATGTGCATAACAAAAAAAATATGTAATTGCTATAACTTTCTGGAAGAAATATTTCATTTTCTGTAACAATTTCAAGGGTGCCAACACTTTCGGCCAGGACTGTAGATACATAGATCAGTCGATATAGAACTGAGGAGATAAAAAAATCTTGCTAAAGACATTAAGCATTTTTGGTCTATGTTATTATGATTATCCTACTTGCCTTTTAATGAATTATCTACATACTTCCATTGCTTGTTCTGAGTATGTTGATTGCTATGCATCAGTGATTCAGCATTGAAAGCATTTGGCTTTAACTGCTCGCAAAACATTTCTCCATGTATAAAATGTAATTATCAAATACTTTTCCTTAAAGTGGATGAAGACCAAACAGAAAGAGAAGAAATAGATAGAAATGTAAGGGCCTGTGCACACGTTGCGGATTCCTAGCAGTTTTGCAGCGGTTTTTCGTGGCGGAAACCCTGCGAAACCGCGGCAAAACCGCTTACACAATACAACTCATTAAGGCCTATGAGATTCCGCAATGCTGTGCACATGCTGTGGGTTTTTCCGCGGCAGAATCGCATCGCGGGAGAATCCGCAGCATGCTCATTCTTTTTTGCGGAACCGCGGTGATTCCGCCGCCATAGGAATGCATTGAACCAATTACTTTCCGCATGTGGCTGTGCCCACCATGCGCAAAGTAAGCGGTTCATGTGCGGATGGTACCCTGGGTCTGGAGGAGAGGAGACTCTCCTCCAGGCCCAGGATACCATATCCATGTAAAAACAATAATTAAAATAAAAAAATAGTGATATTCTCACCTTCCGGCGGCCCCGCAGCTTTCCCGCCTCTCAGCGACGCTCCCGGTCCCAGTAATGCATTGGGAGATCACCCCAGATGACGAAGCGGTCTCGCGTGATGCTACGTCATCGGGGTGATTGTCGCAAAGGACGCCTGGGAACGTGATTGGCCGGGAGCGTCGCTGAGAGGCGGGAAAGCTGCGGGGGCCGCCGGAAGGTGAGAATATCATTATTTATTATTTTTTTTATTATTTTTACATTAGATCTTTTTACTATTGATGCGGCATAGGCGGCATCAATAGTAAAAAGTTGGTCACACTTGTCAAACACTTGTTTGACTCGTGTGACCAACCTGTCAGATAGCTTGTAAAACGCTAGCATTCTGCAAGCTAATTACGCTTGCAAAACGCTAGTTTTTAGCGGGAATACGCATACCTATAATATGCGTATTTCCCGCGGCAGGGAGGTGCTGAATTGCCGCAGAGATTTCCATGGCAATTCCGCAACGTGTGCACATAGCCTTATATTGTTACAAATGTGTGTCACCACAACGAAAGTTTAAGGATATATTCACGCTTTTTCTATTTTTGCCATTTGTTGAGGTAGACTGCTCAAAAAATGGCAGAAAAAAGCAATGAAATAAGTTGTCCAGGTAATTTAAATGGAAAAATGGCTTACTATTCATAAGCTTAGGCCTTTTAAACTCTTTAGGCTATCATAGACGCCAAGCATGTAAAAGTAGTTATGTACATTCTTCTGGCGTTTTCCACTTAGAATACACTCACTATTTTATAATAGAAGTCAATTTTAGAACTAAAACGAAACTAGGAAGATGACTGGGCGTTTTTAGAGTTTTCACTTAAAAAAATGCTATTGTTTTCTCCTTTTAATTGATTCAAAATAGATTTAAAAAATATGATAAAACATCAATAATAATGCTAAATAAATGCAGAAAAATGCTAAATAAAGCCATTGGCGATCGAAGCAACCAAAAATTGCTAACAAAAAATTCTTCAAGTTTACAAAACTCCAGAGAACGGGAACGAGTCCAGAAGCATCTTCTATTTAGAAAAGTTTTTTGACTGTCGCAAAAAACAGTGTGAACATACCTTTACTGTTGTTCCAGGTGACCTTGGTCTATGCCTCTGCATCCTTTTATCTACCTCCTCCTCCTTTCTACTCTCCATAGCGTTTTATAAACAACTGTCATCTCATGCCACATTAATGTGAAAATCTGTATTCACTGTATTCATTATCTATTCACAGATTATGACTGTGAATTGGGAATGAATGATTACTATTTGACGAGAAAAGATTATTTTTATCTGATAAGATACATAACAAAGTTTGTTATTTTCACTTGCCCGGAGATTGCTATGACTCATTTAGATGGGTCGATCTAAGTGACCAACGATCAGATATGTGCAAGTCAATTAGCATGCATGCCACGATAAGGATGAGGGGGTTATGCATAACAGGATAGGGATGAGGGGGCCATGCATAACAGGATAAGCATGAGGGGACCATGTATACCAGGATAGGAATAAGGGGGCCATGCATAACATGATAGGGATGAGGGGGAAATGCATACCAGGATGGGGATGAGGGGGCCATGCATAACAGGATAAGCATGAGGGGACCATGTATACCAGGATAGGCATGAGTGGACCATGTATACCATGATAGAAATGAGCAGGCCATGCATACCAGGATGGGGATGAGAGGACCATGTATACCGGGATAGGGGATATTAGTACAGAATTCATTACATTTTTTGTTTCAATTTTTTTTCTTCTAATTTCCTCATGTAAAACCTAGGTGAATCTTATGGTCTGTTGCGTGTTATAGTCCAAAAAATACGATCACTTATATGATAATTTGGTTTCTAAACAGTATCATGTTATTGATAACACATCACCTATTTTCATGGGGTGCTGTGCTACGAGACTACAATTTTTATTCATCCCTAAAAATCGTTGCAAACTAACAAACAAGAATTTTGCTCATTTGTCTTATGAGTGCCAACCTTTTTAGGTGGGTAAAAAAATCAGGAACAAACATTACTAGTGTGATGAACAATAATTGGCTTATCTATATGGGCCATTAAGGGTATGCCACACTAAACAACATCGCTAACGGGATCGCTAAAAAACGTCACTATTTAGCGATCCCGTTAGCGATGTTGTTGTGTGCGGCAGCTGCCAGCGACGAGCTTCCTGCTGTGATCTCGCTCGTCGCTGGAATCGTTCCGGACCCTATTTTATCGTCGGCGCTCCCGCTGGGTAAGTATAATCGCTAAGTGTAGCACCTTTTCTTAGCGATTTAGCGGTACTTTTGTACCGCTAAAGTCGTTAAGGAGATCGCTAACCGCGATAGCGTCCTTAACGACATCGCTAAGTTAGGTAGCTACTAGCGATATAGAAACAATCCCGCTAGCGATCTCATTAGTATGCGACGCTAACGAGATCGCTAGCGGGATTGTGTAGTGTGGCAGTACCTTTACTCTTTAAATAAATACATTTGGATTGCAGCACTCATAACTGAGATAATAGTGATGAATGTCTACCCTTTAAGCTAAGATGTCACTCAGTGAGGAACTAATAATCAGTCTAATGCAAAAATGAACCTTGTTGAAGAGCTTAAATGGAACCTTTAACCTTTCATCATCAAGAATGCGCACAATAATGTTATTTTACAAAAGTTACGGACCAGAATAGGTTATATAATAATAGAAATGTGATGGCTTGTTTTGTTCAATTTATAACTGACCTTAATGGCAAGAACATTTTGTTTACCGCTATTATTCTCCAAAAGATGAAGGGCTCATAATAGCTAGGGTCTTTAACCAGTTTTCACAAGTAATTTGCAAAAAAAATAAAAATATAACCCCACATAATCTGTGTTGTAAAGTTTAAATAAATTACATTTGTATTCAAGAAGCTAAACTTTATTTTATAGCAAAACTACATACATCTAGCTCTTAGATTTTGTACAGAACATCTTAGGTGTCACGATTCTACCACTCACGGGGTCCTAAGGACGCTGTTAATAGCATCTCAGCTGCCCTATAGGATCAAGTGCGTGCTGGGTTGTCAATATTGTGAGTGACAGCCCAGTCATCCAATCTGAGGCAGGTGCATGCTGGAATGCCAGTATTCTGAATGACAGCCCAGCTGTCAAATTTCACCTGGCCTCAACAGTTTCCTACAGGTGTCAACCATTCAGGGTGATAATCTGGCTATTTAGCTTGCAGGCAATGATCAGAATATTCACAGTTGCAGCCTTGCTCTGTGGTGTGTTAGTTTTGGGTTTTGTGTCCTGATTTTCTCATCTTTGATGACGGGCTTTTGATTGTGTCAGGTTCGTCATAAATTAACACTAAAGCATCAAAGAAAGTGTCAAATGAAACTCGTTTTGGGGCTTGTGGGGACAGTGAAAAACACCCAGGTTTAGGGACCCCCTCGCAGGAGTGACATAATTATTCCTACCTGGTGGGGTTCATCCCCTGAAGACTGAGGTCACATGGTTTAAAAATACTCTACAGCTCTCCCTGAATACCCTAAACAGATTCTTCTCTCCCAAAAACATATCAGGAATGGTCACAAGAGATGAGAGATCTTGTTCAGAAAACATTCGCCAATCTCAAATTTGGCATGAACGTAGTTCATTCAGATTTGTGTTCGGATTCCCCGAGCATTTTTCCTCAAAATTGGCAAAATTGGGTCACAGTTGTTATGCGCTCGGTTGCAACAACTTTAATAGATAATGGATTGCAACCGAACACGGGGTCCGTGATGCAGTTTATAGACACTGCTGCCGAACACCCCTATAGTATGAAGGTCAAACTGACAACTAAAGGATTATATTAGATCTCGCCTACGTTACTTCACACAAGGAGAGAGATGTGGAGTTGGCACTATCTCCGTTAGCGTCACGGGAGATGTGCTATCAACTGGCCTAGATGTAGCCCTGTTAATGGCACGGAAGCCATTTGCCAGATATTAGGTTAGCACTATGTGCTGCAAGCTGGTATAGACGTAGCCCTGTTTGACTACACAGAAGCTACGTGCCAGCAGCTAGGAAGTGCGTGCAACTAACGCCAGGCGTACGTGCTGTCAGCCGGTGTGCGACCGGACTGAGCAACTTCACTATTCAGCTGATGGCAATGCCCGCGTGCTGCCAACTGGGTTACGTCCGGACTGAGCAGCTTCAATATTCATCTGGTGGCGATGCCCGCGTGCCGTCAGCCGGTGTGAGACCAGACTGAGCAAGCTTCTCTGTTCAACTGGCAGGTGATGCCCAGGTTACGCGCCCCGCAGTCTGCTCAGTGTGTATAGCTACCCTATATTCGTAGCAGGACTGCGAAATTGGCTACCTGTCTGGCATAAGCTGAACCTGCCTGAAGGACCTGAGCTAATAAGCCGAGCGCACTCTGGCAAGGTCCCGGAGAGCAAAGCTAGAGAGCACGTGGAGCCCAGATTCTGGTACGTCCACACATAAGCACTGCCTATTTTAGTATGATCTGACCGCGCCGCGGACAGACAAGCTATTTAAGGGCTAAGCTCCGCCCCAGCCATCTCGTCAATCGACTCACCAATGACGTCATCCGTGACCAATCTTGCGATGCCAGGTCAAAGGATCAGCTGACACTAAGCATCAATCATGGCTCGCCATGTCACGGACATGCTCAGTGCAGGCATTTCTGGACTTAGGCTTGCAACAGCCTTTTCTTGTTCCATAACCTAGGTTTAAGGCTACTACGAACAAAGACCCAAGTAACTATTTGTGCCTCTCGGGTGCTGGCTAGGCATTGGGATTGATGGCAAAGCTGAGCAGCATCTGCCTTGGCTGGGTCTGAATGGGAGACCACAGACCCCTCGGATCCAGGTTCAGATCCTGCCGTCGCCCAATGCCTAACAACAGTCCAGTAAATAATTGCGTTTCCACTAATGCTTTTGTTATGACTTTGGCTAGGATAGTAGTGCTGTATGATCAGCTGGGGAGATGAGTTTTATGAGAGGAGTGGTGAGTATAAGTCAGAGGAGAGGCGGACTGTAATTATTATTTTTTTTAATTAACTTATTGTGTATACATTCTGGCAGCCAATCTGGGAGCAGAAACCATCCACAATGTCCAGACACAATTGCTTCTGTCATTGGCTGCCGAAATCACATGTTCCTCTCCATGTAAAAAGCGAACATGTTGTTTTGCTGGTGTCATTTTGTCAGTGCAATAGCGCAGAGAGGCTGCTCCTGCTTCTGCTGCAATTTGTCATATACTTTGATAGGATCCTGTCTAAAATTGACCTTCCAGCATCTAATTTGTTTGTGCTGATAGTGTTGTGCAGACAGAAATCCAGATTTCCTAATCAAAATCATTTTGGCTAATACTGTGTTCTAGTCAGGAGGTCACATTTCCTAATCAAAATCGTTTGGGCTAATATTGTTGCGCATGAACCAGGTCCCATTTCTTAATCAACATTATTTGGGATAATATTGGGGCGCAGGCACCAGGCCCCATTTTCTAGTCAAAATAGTTTGGTATAATATTGTTGTGCAGGTACCAGACCCCATTTTCTAATCAAAAATGTTTGGGCTAATATTGGGGTGCAGGCATCAGGCCGCATTTCCTAATCAAAATCGTTTGGGCTAATACTGTGTTGCATGCAGGAGGAGTTCACATTTCCTAATCAAAATCATATGGGCTAATATTGTTGTGCAGGCACACTATTACAGCAAATAAATATTCATTGAAAATTGAGTTACGGGTGGCTGACATGTCTGGGCCTAGGGTTGTGAAACAGCTGATTAAAAAGGGGAAGGGTACATCCAACATTAATGGGAAAAAGCGAGGTCTTGTTGGAATGGGGAATAGGCTTGGTGATTGAAGTGTACATGGGTTAGGTGGTAATGTTACTGAAAGCACTAGTCAACAGACACAGTTGGTCCTAGCCAAAGACAACTGACAAAATCTGTTACTGGACAGTCTACTCAACTCCCTTTTTTTTGGCAGCCACCTTGTAGATAAGGCCCAGAAAGAGAATGTGCTCCAGTGGATGGCAAGCGCTGCATCAAGAGGCCTCTCATCCTCTTCCTCCACCTTAACATCACACTTCAATCTTCAGCGGTAGCACCCCAATTACTCTTTATTCCCCTGCATCACAACTCTCTAACTGGCCAACTGACTGTGGGGAACCACAGGTGGGCTACTCTGCAGACCTGTTCACACATTTTATTCCATGGGAATCAGAGGTCTTCTCCAAAGATTCACAAAATCCAAAGAAGGAAGAGATCTGCACCAATGGTTAAATTTTTTTCTTGCTGGATCTGGAGCCGGACGAAGTAGTGTCTGAGCAGAATCCAGACCCTCATCACCAGACATTAAGCCCAGGGGTGGAGGTGATCCTGATGAGACTCAGGTACCTGAGGCCCACGCAGACTGTTCTATGCTGACAGAGAAGGAAGAGGAGGAGGATGACTCTCAGGGCAAGGAGTGGGAGAACAGAAAAGATGATGAGATTGTAGATCTCACTTGGTGAGAACCAAGAGACATACAGCCGAGTAGCTCAGCACATGAGGTGGAGGAGAAAGAAGATGAGGAGGTTATTCTGCATTTTCAGGCACAGACACAGAGTGATGCAACCACAATAAGCACTGAATCTTTAACCACAATTCTGGCTGTGGCAAGCAGCGATATTGAGTCTGCAGTTCACAGGGGCGGCAAAGGTTGCTTAGCATGTGCCTTTTTGGGAATGCAAAGGATGCCTCCAGTTACATTGGCAATTTTGTAAAAAACGACTCAGTAGAGGCAAAAATTGCAAAAATTTGTCTACTGCATGCATTAACCGGAACATGCATTAGTCTGGGAATCTCACTGTGCAAAAGTATGAACTGGTGGGCCTCGCCAACCACCAGCAGTCCCATCAACCGCATCTGCTGCTTCAATCTCCTCCATCACCATGGCAAATGTTCTCACACAGGTCTCTGACCGGTGAAACTCCAACAGTCTGTGTGAGTGAGAGCACGTCAGCTGTTACGGAAGTGTAGATGCCATCTGTTTTTGTTTCACCAAACACACCACATCTTTCTCAATCCACCATAACATCTCCACCTGCACCGCACTCACAGTCCAGCAGTTTGTCGCTTTCACCTTACTCCACCCTCCCTTAGCACAGCTGCCAGCCCTTGATCCCGTAGTTGTGATCACATAAAAGAATGTTTCCTCCTACATATGCCAAATCTAAGAGCTTGAACTCCACCATCTCCAATCTACTGGTCACAGAAATCCTGCCTTTCTGCCTGGTGGATACAGTTGGTTTCGGATAGCTGATAGTCGTTGCAGTCCCTCAGTACCAGTTGCCCAGTCGTTATTACTTTTCTAAGAAAGCTGTGCCTGCGCTATATCAGCATGTCACAGCAACATCACCTTTCTTGAAAAAATCTATGTCTGCCAGGGTGCATTTCACCACTGACACTTTGACAAGCAAACATGGCCAGGGGCGTTACAGCCCACTGGCTGGGCACTGGGTGACTCTGGTGTCTGTGAAGGCAGGTGGGTAGCGAGCTGCTCCACAAGTCTTGGAATCTGCAAGGCTTATGGGAGAAACTTCTGTATCTAACACTTCCTCCTCTGCTTCTGCGTCCTCCAGGGTCTCCACCTGCACCCTCAACCTCTCCCTTAATGAGGCACATGTTCCAACAGTGCAGAGAGAATCCCCCCTACCTCCGTACTGCGCAGCCAGGGCTAACTCTAATCAGGCAGTGTTTAAATTAATGTGCCTTGGAGAAATGAACCCTGGTGCAATATGTCCTTTTGCACAGCCTGGGCCAATGTAGTATGGACATGGCGCAAATCACTCTTGCAAAGCGGACACAAATGAAGGACCTCTGCACACTTCTTCACAGTTTCAAAATCGCTGCTAAGATGGTTAACGCTGACAATGCTATCATCAGTATCACTATTCCGGTCATCTACATGCTGGAGCACACTTTAAATAGTCAGCAGAAGGAGGTGTTGGTCTCAGAGGATGAGGTAGAATCAGAGGAAGATGTTGAAGTGATAACAATATCTCTAAGTTCCGGAGTGTCTTCGCTCAGGCGGATGTCATGGGTTGGTGCATTACAATGATCGAGAGGGGCTCATGGTGCCAAACTGTTAGTGAAGGTACAGTAGCTAAGAAGCAAATGGATTAGGATGAGGAGCAAGAGGTGATGGGCGCGCAACATTCAGGAGATGAAGAGGTGAAGAGGATAATGATCCCCTCTCTGTTGTTTGTGGTTGGCAGGAGGGGACGGAAGAAGCAAGCTTGAGTGTTTCTTGCCACCAACAGACCAAAGACTTGGACAGCATGGTATCACCCGATACATGAGCTTCTTGCTACACTATGTGCAAAATGATGCCCATATCATTGGGATTAGAAATAGTGCTGAGTACTGGGTTGCTGCTCTATTAGATCCATATTACAAGAGTAAATTTTGCCAGATGTTTTCCCCCACCTGACAAGGGACGCGTGCATGCTGGAGTATCGAAACACTCTTGTAGGAAATCTTAAGAGTGGTTTTCCCCAAAACAGCAGTGACACACACGGTGTGCATCGCAGTTATAGGTTTACACCCCCGGGAATATCGAGTTGTCAGAGCAAAAATACTACCAGCAGCAGTGTAAGTGGCATAAGCAATTTCTGTGAGTCGGTTCACACATTTTTTAGACCAGCCCATGCACCAGTAGAACAGAGTATAAGTCTGACACATTGTGAACAACTATAGAGGATGGTACAGGAGTATCTCAAGCTCAATATCAATGCCATCAGGGGGAATTTGGACCATTTTGCATTTTGCTCTTAAAAAAAATGGAAGAGTGGCTTGAGCTTGCCTGTCACACCTTAGAGGTTTTGTTATGCCCAGCAGCCAGCGTTCTCTCAGAACATGTCTTCAGCGCTGATGGTGGTGTCCTGACAAATAAGCACATCCAGCTGTCCCCTGAAAGTGTAGACCACCTAATTTTTATTAAGATGAACAAGTCATGGATCTCCAATGACTTTTGCACCTGAATTGCAAACTGGGCAGACTAGGCAATGATGTAGTTTTAGTGTCATGCATTGATCTTGCATTATTGCAGTCTGTGACACCTTTTTCATGGCTTCTGTGTCTGTTTTTGCTACTGCTGCAACTGTTACAAACATTTTTTTAAAATGTGGATACTTCACATTGGGTCTCCATCCGGTGGATTGCCTGTAGTGGATGGCGTGTCAAATACCCATTAAACTATTTCTACTCTGGTCAAATTGATACAACTTTAGTGGTGTGCGACAATAATTTTATGAAATATGGAGACTCCAAGTGGGGTCACTATCTGGTGGGATGCTTGTAGTGAAAGGGGTGTCAGAGGCCCATTATACTATTTCTACTCTGGTGAAATTAATACCACTTTAGTGATATGTGACAATATTTAGTGATATATGACTCCATCATGTCTCTTGCCTGTAGCAGTGGGGCTCCCAGACCGGCAGGCCTGCAGTTACTTTCAACTTCCTGTGCTACTATCCTATAATGTTTATAACAATAGTAGACTACGAAGCTGATATTTGTGCCACCTGAGTGTGGCTATGCAGAAAAGTAGTTTGACCTGTTGCATGTATCAGGACTCCCAGCATAGCAGGCTTACACTAGTCCCTCACCCACCTTGTTTTAATTTAAACCTAACATAAAAGCTCTACATGCTGCCACAGACCCTGTGCAATTATCAAGTTTATACAATTATACTATTTCTGTTCTGGGTCACTTGATTCCACTTTTCCTAGTGTCTGCCCTTAATTTGAGCTGGTTTAACAGCTTTTGCCTCAAGGTGTTGTATATGCAATTGGTTTTGCCTCCCATTGAATTCAATGGGGTTCAGGTGTGTTCGACAAACTGTTTGTTGAACATGTTCGGCGAACATCTGGGGGTTCGCCGAACCAAACCTTGAAAAGTTTGCACATCTCTATTGGTCACCACAGGTTGAGAAGAGGTCAACTGCTTGTTTGAAAGTACAAATATCATAGTTTCTGCCATCAGTGGAGAGCTATCGGGGCTTTTACAAAGCTAAATACATGGCAGGCAACTAGAACTGTGATGATTCAAGGTTCTGATGCTCTTTAGCTTGATCTTGAAATATTTGGGTCAGATTCACCACATGATCACCAAGCTGAACGGGATTCTGTTATGATTTGGTAGCTGAGGAGAGCAGGCAAAAAAGGCAATACACCAGAGAGGTTGGAATCTACTGGATTGCAGTACCCTGACTAACCACCACAACTAAAGGCAGCCGTGGAGCGTACCTACGTTGGTCCTAGACGCCTCGTCACAGCCTGAGAAGCTAACTACACCTAAAGATAGAAAGAGGAAAACTATCTGCCCCGGAGCAGATCCCCAAAGAACATAGGAAGCCCCCAAACATGTAATGGCGGTTAGACAAGAGGAAATACAGACACAGACAGAAAATAGTATGAGCAAACGTTGGGGCCCAATCTTCCTAGAAAGAAAAGGATAGGAAGGACACTTACTGCAATCCAAAAAACCCTAAAAAAAATACCAACTCACTAATTGCAAAAACACCTGAGATCACACGACCTCTACCACCTAAATTAGTTCTCTGGTGTAACAAAAACTAAGCAGCAGCCACTGAAAAAACTGGAAAAGGCAAATGAACAAATAACAGTGGCTCAGATAAACTGAGAGGAGCACAAGCCCCCGGAGGGGACCTGGCTGACCTCCACAGAAGTGCAGGACAAAATGCAAAAAGCAAGCACAAAAATAAAAGCAGAAAATATCTTATCTGTTAGCAGAAGATGCAGGCAAGACACAGCAAGCTTCCAAGTGAACCAGGAACCAAAGTTGAGACAAGAACAATTGATCACCGGCAACCCTGATGGGAGGGAACCTCCCTTATATAAGACCAGTCTGTAACACCTGATTGCCAATCTTCACAATCTTCATTGAATAGTTCAGTACTGTTTGTAACCACCAGAGGGAGCTTCTGCTCAGAATTCATTTCTAACACATTCACAACAGGATTCATTCTGGTGAAAAATTGTTTATGGCCAGATGTAATGTGATGCTGAGTAACTTCTCACTAGCAAGCCGTGAGGTGAGGAAGTTAATGAGTCTGAGGTCAAAGCCTGGAGGGAACATCAAAGACAAACTAAGATAAATGGATAGTCAGAGGCAAAGTCCGTTGTCAGGTAACTAAAGTTAGAGTTCGTCAAAGGCAAAAAGGGTAATACAAACAAATAGTCAAAAGGCAAATCCAAGGACTAGCAACAAAGATGAGAAAAACAGAAACCAGAGCACACAGCAAACACACCACAGAACAAAACTGCAACTGGCAATGCTCAGATTGATGCCAGACAGATAAATAGCCAGGTAATCACACTAAACCGGTCACACCAGGAGGAAATCACACAGGCCCAGCTGTTCAAAACAGCTGACATGTGCCGGGAAAGATGTGGGCTCACCAACGGAGCCCACATCAAAGGGAAAGGAGTCCAACATCAGAGTACATTTATGCCCGATGTCAGAAAGGGGTTAAACAGATGCTGTATGCCTAGTGAATAGTGAGGTAGATAAAGGGAAGGGGTGGGTCTAAGAAGCAGCTACACCAGTGGGAGAACAGAATAAGGAGGAGGGTCAATATTCTTGTCCCCAAACTAGGATATTATTATAAGCCTGCAACTGTCTACCTTTGCTGGTTATTAATTATATGGGTGATCATTTTTTTGGAGGGAGTCACCTCTTTTGAAATAACCAGTAAAGGCTAAGTAGACAGCTCTGAGGTGATATTAATAGTCTGGGAAGCTCCATATTTATTACCCCCTTACCAGACTATAAATATCATCCCCCAGCTTTTGGCTTTCCCTAAGCTGGTTTAGAAAAATTAGGGGGAGCCCAAGCCATTTTTTTGTGTGTTATTTTCTGTACATGTACATTAAACTACACATGCACTGCACTAACTATATACAGTGCCTTGCAAAAGTATTCGGCTCCCTGGAACTTTTCAACCTTTTCCCACATATCATGCTGCAAACATAAAGATACCAAATGTAATTTTTTGGTGAAGAATCAACAACAAGTGGGACACAATTGTGAAGTTGAATGAAATTTATTGGTTATTTAAAATTTTTGTGGAAATACAAAAACTGAAAAGTGGGGCGTGCAATATTATTTGGCCCCTTTACTTTCAGTGCAGCAAACTCACTCCAGAAGTTCATTGTGGATCTCTGAATGATCCAATGTTGTTGTAAATGACTAATGATGATAAATATAATGCACCTGTGTGTAATGTAATCAAGTCTCTGTATAAATGCACCTGCTCTGTGATAGTCTCAGGGTTCTGTTTGAAGCACAGAGAGCATCATGAAGACCAAGGAACACAAGAAGGCAGGTCCGTGATACTGTTGTGGAGAAGTTTAAAGCCGTATTTGGATACAAAATGATTTCCAAAACTTTAAACATCCCAAGGAGCACAGTGCAAGCGATCATATTGAAATGGAAGGAGTATCATACCACTGCAAATCTACCAAGACCCGGCCGTCTCTCTAAACTTTCATCTCAAACAAGGAGAAGACTGATCAGAGATGCAGTCAAGAGGCCCATGATCACTCTGGATGAACTGCAGAGATCTACAGGTGAGGTGGGACTGTCTGTCCATAGGACAACAATCAGTCGTACACTGCACAAATCTGGCCTTTATGGAAGAGTGGCAAGAAGAAAGCCATTTCTCAAAGATATCCATAAAAAGTGTTGTTTAAAGTTTGCAACAAGCCACCTGGGAGACACACCAAACATGTGGAAGAAGGTGATTTAGTCAGATGAAAACAAAATCAAACTTTTTGGCAACAATGCCAAACAATATGTTTGGTGTAAAGGCAACACAGCTTTTCACCCTGAACATACCATCCCCACTGTCAAACATGTTGGTGGCAACATCATGGTTTGGGCCTGCTTTTCTTTAAAAGGGACAGGGAAGATGGTTAAAATTGATGGGAAGATGGATGGAGCCAAATACAGGACCATTCTTGAAGAAAACCTGTTGGAGTCTGCAAAAGACCTGAGACTGGGATGGGATTTGTCTTCCAACAAGATAATGATCCCAAACATAAAGCAAAATCTACAATGGAATGGTCACAAATAAACATATTCAGGTGTTAGAATGGCCAAGTCAAAGTCTAGACCTAAATCCAAACGAGAATCTGTGTAAAGAGCTGAAAACTGCTGTTCACAAACGATCTCCATCCAACCTCACTGAGCTCGAGCTGTTTGCCAAGGAAGAATGTCCAAGAATTTCAGTCTCTCATGTACAAAACTGATAGAGACATTCCCCAAGTGACTTGCAGCTGTAATCGCAGCAAAAGATGGCGCAACAAAGTATTAAGTTAAAGGGGCCGAATAATATTGCACGTCCCACTTTTCAGTTTTTGTATTTCCACAAAAATGTAAAATAACCAATAAATTTCATTAAACTTCACAATTGTGTCCCAATTTTTGTTGATTCTTCACCAAAAATTAACATTTGGTATCTTTATGTTTGCAGCATGACATGTGGGAAAAAGTTGAAAAGTTCCAGGGAGCCGAATACTTTTGCAAGGCACTGTATGTCACTGACATCTTTCTATCTCTAGTGTATGTATATATAGTCTATCTATTCTATTCCGATGGGTCACGCTGTTAATTTACTGTACTTAGCTGATAAAGTGTCTGGTTTCCTATCAGATGGGTGCAAAAAAAATCGAACGTGACGTATGGTCCGTGTACCGTGCGATTTTTTTCTCTCACCCATTTACTTGCATTGGCGAGTCTCATTTGATATGCGCGGCCACTCGCAGCATGCTACTATTTTTTCTCAATCCAATCTGAGCTGAGAAAAAAAATCGCAGATAAACATATAATCATTGATTAACATTAGTCAGAGTACAATCTAAAAAGAGGAAAGGAAAGAGGTGCTAGTAAGACAAAGAGGCAGAAGACATGATGCTGCAAGTTCACCTGAAACAGAAGGTACATTTCCTGCTACTGCTCCATGATAAAACATGTATTTCATTTTAAATATCATCAATATATTAACACGACGTTTAAGCTATTACAATGCTCTATACAGTACAAGAAATCTTGTAAAAATGAACTTTTTCTACCCACGAAAAACATTGAGATTGCATAGTAATGGTGTGAACTGGGTGCAACTTTATATCATAGTGTAATCCAAGCCAATGTGGCTCCAGAATAATTAATCAATTATAATTTGATATTACAAGAATATTCTATGTGAAATTAATTACCTTGAGACTGAAAATTAGATTATTAGTACTCTTTCATACTTCTGGTGCAGGATTCTAAATTCTTTTGACATCTGTACACTGAATTATGTTTAGCCTATGACTAAAATGTTTCTTACGAACACTGCACATTTATCCAGTCGCAATGGAAAAGCAAGAATTTGTTATTTTTTATTATTTTTTGTGTTCTTTTCATGTATAGTAGAGTTTGGTGTGTTTCATCATTAATATTTATATGTGGTTTTCTTTTAGGCCTGCATTCTGGAGAGACAAATATTTGACTTCCTTGGCTACCAGTGGGCACCTATCTTGGCAAATTTTGTACATATAATTATTGTTATCCTTGGATTATTTGGAACCATCCAGTGTAGGACGCGTTATATAACAGGAGTAAGTATCTGTACATTTATAATACAGTTTGAATTGAAACGTTAAAATTGCAATGCCTAGGATCGAAAGCTGACTATTGATGTTAATAAAGTTCTCCGAGACGTTCTAAACAAGATTAGATGCCTATACAATAGAATATTAATAATAATAATCTTTATTTATATAGCGCCATCATATTCCGCAGCGCTTTACAGTTTAACAGTTTCAAAACACAAGTCATAAGTAACAACGTTAACAATACAATAATTAAAGCAAAATAAGACGACCCTGCTCGTGAGAGCTTACAATCTACAATGAGGTGGGGGAGATACAAAGTACAGGGGTGTATATACAATGGTGCATTTACAATGATGGTCCAGCCATCTTGAGGGAGTGAGGGATGGATGGAGATAGTGAATGGGCTACACACACACTTACACAGAGAATGACTTTGATTAGTGAATGTGATAGGCCGCTCTGAACAGATGTGTTTTGAGGGAGCGCCTGAAACCATGCAAATTGTGGATAGTCCTAATTTCTTGGGGTAGAGCATTCCAGAGGATTGGCGCAACGCGGGAGAAGTCTTGGAGTCGGGAGTGGGAGGTACGGATTAGTGCAGAGGTTAGTCGAAAGTCGTTTGCAGAGCGCAGCAGTCGGTTAGGCCAATAGATAGAAATGAGGGAGGAGATGTAGGGGGGTGCTGCACTGTGGAGAGCTTTGTGGGTGAGAACAAGTACTTTGAATTGTATCCTATAATGAATGGGCAGCCAGTGTAAGGACTGGCGAAGAGCGGACGCGTCCGAGTACCGATTAGCCAGATGGATGACCCTGGCTGCTGCATTAAGGATGGACTGTAGAGAGGATAGTTGAGTAATGGGGAGGCCAAGTAATAGAGCGTTGCAGTAGTCCAAGCGGGAGTGGATCAATGCTACAGTGAGGGTTTTTGTTGTTTCCATGTTGAGAAAAGGGCGGATTCTAGAGATGTTCTTTAGGTGTAGGCGGCAAGAGCGGGCAAGAGATTGTATATGGGAGGTGAAGGAGAGATTGGTGTCAAACATAACACCCAGACAGCGAGCCTGCTGCCGGGTGTTATTATGGTGCCACCCACGGAGAGGGAAATGTCAGATTTAGGGAGGTTAGTAGACGGCGGGAGCAGAAGAAGTTCAGTTTTGGAGAGGTTAGGTTTCAGATAGAGAGCAGACATGATGTTGGAGACTGCGGACAGACAGTCGGTGGTGTTCTGTAGTACAGCAGGGGTAAGGTCGGGGGATGACGTGTATAATTGTGTCCTAAAAAAGCAGAGTGGACTGACAGCACTAACTGCATTGGGGCGCTCGTCTCACAGCAAAGGAACCTTCTTGGACACGTAATCAATTTCAATAGAAGAAACAGCGCTCCATCCAGGTGAAATAATTTTCAAAAAGCTTTAATCCGTCATATAAATGCGACGTTTCGACCCATAACAGCTCTTTTTCAAGCATGTTACAAATCAAGCCAGGCTGGCCTTAAATAGTCATGGTGTGTACAACCAATCGAACAAAAGGTTACAGCCCACTTATAAATTACATAACATATCATACAATCTATTACATAATATATAAATTTAGTTACATAATGATAATATAGATAATCATATCCATTCAAAAAACACTTGAAAACAGTATATATACAAATGGACCGCATATCTAGCACATTCCATATCATGTTTTGTTGTTGCATACTCATCGTCATGGTAACGATCCTCCAATGGTCTCACATGTCCAACCTTCATGTCCATGACGATACAAGTTATGTCCCAATCACCACCAACACCCATAGTGGCGCTGAAAAGCATTCCAGTCAATCAGGTCATATGTCACATAGATTAATCGGCGAACATACCTATCACAGCACCGCTATTGTAGCACGCAAGCCTGAATCACAGTGTTTCCTATCCCGGAAACCACGCCCACATCACGTGATCAGCCAAAGCAAAACACAGACTGATGGGAGCACAGCGTCATCAGAGAGGGCCGCATCACATGACCGCAGCCACAACTCTGATGACAGCAGCGCCCACCACCCAATCAGTGAATGCCCTGCCGGTCACCATGGCGAGGACGTCACTATGGCAACCCACCTAGGTTATATGGACATAGACAATCAAAATACAATACAATCATGTTATTTCTTGCATAGAAAAAAAACAAAGTAATCGAGGGACAGAAGGAGCAAACAAGCAAAACACATTATCATCAATGATCTAGAAAAAATTATCACTACAAAATGAAGTTGATTATCCACTCCTTCTGGCCACCGATCACAATAAACCTAAAATAAAAAAAGAAAAAAATTAAAAACAATAATGACCAGAAAAAATTAATAAACAAAAAAATTATTATCATCAATTGTACTGTATGTCTAGTGTATACCAAGAGACTTCATTAGGAAGGGGTGTGAATATTTCCCTTCTTTATAAGACTGTTAGATTAAAATCTAAATTTAAACCCCTAGGTTGCAATGAATCCAGAGTGTAGATCCATTTCATCTCCTTCTTTTTCAATATCTTTAATCTATCACCCCCTCTCCTAAGAACAGGCACACTATCTATGACCCTGAACCTCAATTGGTTCACTGAATGTTTACTTTCTATAAAATGTTTTGGTATAGGCAATTCCGTTAGTCCTGTCCTGATGGTACTTTTATGTTTACTAATCCGGGCTTTTACCTCCATAGTCGTCTCTCCCACGTAAACTAACCCACATGGGCACACTATCATATATACTACATAATCAGAAGTACAGGTATATCTATTTTTGAGCATAAATTTCTTTCCAGTAAGAGGATGATAAAAACAATCACCTTTCAATAGATTATTACAACAGGCGCATCCAAGACATGGGAAATTCCCATGTCGTGGTGCGCTGAGAGTCCTTTGTATAGATAGTTTAACAGGGCCCAGATCAGATTTAACCAATCTATCTTTCAGGTTGCGACCCCTTCTATATGATAGTAGAGGAGGAGATTCAAATTCAGGGACTGATGCCAGTCCTTGCCGCAACAGAGACCAATGCTTCTTCAAAATCCAACCAATGCGGTTACTCACTGGATTATATGTGGAAACAAAGGGAATACGTTTACCTATTTTTTTAGAGGTTTGTCCACTCCGTGTCTCCTCACGTGGAAGGTTCAATGCCTTATCTTTATATTCATACAATTCCTTCACAGGGTATCCTCTGATAATAAATTTCCTACACATTTCTTCCAGTCTAATATCAACCATATCCTCATCTGCCACTATCCTCCGCACCCTCAACAATTGACTCCATGGTAAAGAACTTATCATCCTTTTCGGATGATTACTCTCAAAGCGCAACAATCCATTTCTATCAGTAGGTTTTATGAAAATATCAGTACCCAGCCTATAACCATCTTTGTACACCAAAGTATCCAAAAACTGTATTTGGACGCTAGAGTGTGTCAAAGTGAACTGTAACTCAGGGTAAATCTGATTAAGCTCCATATGAAATTCAGACAATTCTTCCACAGTGCCTCCCCACACCAAAAAAATATCATCAATATAACGCCACCAGACTCTGACATGGCGCCAGAGATGGGAACTGTACACAAACCTGTTCTCGAATACCGCCATAAAGATGTTAGCATACGTGGGGGCCACGTTGGACCCCATGGCAGTACCACGACGCTGCAAAAAGTAATCATCCCCAAAGAGGAAATAATTCCTCCTGAGGATGAACTCAAGCAGCGTCAGAACAAGCTGTGTACATTCTGGGGCCATGTCAGAGCCCGATAGCAAACATGAAACTGCCTCTAGACCCTTATCATGTTCAATCGATGTGTATAAGGATACAACATCGAATGAAGCCAAAATGGTGGAATCCGTCACATCCACTTTACTAATTTTATCCAAAAAATCACTAGTATCTCTTATAAAGGAATCTGTGGAAACTGCAAAGGGACGTAATACCCGATCTAGAAACATTGCCACTTTATTAAAGAGAGAACCCCTCCCGGAGACAATCGGTCGTCCAGGAGGGTTCTCCAGATCCTTATGTATTTTAGGCAAAGTGTACAGGATTGGAATAATAGGACTGTCCACAATCAGAAACTCGGCTAATTTCGAGTCTATCAGACCAGCCAGTAATGATTCCTGCACCAGAAGCCGCAACTCATTCAAAAACCTAGGGGTAGGGTCTAATCGTATCCTCTCATATACATTTACATCCTCTAATTGTCTCACTATTTCTGCCTTGTATTTACAACTATCCATGACCACCACCGCCCCGCCCTTATCGGCTTGTTTGATCGTGATCATGGTGTTGATGGACAAATCATTCACCGCCTTTCTCTCGCCAGAAGTTAAATTTTGTACAATAGGTGATCTAAAGCTACTCTTGAAATATTCAATATCCTTGCGGACCAACTCCATGTATGATTATAAAAAGGTTAAGTTTCAGATAGAGAGCAGACATGATGTTGGAGACTGCGGACAGACAGTCGGTGGTGTTCTGTAGTACAGCGGGGGTAAGGTCGGGGGATGACGTGTATAATTGTGTGTCATCAGCATAAAGATGGTACTGAAAGCCAAATCTGCTGATGGTCTGTCCAATTGGGGCCGTGTAGAGAGAGAATAGAAGGGGGCCAAGGACTGAGCCCTGGGGTACACCGACAGTGAGAGGAAGAGGAGATGATATGGAGCCAGAGAACGAAACACTGAAGGAGCGGTCAGAAAGATAGGAGGAGAACCAGGAGAGAACAGTGTCCTTAATACCTAGTGACTGGAGCCTAGACAGTAGGAGACGGTGGTCAACCGTGTTGAAAGCTGATGAAAGGTCGAGTAGAATGAGCAGAGAGTGGTCGCCGTTACGTTTTGCTGTCAGAAGGTCATTGGTCACTTTGATGAGTGCAGTTTCAGTCGAATGTAGGGGTCGGAAGCCGGACTGTGAAGGGTCTAGGAGGGAGTGAGTGGAGAGGTAACGGGTGAGGCTGGAGTAGACTAGGCGCTCCAAAAGTTTAGAGATGAAGGGGATATATGGAGACCGGTCTGTAGTTGTTTGTGCAGGAAGGGTCAAGAGCGGGTTTCTTTAGTAGTGGAGTAATGATAGAGTGTTTGAAGGAGGATGGGAAAATGGCAGAGGAGAGTGAGAGATTGAAGATTGTAGTTAGGTGAGTTGTGACAACTGGAGAGAGAGACTGGAGGAGGTGTGAGGGAATGGGGTCGGTAGTGCTTGTAGTCAGACGAGAGGAAGAGAGGAGTCTGGAGACTTCTTCTTCTGTGATGGGATCAAATGTGGAAATTGAGCCAGGGGAAATGCAGGGAGGGATGGGAGTCACAGCACTTGGTGGTTGAGAGCAGATTTCCTGACGGATAGTATCTATTTTTTCTATAAAGTGGGAGGCCAGGTCGTCAGCACAAATGTCTGTGATAGGGGCTTGTACTTTTGGCCTGAGGAGGGAGTGAAAAGTGTCAAAAAGTTTCTTGGGGTTGTTGGCTAGTGAGGAGATCAGGGTGGTGAAGCAGGTCTGTTTGGCGAGGTGAAGGGCTGCATTATAAGTTCTTAACATGAATTTAAAGTGGATGAAGTCTTCTGGTGTGCGGGTTTTTCTCCAAAGGCGTTCAGCACTCCTAGAGCATCGCTGGAGAAGGTGAGTTTGCGATGTGAGCCAGGGCTGTTTTACTGTGTGTTTGGAAGTTCTGAGGGTGAGCGGTGCTACTTGGTCAAGGGTGCTTCTAAGAGTGTTATTGTAGTGCTGAACAGCCAGATTAGGACAAGAAAAAGATGAGATTGGGGACAGCGATGAGTGTAGGGAGTCTGAAAGTGTCTGAGGGTTAATGGCTTGTAGGTTTCTGAATGTGTGGTAGGTAGGAGTGCGCTGAGGTGGTCGAGAATTTGTGAGGGTGAAGGAGAGAATGTTGTGGTCAGAGAGTGGAAGCGGTGAGTTATTTAGGTGGGAGATTGAACAGAGGCGGACAAAGACCAGGTCAAGGGTGTTACCATCCTTGTGTGTCTCAGAGGTTGAAAGCTGTGAGAGGCCTAGAGAAGTGGTTAGTGATAGAAGCTGAGATGCAGATGTGGAAGTAGGACTGTTAATGGGGATGTTGAAATCTCCAAGGATAAGGGTTGGTTGAGGACATGAAGTGCGGCAGCCAGGCTGAGAAGTGGTCAAGGAACTGGGTGGGCGAGCCTGGGGGCCGATATATGACCGCTACTCTGAGGGAAAGGGGACGGAAGAGCCTGATGGTGTGGACCTCAAAAGAAGGGAATGAGAGTGATGGAATTGGGGGAATGACCTGGAAAGTGCATTGTGGGGACAGGAGTATGCCAACTCCACCACCATGTCTGTTTGTGGGTATCGGGGAATGGGAGAACTGTAAGCCACCATAGAAAATGGCAGCAGGGGAGACCGTGTCAGAATCCTGAATCCAGGTTTCAGTGAGGGCCAACAGATGAAGAGAGTTGTTCAGAAAGTAGTTGTGCAGGAAGGATAGCTTGTTGCATGCAGACCGTGGATTCCAGAGGGCACAATTGAAAGAAGGAGATGAGGGAGTGCAAGTAATATTAATAAGATTATTATGGTTTCGATATGAGGTAGGGTAGGGATTGAGGTGGGGGATGGTGGACCAGGGTTGGGGGAGATGTCCCCTGAAATCAGTAGGAGAAGGAAGATAAAGAGCAGGTAGTTGTTGGAGTTGTAAGTAGGTTTTTTCTGTGATGTGTTTGGGCAAGATGGGCTGAGGTTTCTCAGGAAGGTGAGGAGTGCATGGGAGCTGTACATGGGAGAGGGAAGTATGGAGGGGCTGAGGTGTATGAGTCGTGATGGAGGGGGGATGGGGCGGTGAATGTGGATGGCAAGGGAACACAGGAGGAGAGAGGTAATGTACATAATTAAAAAGAAAGCAAAGTGTGGGCTACCTGATTCCTGCCCTGATTAACTGCCATGGATAACTGCCGTTTACTCGATGCTTGTCTTTTGTGATGCTTTGCTTTCTGTGATAGAAAACAGTTATTTATTAATACTGCATGTCAACACATTTGACACCATTGACGATACCATTCATTTTATCATTTAAGTTACAAAAAGGAAAAAACTCAAAGTGCGCTGAAATTGCGAAAAAAAAATGCAACTCTGCATTTGCTTTTAGGGTTTCATTCACAAAAGACCTGGCAGCATGATTCTCCACATCAGTTCAATTACGTCAATACCAAACTTCTGAAATATATGAAACAAACATTCTGTCACAATTTTCCAATTATGCTTTTTTTTGGACATTGAACTGATTTTTTGATTTTTTACTGATACTATTTTGGGAACCTATGTTTTATACAGTTTTCACTGTGAAATTTCCCCAGCGCACGCACTGTGCACTTCGAAGATTCACCGGTTTCTGAGGCTGGGAACGGCGGTGATGTATGCAATATGCATACTCCTGGACAAACACTGTCTAATACACTTGTGTTGAGCGAGGCCACACCCACTAGATGGCTGCACCCACTGGGTGGCAGCGTCATTAGACAGAGCGTACCTTCGCTCCATACAAATATATAAATCGAGGCTGCGCCCATTAGACGGGTTCAGCCTGGGAGTATGCACAATGCATACATCACCACTGTTCTTAGCTCAGAAACTGGTGAATTCCCGTAGCACACAGTGCACTGGGGGGATTCATAAGTCTTTAATCACACAAAATGACTTCAGACTTAGCAATTTAAACCGGACAACCCCTTTTAGTTTGGTGACTGAATTTTGTTTTTTATTTCCTTTTTTTAGAATAGAGGTGAAAACTGGATGATTAAAATTTTTACATATTTTACTTTTTCTGTATTTATGAAAACACGACTTTTATATTTTTACTTTGTCTTAGTCTCCTTAGGGAAATTGAGACTGCAATCAGATCATTGCTTGTATGATATACTGCAATAATGCTGTATTGCAATATACATGGACATCATGGTACTCCTAGTAATGGAGCCTTAAGCAGGTACTCAACTACTACGGTAACCCACTGGTGACCCACAATCACATTGCAGAAAGCTGATAGAAGCCAATCTGCATGCTCATCAGCACTGAAATCATTTAAATGCAGTTGTCAGATATTGACAATGGCATTTAAATGGTTAAAGAGTTTTTCTCAAGTTGTCTCTTGAGCAGCACACAGTCTAAAGACTCATTCAGACTTTCATTTTTTTGCGTACGAATACTATCCTTAATTTTCACGGATAACACTTGTGCCTATAATAGTCTATGGGGCCATACACATGAACAATATTTTTCCTTGGACTGAGTGAGCTGCGTAAAATATTGGAGACTTGTTTGATTTTGATTCAAGAGTTGGATCAAAATCGGCAATGCAAGTCAATGGGTCAATGAAAAAATTGGACAGAAATCCAAGTGCAAGAAAAAATATATAAATAATTTCAGCTCACCTCTATAATGGCCGTTTCAGATGCTTCAGCACGGAAGCAGTTCGGTCTAGACAAAGCACAGCTGTATCCAGCGAGCATAGAAGGACTAGTAGTAGACATTTTTCCAAAGAACTCCTCAATATTTAATGAATCCAAAAATGTTATATGTATAGACAAAAAATTAACCCCTCTCCCCCATAAAACTACGCGTATCCAAGTGCAGTCCAATTTCATGGACTGTCACAATGGAGAAGGTGGTTGTTTTTTTCTCCACGTGCAAGAAAATCAAATGACACTCATACCACACTCTGTTCAAACTCAAATAAAGATAAAATGGTGTTTGATCAAGTACACAGCTCTGGACAGCAAGAGCCATGATTAGAAGTCCTTATTTTCATGCTCTTAGCAATTTAATAACTTTGAAATACCTTTTTAGGCTGCAGCAACCGGAGAAAGCTCCAGTTGCTGTAATTACTGGCAAATGTTGGGTTTTTAACATAGTGAGCCTGGCGTGAAGAAGGCTTAGCTCAGAAAACTACTTCACACATTCCTTATCAACCTATAATGAAACAAAGTATGTCACAGGTGGTTTAAGAATAGTGATGAGCCACCCCCGTAGTGTTCGAGTTTGGTTCGGTTCGCCGAACAGCCGTGTGTTTGACGAACTGTTCGTCGAACTGTTCATCGAACACCGTCGAACACAGTTAAAACCAATGGCAGGCAAACCAAAACACATAGAAACACATAGAAAACACATAGAAAACACTTCAAAGGTGTCCAAAAGCTGACAAATTGCTCAGAAGACACAACTAACACATGGAAAAGTGACAAGTACATATACAGTCATGGCCAAAAGTTTTGAGAATGACACAAATATTATATTATCACATGATCTGCTGCCCTCTGTTTTTTATGTGTGTTTGACAGATGTTTTTATCACAGACAGAAATATAATAATTGCAAACATATGAGTAACAAAAGCTTATATTGACAGAATGAGTTAATGCAGCAAGTCAATATTTGCAGTGCTGACCCTTCTTCTTCAGGATTTCTGCAATTCTCCCTGGCATGCTCTCAATCAACTTCTGGACCAAATCCTGACTGATAGCAGTCCATTCTTGCACAATCAATATTTTCATTTTGTCAGAATTTTTTAGGTTTTTGTTTGTCCACCTGTCTCTTGATGATTGACCACAAGTTCTCAATGGGATTAAGATCTGGGGAGTTTCCAGGCCATGGACCCAAAATCTCTATGTTTTGTTCCCTGAGCCATTTAATTATCACCTTTTCTTTATGGCAAGGTGCTCCATCATGCTGGAAAAGGCATTGTTGATCTCCAAACTGCTCTTGGAGGGTTGAGAGAAGTTGCTCTTGGAGGACATTCTGGTACCATTCTTTATTCATGGCTGTGTTTTTAGGCAAGACTGTGAAGAGCCGATTCCCTTGGCTGAGAAGCAACCCCACACATGAATGGTTTCAGGATGCTTAACAGTTGGCATGAGACAAGACTGGTGGTAGCGCTCACCTTGTCTTCTCCGAATGAGGCGTTTTCCTGATGTCCCAAACAATCGAAAAGGGGATTCATCAGAGAAAATAACTTTACCCCAGTCCTCAGCAGTCCACTGCCTGTACCTTTTGCAGAATATCAGTCTGTCCATGATGTTTTTTCTGGAGAGAAGTGGCTTCTTTGCTGCCCTCCTTGAGACCAAGCCTTGCTCCAAGAGTCTCCGCCTCACAGTGCGTGCAGATGCACTCACACCTGCCTGCTGCCATTACTGAGCAAGCTCTGCACTGCTGGTAGCCCGATCCCACAGCTGAAATACTTTTAAGAGACGGTCCTGGCGCTTGCTGGTCTTTCTTGGGTGCCCTGGAGCCTTTTTGGAAACAATGGAACCACTCTCCTTGAAGTTCTTGATGATGCGATAGATTGTTGACTGAGGTGCAATCTTTCTAGCTGCGATACTCTTCCCTGTTAGGCCATTTTTGTGCATTGCAATGATGACTGCACGTGTTTCTTTAGAGATAACCATTGTTAACAGAAGAGAAACAATGATGCCAAGCACCAGCCTCCTTTTAAAGTGTCTAGTGGTGTCATTCTTACTTAATCATGACAGATTGATCTCCAGCCATGTCCTCATCAACACCCACACCTGTGTTAATGGAGCAATCACTGAAAAGAGGTTAGCTGGTCCTTTTAAGGCAGGGCTGTAATGATGTTGAAATGTGTTTTGGGGGATAAAATTCATTTTCTAGCCAAATATTGACTTTGCAAGTAATTGCTGTTAAGCTGATCACTCTTTATAACATTCTGGAGTATATACAAATTGCCATTAGAAAAAGTGAAGCAGTAGACTTTGTAAAAATTAATATTTGTGTCATTCTCAAAACTTTTGTCCATGACTGTAGTCATGCGAAAAGAAAAGAGGTGGAGGAGTAAAAGGAGGGGGAGACACAGATATAGGCATTTCATGCCCTTCTAAAGCCAAAAAAGTGCGAAGCCGACAAGGCCAATCCGTTCCTGCCCGTGCAACCTGACGGCCAGCACCCCTCTCCCAATACTGGTGCCTGTCCACTGGTGGGTCGAGCGAGCCCCCCCTGCGGTGGAGGCAGGTCTAATCTTTTTAATTTAAATTGTCTCTCTAATTTGAATGAATACACTTTAAATCCTTTTACAAGGATCTATTGGAGGGCAAGTCTCATGCCAGCAGCCGCGGTAATTCCAGCTCCAGTAGCGTCCACTAAAGCTGCTGCAGTTAAAAAGCTTTTATAAGGATTGAGCTTGGCGGTCCACCGCATGGCGTCCTACCGCCAGTCACAGCCCCTGTGCCTTGGGGTGCCTCCCCGATGCTCTTCACTGATTGTCCCGGGGGCCCGAAGCATTTCCTTTGAAAAAATTAAGTGTCCAAAGTACAGGTGGTGTAGCTTGCTTAACAGCTGTGTTAATCCACTGACTAGCAGACACTGCTGCTAGGCCCAAAATTATTATCTGGGCTAGATGCAGTTAAAAATTTGTAATTAAATCTACAGCCGGTGGCTTCTCTGCTGACTAGCAGACACTGCTACTAGGCCCAAAATTATTGTCTGGGCTAGATGCAGTTAAAAATTTGTAATTAGATCTACAGCTGGTGGCTACTCCGCTGACTAGCAGACACTGCTACTAGGCCCAAAATTATTGTCTGGGCTAGATGCAGTTAAAAATTTGTAATTAGATCTACAGCTGGTGGCTACTTCGCTGACTAGCAGACACTGCTGCTTGGCCCAAAATTATTGTCTTTGCTAGAAGCAGTTAAAAATTTGTAATTAGAGCTACAGCTGGTGGCTACTCCACTGACTAGCAGACACTGAAGCTTTGGAGCAGACCTCTGCTTCCCAGGCTATAGTATGAGTAAATAGCTCTTCACACTCAACCATCTGTGTTACCCCAAGCCATAGTGTATGTAGTTTCTTACGGTTAAAAGGGGGGTGGGGAAAGACCCAACCCACCTGTAATTGACGATGCCAACGTCACATAAAACACAGCAAGGGGACTCCAAAAAAAGTCTCCATTTTTCCAAAATTTGGGGCACAGACACCACTTAAGTAGCATCAATTGCCCCAGAGTTGCTTAAAACGGTTGGTGAGGTGATTTGAACAAATCCTCAAGCTTTAACTCTTCCCAGGATGACACATGGGTAGAAAAGTCCTTGCGGATCCATGATTTGTTCATCTTTATGAACGTGAGTCTGTCTGCATTCTCAGTGGACAGCCGCGTGCGCTTATCTGTCAGACTCAGCACACCACCAGCAGTGCTGAACACACGTTCAGAGAGAACAAAAATTATTATTAACTTGAAAGCTGGTGGAGCTTAGTATAGATGGCCTAATAGAATGAGTACCACATACTGCTACAGGCCCAAAGTTATTGTCCAGGCAAGATGCAGCTAAAAATTCTTATTAATTTGAAAGCTGATGGAGCTTAGTATAGATGGCCTAATAGAATGAGTACCACACACTGCTACAGGCCCAAAATTATTGTCCAGGCAAGATGCAGCTAAAAATTATTATTAATTTGAAAGCTGGTGGAGCTTAGTATAGATGGCCTAATAGAATGAGTACCACATACTGCTACAGGCCCAAAATTATTGTCCAGGCAAGATGCAGCTAAACATTATTATTAATTTGAAAGCTGGTGGAGCTTAGTATAGATGGCCTAATAGAATGAGTACCACATACTGCTACAGGCCCAAAGTTATTTTCCAGGCAAGATGCAGCTAAAAATTCATATTAATTTGAAAGCTGGTGGAGCTTAGTATAGATGGCCTAATAGAATGAGTACCGCACACTACTACAGGCCCAAAATTATTGTCCAGGCAAGATGCAGATAAAAATTATTATTAATTTGAAAGCTGGTGGAGTTTAGTATAGATGGCCTAATAGAATGAGTACCACACACTGCTACAGGCCCAAAGTTTTTTTCCAGGCAAGATGCAGCTAAAAATTCGTATTAATTTGAAAGCTGGTGGAGCTTAGAATAGATGGCCTAATAGAATGAGTACCACACACTACTACAGGTCCAAAATTATTGTCCAGGCAAGATGCAGATAAAAATTATTATTAATTTGAAAGCTGGTGGAGCTTAGTATAGATGGCCTAATAGAATGAGTACCACACACTGCTACTATGTCCAAAATTATTGTCCAGGCAAGATGCAGATAAAAATTCTTTTTTTTTTTAACGCTGGTGGAGCTTTGTATAGATGGCCTAATAGAATTTGTACCACACACTGCTACTATGCCCTAAATTATTGTCCAGGCAAGATGCAGATAAAAAATCTTTTTTTTTTAACGCTGGTGGAGCTTTGTATAGATGGCCTAATAGAATGAGTACCACACACTGCTACTATGCCCAAAATTATTGTCCAGGTAAGATGCAGATAAAAATTATTATTAATTTGAAAGCTGGTGGAGCTTTGTATAGATGGCCTAATAGAATGAGTACCACACACTGCTAATATGCCCAAAATTATTGTCCAGGCAAGATGCAGATAAAATTTTTTATTTATTTCAACGCCGGTGGAGCTTTGTATAGATGGCCTAATAGAATCAGTACCACACACTGCTACTATACCCAAAATTATTGTCCAGGCAAGATGCAGATAAAAATTCTTTTTTTTTTTAACGCTGGTGGAGCTTTGTATAGATGGCCTAATAAAATGAGTACCACACACTGCAACTATGCCCAAAATTATTGTCCAGGCAAGATGCAGATAAAAAATCTTTTTTTTTTTAATGCTGGTGGAGCTTTGTATAGATGGCCTAATACAATGAATACCACAAACTGCTACTATGCCAACAATTATATTACAGGCAAGATGCAGCCAAAAATTATGAGTATTTCAACGCTGGTGGATCTGGCAAAAAGTGATAGCAACTGATGTAACCTAGCCCTCAAAAGGGCTGCAATTACAAATAGTCACTACTCCCAAGTTGACCTATCTGTCTATATAGAGCACAGACCTGCCTGCTAAAAGTGCTAGGAACTGCTGTAATCTAGCCCTTAAAAGGGCTGCAATTACAAACTAGTCCCTCCCTACTCCCTAAACCTTCCTGTCTAACTGCAAATTTGCTTCACAGTCACTGTTAGAAAGATAGCGCTAACAGCAGCAGCAGTGCCATCTAACACTGTGCTGCAGCAGTGAGAAAATGGTGGCGAGGGGGGAAATGGCTGGGTCTTATAGGGCAAGGACATGTGACATACACAGCCAATGACACATGCCCTTGCTTGTGTGAAAAAAAAGCACTTCGCTCCGTGTGTGTGCTGCTGATAGGCTGACAGACTGCACCGCCCACTGGAAATTCGGGAAAGAGAAAAAAAATGGAGATCTTCATTATTTCTGCAGAGATCCATCCCATGCCCCTCCCCTCGTCCCACTGTACACTCAAACTGTGTATTAACAGTGATTCTCAGCATTACTGTGAAAAAATCCAGTGACAATTTAGGTGCACGAACAGTTATCGAACATAACCTCGAACAGCCGGATTTTTTCAAAATCGTTCGGGTTAGTCGAACGGCTTGAACACCGCCCAAAACAGCTAGAATTTGAAATTGGCAAACAGTTCGCTTCGAACACCGCTCATCTCTATTTGAGAATTCAAAATAGTGTTAATGTATTATTGAACTGGGTAATTTTTTAATTATGTTGTATAATTTCTTGTTTTCTATTTGCTGATTAAATATATATATATATATATTAAAAATAAAGCAAAAATGCTAATAGGTATGTCTAAGGTTGGCTCCCCCTGTTTGCTGCGAACTCTGGCGCTGAGCCCGCAACTATTCCAACACATGTCAGCTGATTTCATTAGCTGACATGTGCCCCTAATGAGCCATGATCCACCGGCGACTGTTATCATGTTAAATGCCGTTGTCAGTCTCTGACAGCGGCATTTAACCTTCTCACGCCAGCAGCGTGTCACTAATCCCACTTATCGGTGCCCATGTCACATGACCACGGGTCACTGATGGGTTGGCATGACAACCTGGGGTCTGTAGGAGAACCCTGTGATTGTCTTTGCCAGATAGTTATGAGCACTGCCCAGTGGTCGATGCTCATAGCAAGTGAACATTTCTGCTACACAGACCAGGGCTCAAGCCCTACTCTGTGTAGTACAGGCAATTGAATGATCACAGCTTCTAGTCTCTCATGGAGACTATTGAAGCAAGTGAAAAGTAAAAACTGGTTTTAAAAATATAAAAAAAATTAAAAAATAATAATGTTTAAATCTTAACCCACTCACCTCATTCAAAAGAAAACATTTAAAAAATACACATATTTGGCATCACCACGTTCAGTATCGTCCGATCTTTTAATATACTGTATAAAAAGAATTAATCCAATTGGTAAACGAAGTAAGGAGAAAAAAATCAAAACGCCAGAATTACTTTTTTTAATCACTGAAACATTGCATTAAAATGAAATATCTGGTGATTAGTGTTGAGCGATACGATACCGCAAGTATCGGGTATCGGCCGATATTAGCTCTATCGGCCTTTCGATACTTAGTTCCGATATTTTCGTCATATCGGATACCGGAATCGGGATTGTCACTGTCAGTGTCCATCGGTCGGGTCTGTCAGGAGTCAGCGGCACTTACCTGGCAGAAGATCTCCGGCGGTCACGGGCTGGACTGCTTCATGGCCGCCATCATCTTTCCCCGGCGGTCACATGCAGTTTCTCGCGATAACTGCAGTGACTGCTGGGTAATCCCGGCCGTAAAGCAGTCAGTCCGATGACGTCACCGCCGGGGAAGCAGGTAATCAGCTGTGCTGCGTTGCGATGACAGGCTCTGCCTGTCATTGCGATGTAGCACAGCTGGATCGTCGTGGGACAGTCGTTACTATGGACTGCGTCGGACAGGTGGTATACTGTTGGTTTGTTTTTTTTTCTTTTTTTTACAGGAGATTGATGGCGTCGCAGGAATGAGAGTACAATAAAAGAAATGAAAACTGTGTTGTCTCTTTTATTTCATTAAAATACTTTTTTCTTGCTTTGTCTTTTTTTTATACATTTAATAACTTTGGGATTAATAATGGATCGGTGTCTTATTGACACCTCTCCATTATTAACCGGGCTTATTGTCACCATGCAATCAACGGTGACATTAACCCCTTATTACCCCACTTGCCACCGCTACAGGGCAGTGGAAGAGCCGGGTAAAGTGCCACAATTGGCACATCTTTTGATGCGCTAAATGTGGGGCTGCTGTAGCCTGGTATTATCAGGCTGTTGAGGGCCAAAATCCATGGGCCTTGACAGTCTTTTAATACCAGGCCGCAGCAGTCTGCATTTTACTTGGCTGGTTAACAAAAATAGGGGGACCCCTACGCCGTTTTTTTTCGAGGGGATCCCCTATTTTTGTTAACCAGCCAAGCTAAGCAGACTGCTGTGGCCTGATATTATCAGGCTTGCAAGGTCCATGGATATTGGATCCTTACCAGCCTGAAAAACCAGGCCATAGCGGTCTGCTTCATCTGGCTGGTTAACAAAATAGGGGGACCCCACGCCAATTTTTTTCGAGGGATCCCCTATTTTTGTTAATCAGCCAAGATATGCAGACTGCTGTGGCCTGGTATTATCAGGCTGTCAAGGTCCATGGATCTTGGCTCCTTAACAGCCTGAAAATCCAGGCCTCAGCGGTCTGCTTCATCTGGCTGGTTAACAAAAATAGGGGGGACCCCACGCCAATTTTTTTCGAGGGGATCCCCTATTTTTGTTAATCAGCCAAGATATGCAGACTGCTGTGGCCTGGTATTATCAGGCTGGCAAAGTCCATGGATCTTGGCTCCTTAACAGCCTGAAAATCCAGGCCTCAGCGGTCTGCTTCATCTGGCTGGTTAACAAAAATAGGGGGGACCCCACGCCAATTTTTATTCGAAGGGAACCCCTATTTTTGTTAATCAGTTCCCTCTGACGTCACTGATTGTGTCCCTGGCTGACCTGAAGTGAAAGTGGAAAGCAATCAATTAAGCTTTCCACTTCCTCTCCTGTCAGCCAGGAGAGGAGCTCATTCATTTGGGGGTTTACTGTGAGGCTGCAGCATTAGCTGCGGTCCCTGCAGTAAACATTAACCCTTTCTGAAGGATTACACCGTGGGACCTGACTGTGCATGGGATAGGTAAGAATAATTTTGCTTTTTTATTTTATTTTTATTACAGGAAATGGTTTTTGCAGTCAAATAAAAGATGGTCAAAAACATGTGTCTTTATTTCATTAAAATGATTTTTAATTAAAGTGTGTGTGTTTTATTTTTATTTCATGCAATAGGATTAATAATTGATAGTTGTCTAATTGACAGCTCTCAATTATTAACCTGGCTTAAGGTCACCTTTCAATTGCAATGTGGCTTTAACCCCATATTAACCCATTCGCCACCGCTACAGGGCAATGGGAATAGACGGGCAAAGTGCCAGAAAGGGCGAATCTAATTATAGATTTGTCTTTTTTGGGGTGTCTGGGGGCAGATGTTAGTAGCCAGGGGGGGCAAAAATAATGGTCCCTCTCTGGGCTATTATTATCTGCCCCCATTCGCTGGCTTTGTCTGTCTGGTTGCGAAAATAGGGCGGGAGCCCACGCATTTTTTTTAAACAATTTTACACCTCATATATATATATATATATATATATATATAATACACATGTCATTGAATTTGTGACACATATATATATATTATATTTATAGTTCATACACTTCTACATAGTATAATAGCCGCTAATTCAATTGACGGCTTTTGTGAAAATGCAGAACCCGACATGAAATGACACTTGGTGTACATAGGGTTAACCATGTCTTTTCATGTCCTTTGCTATCTGATTTGCACAAACAATTACATCAGTCTATGTGTGCAAAATTTCACACCTGTAGGGGTTAATTAAAGGTGTAAATTCGTAGCAAAAAAGTCCGTTTTAATTAATTTAATTAATCCTTTAATTAACCCCTACAGGTGTGAAATTTTGCACACATAGACTGATGTAATTGTTTGTGCAAATCAGATAGCAAACGACATGAAAAGACATGGTTAACCCTATGTACACCAAGTGTCATTTCATGTCGGGTGCTTCTGTCTTTTCACAGAAGCCGGCTTTACCCGGCAATTGAATCAGAGGATATTTTACTATGTAGAAGTGTATAAACTATACATATATGTATATATATATATATGTCACAATGACATGTATATATATATATATAATATATGTATTCTATGTGTGTATATTTAGTGTTTACAAGGAAATAAAGGTTTTTTTTAGTTGCGATATTTTGTTCCCATAGACTTACATGGGACTTCCGGTATCGGAATCGAATATCGCCGATATTTAGTGATATCGGCGATACCATTCCGATCCGATATTTTTAGATATCAAGCAGTATCGCTCAACACTACTGGTGATGAAAAGATCGTATCTACACCAAAATGGCATCAATAAAAACGTCAGCTCGGCATGCAAAATATAAACCCTCACCCATCCCCAGATCAAGAAAAATAGAGACGCTACGGGTCTTGAAAAATGTCAACTTTTTTTTTGAGAAACTTTGGATTTTTTTTTCACCACTTGAAAAAAATAGAACCTAGACATATTTAGCATCTACAAACTCTTAACAACCTGGAAAATCATATTGGCAGGTCAGTTTTAGCATTTAGTGAACATAGTAAAAAAAAAAAAAAAAAATCAATTGTGGAATTGCACTTTTTTTGCAATTTCATTGCAATTTGATTTTTTTTTCCTGCTTTCCAGTACACTATACTGATGGCTTGTTGTACAATATTCATTCTTCAACATTTATTCATGTTTGAGTAATGACTCAAAAGTGTGAGATTTTGATTTACTGCGCCTCTACTAGCTGATTACTTGTAAATCGCTACAACATGTACAAAAATGAAAAAGCAAAAGTTATGTGACATGTTTTCTAATATCACCTAATAAGTTCTTTACCATATGCAGATGATGACTGCTATTATTAACTGCAGCCTTAAATTCACCTTGTGTAGAAACCTATAGTCAGGGATACAGCTCCAAAAAGGGTGTCTCAACATCTATAACTGTATATGAATTACTTCCTCACAATTCTGCCACTTTCTTTGTACACGATTTGTTCATTCTAAGGCAACAGGTAGTGTGACATAAGTGAGTAATGGTAGTAGTGATTTGATTGTTGTCTTTTCATCCTTTAAATTCTTTTATTATATATTGTTATCATTAGAGATGGGCCAGCCAACATTTTGCTGAATTTGATCGATCAAACAAAAAAAATCAACATTCTCGACAATGCAGAATATTGTAATATTTGAGTAGAATGTAATTGCACTTGAATAAATGTCTTACTCTTTTAACTAGAATGGAATAAATAAAAATGCAGATGCAGACATTTTACTGAGTGTGTGTTTTTGCACACTTGTTTCACTAGTTCATTTTCTCCACAGTACATGCCACAGCTATGGTGCTCCACATTTTGCTATCTGTACATGTATCTATCTAACTTGAATTTTTTGTTATTTTTTGTTATATTTTGGCAAGGGTTGAATAATTTGGGTTGACAAAGTTGTCAAAAGTTAATTACAGTTTAAGCCAGTTTGGAATATATGGAACAACACTCCTTTCACTAACACCAGTATAATGTTACCTCTGACAGTGACACCTGATCACAAATAACAAAGAGGGATAATTTATGCCTTGTCACAAGTAGCAAAGAGGTAAAATTTATGGACCATTTTTTTATTAAAAAAAAAAAAATCGAAATTTTGTCAGTATGCTACATTATTAAAAAAGATGTGGGTTAATGCAGCGTTGCCATCCGTTTCTATAGTGAAGTAACTTTGACATTACTAAGGATGTGTTTGTATTAAAGAACTTAAAAGGAGTTGCATATAGTCTGCAGAGAACACAGAGTGTTACATATATCTTTTTAGGGCAATTGGAGACTTTACACCACAACCTGGTGAATTTGAATTTCCAAAGATTCAGTCCTCTCTAGTAACAATATTAAAGCCAAATAGTGGAGGAGGCACACCTGCTTACCACTTATATATTTCATTCATAAAATACATAGTAAAAAGTTGTAACGGTGATAAAAATGTTACAACGCCAATTCCCAAAAAGTTGGTTCAAATTGGAAAATGTGAAAAAAATGCAATTATTTGGAAATCTCTAATAGCCATATTTTACTCAGAACATAGAGCATATATCAGGAGATGAAAGTTAGGCATTTTCCCATTTCATTTGAAAAAATAAGCTAATTTAGAAATTGATGGCAGCAACATACTGTATGTCCAAAAATTCAGATACTTTTAACAAAACCCTGGAAAAGTAAATGGTAATGATGAAAAACAGCTGGAGGGTCAGTTTTTTAATTAAGTCACATAACTGTGAGACTGCTAGAGAAGCAGAGTCTCTCAGAAGCAAAGATGGTTAGAAATCCTAAAAATGTTCCTCAATATAAAATTGCAAAGATTTTCCACCAGTTACAGTACAGAGTATTATTAAAAGACTCAGAAAATCTGAAGAAATCCATGTGCACAAGGGACAAGGCCGGCAGTCAATATTGGATGCTCGTGATCTAAGGGCCCTCAGACAGCACTACGTTAAAAATAGGCATAATTCAATCATACAAACTACTGCAGGGGCTGAGGAATACTTTCAGAAATCATTGTCTGTGAATACAATTCGCAATCTATAAATGCAAGTGAAAGCTTTATCATTTACAGAATAAGTCATATATAAATACACTCCCAAAATGCTATCATCTTCTCTAGGCCAAAGGTAATTTAAAATGGACTGAGGCAAAATGGAAAAGTTTTCTGTGGTCAGATGAATGAAAATGTGAAATTCTTTGTGGAAAGCATGGACATGGTGTCTTATGGACTTAAGAGGAAAAGCGACTATCCAGCCCAAAGCTGGCATCAGCACCTGGCATACCTGGACAAGTGCCAGAGCCCTGAGCAGGCGGGGGCCCACTCGCCATCGGGGACACCGTTGCAGTATGAAAGCCTGGGGCCCATTATATATGGAGTATTATATGGGGTCCATGATACACTGGAGCATCATATATGGGGCCCATCATATACTGGAGCATCATATGTGGCCCATTATATGTGGAGCATCATATGGGGCCCATTATATATAGAGCATCATACGGGACCCATTATATATGGAGCATCATATGGGGCCCAATATATATGGAGAATTACATGGGACCTATTCTGTTTGGAGCAATATTTGGGGCCCATCATATACTGGAAGATTATATGGGGCCCATTATATATGGAGAATTATATGGGGCCCATCATATATGGGAACATTCAGTACAGACCAAAAGTTTGGACACACCTTCGCATTCAAAGATTTTTCTGTATTTTCATGACTATGAAAATTGTAGAATCACACTGAAGGCATCAAAACTATGAATTAACACATGTGGAATTATGCATTACACTTTACAAAAAAGTGTGAAACAACTGAAAATATGTCTTATATTCTAGGTTCTTCAAAGTAGCCACCTTTTGCTTTGATTACTGCTTTGCACGCAGAAAAGGTGAACGGATGGACTCTACATGCCTGGTTCCCACCGTGAAGCATGGAGGAGGTGGTGTGATGTGTGGGGGTGCTTTGCTGCATTTCATTAGTGCCAGTTGTAAAGTTGTCAAGAGAGGTAGTAATGACTAAGCTGCTGTCCGTTTACACTTTGGCACTTTACAGGAAAACAGTGTCCCAGGCCAGTGTGCTGTCAGGTGGGGGATGTATCAGGGCCTGTGCACACATTGCGGATTTGCCTTCGGATTTTTGGCGCGGTTTGACGCGGTTTTTCTCATGCGGTTTTGTATGCGGTTTTGACAGCTAAATAAAGATATGTTGTTTAACAAAAAAAAAAGATTTGTGATGTCATTTCTTGTCCAACCTCCTCTTTTACATTTGTCCAACCCACACTCCATTACACACACACACAGATAGAGATAGGCCGGCGTCACACTTGCGAGTGTGATGCGAGTAAGTAGCACGACTTTCTCGCATCAACACCCGGCACGGCCGCCCGCTCTCGGACCCGAGTGTGCGGCTGCATGTATTTCTATGCAGCCGCACACTCGGGTCCGAGAGCGGGCGGCCGTGCCGGGTGTTGATGCGAGAAAGTCGTGCGACTTACTCGCATCACACTCGCAAGTGTGACGCCGGCCATAGATAGATAATAGATACCAGTAGTTAGATAAATAGAAAATACATAGATAGATGGATAATAGATAGTTAGAAATATATATAGAAAGATAGATATATAGATAGACAGAAAGATATATAGGTAGATAGATAGCTAAAATGGTGCATAAATAGTTAAAGACACACACGCGCACACACACAAAATAATGCAATAGTTAATAAAAAAAAAAATAGGAAAAAAAATGGCGTGGCCTCCCGCACAATTTTCTGCGCCAGAGGGGGAAAGCCGACAGCCGGGGCCAATATTTCTAGCCTGGGAAGGGGTTAATACCCATGGATCTTCCCAGGCTATGAATATCAGCCCGCAGCTAGCCTTCACTGGCTATTAAAATAGGGGGACCCCCCCAAAAAAATGACGTGGGGTCCCCCTATAATTTATAGCCAGAAAGGCTAGGCAGACAGCTGCGGGCTGATATTCATAGCCTAGGAAGGGGCCATGGATATTGGTCTCCCCCCTGGCTAAAAATACCAGCACCCAGCTGTACGATGCGCCAATTCCGGCACTTAGCCCTTCTCTTCCCACTCCCCTGTAGCGGTGGGATATGGGGTAATAAGGGGTTAATATCACCTTGCTATTGTAAGGTGATATTAAGCCCGGTTAATAATAGAGAGGCGTCAATAAGACGCCTATCCATTATTAATCTTATATTAATAAAGGGTTAAAAAAACAACACACGCATAAGAATAAATTATTTTAATGAAATAAAACACAACACAGTTTTCATATCTTTATTACACGCTCAGATCCAAGCGATGCCCTCGATCTCCTGTAATAAAACGTAAAAAAATAAAACAACCGTATACTCCCTGTCCGACGCAGTCCAATTAATAACAAATGTCCCACGACGGTCTCCCCTATAGAACAGTGACATCAGGTGATGCCACTGCTCTGTAGGGCCTCCCAGTGATGCACTGACAGGAGACAATGGCTCCTGCAGTGCATCCCTGAGGTTACCTGAGTTCAGAGTCTCACTTTATGGCAATGCTGCGTGGGAATTTTCTCACCCAGCATTGCCGTGAGAGAATGAACTGTAGTGACGTCATTCTCTCCCGGCGGCAGAGGCAGAGCGGTACACAGATGGATGGTGTCGGGGAATAGGTGAGTATGTACTCTATGTTATGTTCTGTATGTCATGTATGTTATATGTTCTGTATGTCATGTATGTTATATGTTCTGTATGTCATGTGTATGTTATATGTTGTATGTCATGTATGTTATATGTTGTATGTCATGTATGTTATATGTTCTGTATGTCATGTATGTTATATGTTCTGTATGTCATGCATGTTATATGTTGTATGTAATGTATGTGGTTTTTTTTTTACATTCAGCACATTAGCCGGATGATGGGACTACTACTGTCCCATCATTGGCTAATGTGTCAGTCACTGTCACTGTAGCAGGCATCGCCGGATAGGACTTGTAGTCCCATCCGACGATGCCTGCATACACGGAGACATACACACAGCCCCGCACACCCCCGCACATACACCGATCACTCACACAGGCCCGCACACCGATCCCGCACACAGGCCCGCACACCGATCATGCAGACACAGGCACACAATCACCGCCCACACACAGCGCCGCACACTATATACGCCCACGCACCGCCCACACACACAGCGCCGCACACTATACATGCCCCCGCACCGCCCACACACACAGCGCCGCACACTATACACGCCCACGGACCGCCCACACACACAGCGCTGCACACTATACACGCCCACACACTTCCCTCCTCCCGAACTGCAGCGGTTTCACCCGCAGCAAAACAGCAGATCTTTTTTAGATCTGCGGTTTTGCTGCGAAAGTGCCCGACTCAATGCAAGTCAATGGGCGCCGAACCGCTGCAGTTCCGCACAAAGAATTGACATGCTGCGGAAAATAAAACGCGGTGAAACCGCACGTTTTTTTCCGCAGCATGTGCACAGCAGACATGCAGTTCCCATTAGATTACATTGGTAGTGCACTGTGCTGCGGGCTGGATGCGTTTCCGCACGTTGAAAAATGCAGTGGAAACGCATCTAAAAACGCAATGTGTGCACAGGGCCTCACACTCACTTTTAGGCCTCCATCCTCAAGAGCAGCCGCATAAAATTCAGGTTCCACCTCGTTCATTGCAGCAAGCAAACATTTACTGATCAGGCTGTAACATGGGTAGGGCAGAACACTTCATTTCTTACTTCCTTACTACAACACATTTTTAGCCCTACCACTCCTTCATCCTGGACTATGCCTAAGCTAAGCCCACTGATAATCAGACTCAGAGAATTCCTATCCACTTCAGCAGTGCACCCAGGATCCATTACCTTCCATCCACATGGGTCCCTGTCCATCTTCCCCTGTACACCAAAGCACACAATGTGCCTAGTAGCACCTATGCCAGACCTTGGGCTCCAGATATGACAGCAGCATCCGCTCAGGATTCCATTATGGTGCTCCACTGCTTTGAATGATTGGTACATTTTGGCCCTAGCAGACCACTGAAATTGAATTTGTTTCTCTACTTCCCTATCTGACTTACAACCAGGAAGTGCTACCTTTTTGCTAACACTAGTACCCACCCACTGTGAGCTAGTTATATATATATTAATGGTATCTTATCCTTCTGTAATTAACTAACCACTAACAATATACACTGATCAACTTATTACTATTTATCTTACCTGTTTACCAGTACCTTATGTCCTATTCCAAATATATCCCTAATCCTATGCTTACTCTGCACTATACACTAATTACATTGTGTATGAACACTTTACATTACTTATATGCGGTACATTACCATAACACAATATAACAGACACAGATCACTAATCACACAGCATCACTTATGGCACAATATATGTAAAAACGCATGACAGTGTACATATGACTCGATTGTTGCAGGAATGCAGCACACAGTTCACATCCCTACACATAGGTAGCTTACACATCTTGAAAGGTACTATCAATGCCAATTATTATATAGAGGTTTTAGAACAACATAGCATCCCATCTTCACAACATCTATTTCAAGAAAAGCCTTACATATTTCATCAAGAAAATGGCAAACCACATTCTATGCCAATCAGAACAGTAAGGCCCAATTTGTTTTGAGACGTGTTGCTGCCATCCATTTCTAAATAAGTTAATTGTTTCAAATGAAATTAAAAAATGTACAACTTTCAAGTTCTGATATGTTTTCTATGTCCTGTTATGAATAAAAGATGTCAATAAGAGATTTCAAAATATTTTATTCTGGTTTTCTTTCAATTTTCCAGAGTGCCAACTTTTTTTGAATTGGGGTTGTACATAAACAAGCATATTATAGGATTGATTCAGATAGATAATGATAATACAGACATGACAGACACTTGACATGAATAAAAAAATTAATTCTAAGTCAAACTTAAGAAGTGTCTATAGTTGTGTAAGTACTGTATTCAAGCCGGAATACCTTGGCAAATACCTTGCAGAAGATTAACCAGATTGCTACTCTTATGCAATGTGAAGCTCACAACAAGGCTTAACGCCATGCATTCATCAATGGTATGAAACACTTTCATGCTCCAAACTATATACCTAACTACTCATTACTAGCTAATCTAGGGTAATAGCCTATTCACCGCTTCCACTAAATTTTGATTTCATATAGAGCCAATGGTTCCTGGAAGAGCAATAGCATACTTTAGTTCATTACTATTTATTGCTCCTTTCTAACCCAAGAATGTTTCAATTGTATTCATTAATTAAATTGAGTAATATGTAATAAAGATTTTTTTAAACTTATGGATTGCATCTGATGTTTAAACATGTACTGTACCAGACATGTTATTGAATGTAGATTGTTATATCCTTGGGATGTAACATGGTGATGAAGGACATCTATTTGAAATGATCAAATGTTTTGATATTTGAATTTCCCAGGTTCAGAAAATTTCCTTCTAATTGATATGAAAAGATGTGTACATCACTCTGAGATCTCCTAGCACTGTATCTGACTCTTTTCAGACAAACACAACCTTAGTAATGTCAAAGTGACTTCATCTGAGAAACAGATGGCATCCTGGTAGTGACCAACAGCCTATTTAATAGTATGAAGTGCACTGACAAACTTTTCTTGTCTTTTTTAATTAAGGGGGCCTTCATGGGGAGAGTGCGTAGATGACGTAACCACACTTATAGGCTATGCAATGTTCCACTGGGAATTTAAATATGTAAATAGCCTCTTTGAAAATTATAGGCCTTCAACTCTAGAACCACATCTCTATATTTATGTACAAATGTTAAAAGTCTATATCAACCTTTTACAAGCCTTTCAACATGACTTAGGATAAGAAGACACATCAGACATTCCATCTGCAGATACAGTATGTGTTTCGTGGCATTTGTTCCTCATCAATTTATATTGGAAGAAATGATTTGGCTAGTTGAGAGGCCTTGTGAAGAGTGCTAAGCCAATGTAAGGAGACTTATAGGCCATGCAATGCTCTTTTGGAATTTAAATATACAACTATCCACTTCTAGAGCAGGAGTTGACTTATACTGTAACATCACCTAGTTGATGTAGCAATCCTAAAAGTCAACATCGACCATTTAATGAGCCTTGCCAGCTGACTTAGGATAAGAAGCCAAATCAGACTCTCTATTTGCAGACTTGTGTTTTGGGGTGTTTGCTCCCCATTATTGCAAAGCAGGAGAACTGATTTGGTTAGGTGAGAGACCTCTTATAGCCTTATAGGTGATCTAAGAGTGAACTTATCATAACTTGTGTAGAACACCAACTCAAACTCATGGTGTTGTTAGAGGTAACATTATCCTGCTGTGATTGAGTCAAATGTTGTGACATACAGTATTTTTGGTAACACCCTCCACTTCTTATACATTATGCACTTACTGGAGGCAAAATAAGCCATTTATGATCTGATGATCTGAGTTTGGTAGCACTACAACCCAGACAGGTGGTGCCTGTGGTAGTGGGGGTATTTCCGCTTCTGCATCGACATGCTTAGCCTTGATGTGCTGTTTTTCTTTCTTAAACTCCCCTCATCCATTGTCATTCATTCAACAAGATTCAACCCTTTTCCCCAAAATTATGTAATAGGAATGGTTAGGTAAGGACATGTACATGAAAGCAAGGTATGGCAGAAGGCTGCTGTATAGATGTGGCATGTATAAAGGTAAAATTGGATTAACCCCTTAATGTCCACTGACGTGCACAGTCCGTCATGGCAAGGTGCCAGTTCCGGCACCAGGACGGACTGTGCACGTCATGCCTTTGATCTACCACTGCGTGTAAACACGCAGTGGTAGATCAGTGCCGAAAGCTGTCACAGACAGCTGACAGGCATGGCAAGCGGTGCGGGGACCTTTGCCGTCGGTCCCCGCACCCACAGCGCTGTGATTGGTCAGTCAATCTGACTGACCAAACACAGCAGCGATCGTGCAGGAGAAGCTGAAATTTCAGCTTCCCCAGCGCGATCAGTGCAGGAGCCGGCGCTGCAGTGGCCAGGCTTCCTGCACTGACAGCCAGGAGCGGAGCCCCCACCGCCCCTGGCTGTTAACCCCCTGACTGCTGCGATCCAGCGCGATCGCAGAGCTCAGGGGGGAGGCAGAGGGTCGGGAGCTCCCTCTGCCTCAGATCGGCGCCCTGCAATGTATTTGCAGGGGCCGATCTCTGCCTTGATGACCCGGGGGTTGTCATGACAACCTCCGGGTCATCTACCTACGGGAAGCTGCTGTGATCATGTCACAGCAGCTTTCATCATAGGTACAATGCATTGCAATGCTGGAGCATTGCAATGCATTGTAACTGCAATAAAAAGTAAAAAAAAGTGAAAGTCCCATAAAGGGACAAGTTAAAAAAAATCATTTTTTAAAAAAAATTGTAAAAAAAATATTAAAAAATAATTAAAAAAAATCCCCTAAAAAATACACATTTTTATGTAATAAAAAAAATAAAAAACAAAAAAAATACACATGTTAGGTATCGCCACGTCCGTAAAAATCCCATCTATAAAAGCGTAACCCTAGTTAACCCCTTCAGTGAAAGCCGTAAAAAAAAAACCACAAAAAAGTAGTAAATTATACTTTTTCCAAGCGGTATCATCATACCGCTTGGAAAAAGTGCAATAACACGCAATCAAAAAGTCAGATCTAAATAATCATGGTACCGCTGAAAACGTTATCTTGTCCCGCAAAAAACAAGCCACTATACAGCATCATCAGCGAAAAAATAAAAAAGTTATAGCTTGCGGAATAAACTGATGCAAAAATAATTATTTTTTCTATAAAATTTTTTATTGTGTAAAAACCGCCAAAACATAAAAAAAATATAAATGAGGTATCGCTGTAATTGTAGTGACCCGAAGAATGAAGCTGCTTTATCAATTTTACCACACGCGGAACGGAGGAAAAAAAAAAAAACAATTCCTGAATTGCTGGTTTTTGTTCATTCTGCTTCCACAAAAATCGGAATAGGAAGCGATCAAAAAACGTTATGTGCCCGAATATGGTACCAATAAATACGTCAGCTCGTCCCGCAAGAAATAAGCCCACAGATAACTCTGTCAGCCGAAAAATGGAAAAATTATAGCTCTCAAAATACGGCGATGCAAAAATTTCTTACAAAAAATTATTCCAAAAAAAAGCGTCTTTTAGAGTGTGACAGAAGCTAAACATGAAAAAAGGGTGTAAATCTGGTATCGCCGTAATCGCACCGATCCGAGGAATAAAGTTGCCTAATCACTAATAGCGCACGAGGAACGGCGCAAAAAAGAAAACCAATTCTTCACCTTTTGTAGATTTGTTCATTGTGCCTCCCAAAGATCGCAGTAAGGCGATCACAGTGGTTCCCCCGCACATATGGGGTATCAGCGTACTCAGGACAAAATGCACAATAGCTTTTGGGGTCCTATTTCTCCTGTTACCCTTAGAAAAATAAAAATTTGGGGGCAAAAAGGTCATTTTTGTGGAAAAAAATATGATTTTTTTATTTTCACGGCTCTACGTTATAAACTTCTGTGAAGCCCTTGGGGTTCAAAGTGCTGACCACACATCTAGATAAGTTCCTTGGGGGTCTAGTTTGCAAAATGGGGTCATTTGAGGGGGGTTTCTACTGTTTAGGCACATCAGGGGCTCTCCAAGCGCGACATGACACCCGCAGACCATTCCATCAAAGTCTGCATTTAAAAACGGTGCTCCTTCCCTTCCGATCTCTGCCATGCGTCAAAATAGTGGTTCCCCCCCACATATGGGATATCAGCGTACTCAGGACAAATTGCACAATAGCTTTTGGGGTCCTATTTCTCCTGTTACCCTTAGAAAAATAAAAATTTGGGGGCAAAAAGGTCATTTTTGTGGAAAAAAATATGATTTTTTTATTTTCACGGCTCTACGTTATAAACTTCTGTGAAGCCCTTGGGGGTTCAAAGTGCTGACCACACATCTAGATAAGTTCCTTGGGGGGTCTAGTTTGCAAAATGGGGTCATTTGTGGGGGTTTCTACTGTTTAGGCACATCAGGGGCTCTCCAAGCGCGACATGACACCCGCAGACCATTCCATCAAAGTCTGCATTTAAAAACGGTGCTCCTTCCCTTCCGATCTCTGCCATGCGTCAAAATAGTGGTTCCCCCCCACATATGGGATATCAGCGTACTCAGGACAAATTGCACAATAGCTTTTGGGGTCCTATTTCTCCTGTTACCCTTATAAAAATAAAAATTTGGGGGCAAAAAGATTATTTTTGTGGAAAAAAATATGATTTTTTTATTTTCACGGCTCTACGTTATAAACTTCTGTGAAGCACTTGGGGGGTTCAAAAGTTGGCCTCACCACACATCTAGATAAGTTCCTTGGGGTGTCTAGTTTTCCAAAAAAATGGAGTCATTTTGTGGGGGGTTTCTACTGTTAATACCACATCAGGGGCTTCCAAAACTGGACATGACACCCCAGACCATTCCATCAAAGTCTGCATTTGAAAAAGGCGCTCCTTCCCTTTCGAGCTCTGCCATGCGTCAAAATAGTGGTTTACCCCCACATATGGGGTATCAGCATACTCAGGACAAATTGCACAATAACTTTTGGGGTCCTGTTAGCCTTTGGAAAATAACAATTGGGGGTGGAAAGATCATTTTTGTGGAAAAGATATGATTTTTTAATTTTACTGCTCTACGTTATAACCTTCTGTGAAGCCCTTGGGGGTTCAAAGCTCTCACCACACATCTAGATAGTTCCTTGGGGGTCTAGTTTCCAAAATGGGGTCACTTGTGTGGGGTTTCCACTGTTTAGGCACACAGGGCTCTCCAAATACGACATGGCGTCCAATCTCAATTCCAGCCAAAAAAGTCAAATGGCGCTGCTTCCCTTCCGAGCTCTGCCATGCGCCCAAATAGTGGTTTACCCCCACATATGGGGTATCAGCGTACTCAGGACTAATTGCACAATAACTTTTGGGGTCCTTTTATCCTTTGGAAAATAAAAATTGGGATGAAAAGATCATTTTTGTGGAAAAAATATGATTTTTTAATTTACGGCTCTACGTTATAACCTTCTGTGAAGCGCTTGGGGGTTAAAAGCTCTCACAACACATTTAGTAAGTTCCTTGGGGGGTCTAGTTTCCAAAATGGGGTCACTTGTGGGGGGTTTCCACTGTTTAGGCACACTGGGACTCTCCAAATGCGACATGGCGTCCAATCTCAATTCCAGCCAAAAAAGTCAAATGGCGCTGCTTCCCTTCCGAGCTCTGCCATGCGCCCAAATAGTGGTTTACCCCCACATATGGGGTATCAGCGTACTCAGGACTAATTGCACAATAACTTTGGGGTCCTTTTATCCTTTGGAAAATAAAAATTTGGATGAAAAGATAATTTTGTGGAAAAAATATGATTTTTTAATTTTACGGCTCTACGTTATAACCTTCTGTGAAGCCCTTGGGGTTAAAAGCTCTCACAACACATTTAGATAAGTTCCTTGGGGGGTCCAGTTTCCAAAATGGGGTCACTTGTGGGGGTTTCCACTGTTTAGCACACAGGGACTCTCCAAATGCGACATGGCGTCCAATCTCAATTCCAGCCAAAAAAGTCAAATGGCGCTGCTTTCCCTTCCGAGCTCTGCCATGCGCCCAAATAGTGGTTTACCCCACACATGGGGTATCGGTGTACTGAGGAGAAATTGTACAACAAATATTGTGGTTCATTTTCTCCTGATACCCTTGACAAAATTTAAAAAAATTGTGTCGAAAGAAAAATTTTGGGAAAAAAAGTTAAATGTTCATTTTTTCCTTCACATTGCTTCAATTCTTGTGAAGTACCTAAAGGGTTAATAAACTTCTTGAATGTGGCTTTGAACACGTTGAGGGGTGCAGTTTTTAGAATGGTGTCACTTTTGGGTATTTTCTGTCATATTGACCCCTCAAATTCACTTCAAATGTGAGGTGGTCCCCTAAAAAAAATGGTTTTGTAAATTTTGTTGGAAAAATGAGAAATCGCTGGTCAACTTTTAACACTTATAACTTCCTAACAAAAAAAATGTTGGTTCCAAAATTGTGCTGATGTAAAGTAGACATGTGGGAAATGTTATATATTAACTAATTTTTGTGACATATCTCTCTGATTTAATGGCATAAAAATTAAAAGTTTGAAAATTGCAAAATTTTCAAAATTTTTGCCATATTTCCGCTTTTTTCATAAATAAACGCAAGTTATATTGAAGAAATTTTACCACTATCATGAAGTACAATATGTCACGAGAAAACAAACTCAGAATCGCCAAGATCCGTAGAAGCGTTGCAGAGTTATAACCTCATAAAGAGACAGTGGTCAGAATTGTAAAAATTGGCCTGGTCTTTAACCTACAAAATGGCTTAAGGGGTTAATAAAACAAGTGTACATAAAGAGAAATGCAAAGTTAAATGTCAACATGTTTTATTTTACATTTTTCAACAATATTCAACCTCCTTCCTAAAAATGAAAAATGCAAGGTAGGCGCACATGAGAAAAACTTTTCCATGCAACAGTGCCCTATATTGGTGTGGCGAATACTGATGCATAATTTTTGACTAATAAAACAGTTATGCAAAAAATAATGTTTGCAACACGGACACTTTGTAAGGTTAACAGTCTCAGTTAAATTAAGTGCTTTTGGATTTTTATTTTGGATTTTTAGAAAAAAAATATTCCCCACCTTTAAAAAAAGGATTCAACCGGAAAATGCATAAACTTAGCAACAGTTCAATATGACAAGTCACCTCACTGTCTAACACTAATTTCAGATTTGTTGTCTGTAAAAACTATTTTACTGTTTTTCTTCTACTTTCTACTGCAAAGACTGAAGAAAAAAATGTGTAATTATAATTCAAATTCAGCAGGACAGATACCATGTACACAACATCATTGAGTTTGTAGCTGCTGCTCCTATGTCTTTCTCCTGCTATCAGCTGAATCTCTGTATTTAATCCCAGACTGTTAAGGTACTGTCACACTAAACGAGATCGCTAACGAGATCGCTAATGCGTCACCGATTTTATGACGCAGTAGCTATCTCGTTAGCGACGCAGCTGTGTGTAACATGTAGCAGCGATGTGGCCCCTGCTGAGATGTCGTTCATCGCTCATGAATGTTCTGAGACGTTTTTTGGTCGTTGGTGTCCCGCTGGTGAGCCTGAATCGCTGAGTGTGACACCCTTTATGAATGACTTCACCAGCGTCGCAGGGGGACTAGGTTTTCCCAACGACCGCAGAGGTCGTTATACAGATCGCTGATGAGTTGTGTTTGGAATCTAACTAGTGATCACATAGCGATCGCGCTAGTGATCTCGCCAGGTCGTGTCGTTGTTGTGATCGCTGGTGCGATCGCTAAGTGTGACAGTGCCTTTACTCCCATGTTCTTCAGTGCTGTAGCTAAATTACAGAGTTTTGTCTGGAGTATTTGTTCAGCGTTTAGGGCTTTCTCTTCCTATCTCTATTGCTGAGTTGTGAAATCTGATAAAATCTGAATTTCCTTAAATCTGCATAAAATAACTGCTGCATTTTCTGCTTAGGCTTTATTTAATAAGCAATGACAGTCCCTCCTGGTTGACTATGCCATGCCATGTGATGTGATAACTGCAAGGCGTTATGAGAAAGTCCATGTGATCACATGGTCTCAGTCTTCTAAAATGTGAAAATTAGTGGTGGCCATTTTTTGGTTATTAACCCTACAATGCGGATCGGGGGCCTTTTAGGCCCTGGTGCTTACATTTTTGCTATTATCTGCAAAATTACTTTAGTTAGAATTTTGAAACTCTAGGTATTCCTCAAGTATGTCGCGTTGTTGGTAATATCCAGTTGTTCATATAATTTTTTTGATAACCATTTTGGGGTAACAATGCTTTTTTGGGGAAAACCATATCTGTATACACTGTGAGCTAATTACTGAAGAACCTGTGATGATATGATGTTCCCACTTGTGGGGAAAATATCTGTAAAGAACATTCTTCACAAAAGATAACATGTGAAAATTGTTTGGAAGACCAATAAAATTGAAAAGAAAAAGTTAGAAAAGAAATGTCGCTGCAGCTAGTTTACTCTAGATTTATATACCTTTCTGTGTTTTTCATATCTTTATTTGAAATTTGGAAAAAAAAATGTTTTTTGGTGTTTTCTGCAAAAAATTATAATTAAAATGTTGTGCATTATTCATATCTTATTTTGCAATTTTGAAATAAACTTTTAAAAGTTATTTATGTGAGTTTCTTCAAATGATTTGCACATAAAAGTATAGATTTTTGACGTCACACATGCTATGGTTAATTAAATCACAAATTGTTTCAATTTGCAAATTTTATAAAATGTGTCTCAAATTTGATTACCGTAAGATTGATTTGATCATCTCTACTGTCAAAAAGAGAATTTGTCCATCATTAAACCCTTTAGGAGAAGTCATCAACTTCTCATGAGCATCAGAACACATTACTAAATAGTGCACACCCCACATGGAAGTCTACCTGAGGAAGCAAAATATAGTACTCTCTATGATCTTAGTATTTACTCCTGAGGTACCTTTTTTAAGAATAAACACGTTGAGTCTGATGTACTGACAGGTTGATTATACTGATTTTTTACAAGTCTATCAACTTTTTATACAAATGGTTATATAAGACTGAGTGACTATTGTGGTTCTATTCTTTCTACATATGTTTATATAAGACTAAGTAACTATTGTGGCTCTCATATACAGTATATGTTTATTTTCTTTTTTCTGGCATCCCTATTAGTGATTCATTGGATCTTGTTATTCTGATTTGGTGTCACTTATTTAGTATATTAAGTTTTAATCGCTATAGTGTGTACTAGGGCACATTTGGGCCAGTCAACAGGGAATGCCGGTGGCAGTTGGGTTTCCTCGTGGACCACCCTCTTCACCAAGGAAGAGATTTTTTTTACTGTGCAATAGAGTATTTAAATATTGTTGGCTTTTTGGGATAGTCCTCTTCATTAGCACAAAAATCCTCATCCTCTTTTTTGACTACTATTACTCAGTGAGAATACTCCCATTAGATGGATATATAGCAATATATTTAGTTCATTTTTGTAGTCCTTGTGGATTTGTTTTGCACAATTTTTTTCTTTTTTTTGTTTTTGTAAATTTGAAGCATATATCATTAATTGTGTTTTTAATGATTATTCAGTAGAGAATATTTTAAATAGGTATATATTTGTGAGGCCCCCCTCACATCAGCTTTGTGTGAATGATGCATCCTTCTAAAATCTGAAAATAGTGGCTAGGGATGAGCGAGCAGTGAAATATTCTGACTCACTTTACTCGTAACGAGTAGGTCTTAATACTCGGGTATTCGTAATGAGTAGCGAGTCCAATGCAAATCAATGAGAAATGCGAGTAATTTTATGCTGGACCCTACAATGTGGTCTGGGGGCCTGAGGAAAAGGCTGAAATGGGTGCATGATTGTTTAAAAGCAGGCGGTAAAAAGCTCTGTGTTGGTTAATGCAGGAAGAAGCCAACCATCATCATCACAAGGGGTTCACAATTCTAAAGGTTGGACTACTGTCCTTGTTGTTCCACTGCCACTGCACAATGTGCAGGCATAGTGTCTTCAAAACATTAGCCCTAGGGTCTGTATCATGGTTGACGCAGGAAGGAGGCCTCAAGAGCAAGACAATTATGAACCTTTACTACTAGCACAGTAGTTCTAGTGCCCAATGTGCAGGCATAGACATAGTGTCTTCAAAACATTAGCCCTAGGGGCTGTATCATGGTTGATGCAGGAAGGAGGCCTCAAGAGCCAGACAATTATGAAACTCGACTACTAGCATGGTAGATTCAGTGCCCAATGTGCAGGCATAGACATAGTGTTTCCAAAAATTAGCCCAAGGGGCTGTATCATGATTGATGCGGGAAGGAGGCCTCAAGAGCCAGACAGTTATGAAACTAGACTACTAGCGCAGTAGTTCCAGTGCCCAATGTGCAGGCATAGACATAGTGTCTTCAAAACTTTAGCCCAAGGGGCATGATACCATGGTTGATGCAGGAAGTAGGCCTCATTACAATTGCCTTGGAAGGGGAAATATTAATGAATGGAACATTGTAGCTTGTTGACCATGAGGTACATATGGCAGAAGCAGGAGTAGGATACACATGTAAGAAGGAGGAAAGGGGTTTGTATGGGAAGGGATGGACATGATCACCGGTAGCATGAAAGAACGTTTTGTGTGACTTAAGGTTGGGATGATGTCATCTGGAGGGCTTAAAAACTGTGGCAAAATCCAGTCCTTGTTAAATTTTATCAGAGTCAGCCTGTCTGCATTCTCTGTAATCAGCCATGTGCGTGTATCTGTGATGATCGCCCCAGCGGCACTGAAAAGATGCTCTGACATCACACTAGCAGCAGGGCACGCCAGCACCTCCAAGGCATACAAGGAGAGGTCTGGCCAACTGTGCAGCTTGTATACACAGTAATTAAATGGAACCAAAGCATCAAGGACGCAGATATGGTCACTTAGATACTCGTATCAAGTTGTTCAAGTTCTGCCTCTTTGACATTGTTACTGGTCCAGCTAGCCCTTGCTGATGAGCCAGTTTATTGGAGACGGCCCAGTTTGTAGACATTTTCCCCCCACCTCTTTTGGACCTGCTGGGCGTGTCTCTCCCCATTATTGCATGCTTTTGAAAAGAGCTGGTACCTCTGCTACCAGCGGTGTCTGACTCTGATGTTGTCATCAAATGATCAACAACTGCCCGCTTGATGGATTCAATTGTGAAACCCCTTGGTAACTGCAACAGTAGTGAAGGAAATTTGACCTTGTACTGTGGGTTGAGAAAAGTGGCCAACCAGTATAGGTTGCTGTTGAAAATGTGGATCATGTGAGGGTCTTGGGACAGACAGTTAGACATTAACTGTGCCATGTGTGCCAAGCCGCAATGAGGCAAATATTATGTGGCCCCAGAAGGAGGAACAGTACCTATCCAGCAGCATTCTAACAGGTGCACACAGTGTGGGAAGCAGCACGCAAGCATCCCATAAAGCAAAGCATCACAGAAGCTAAGCATCATGCAAACGGCAGTTATCCATGGCAGTTAATCAGGGCAGGAATCAGGTAGCCCACACTTTGCTTTCCCTTTTAATCATGTGTTTTTATTTCTATCCTCCTGTGTTCCCTTGCCATTCACGTTCACTGCCTCATCCCCCTCCATCACGACTCATACACATCAGTCCCTCTATACTTCCCTTTCCAATGTACAGCTCCCATGCACTCCTCGCCTTCCTGAAACACCTCAGCCCATCTTGCCCAAACACATCGCAGAAAAAAACTACTTACAATTCCAACAACTACTTCCAACCTACTGATTTCAGGGGACATCTCCCCCAACCCTGGTCCACCATCCCCAAACAACAATCCCTACCCTACCTCATATCGAAATCATAATAATCTTATTAATATTACTTGCACTCCCTCATCTCCTTCTTTTAAATGTGCCCTCTGGAATCCACGGTTTGTACGTAACAAGCTTCCCTTACTGCCTAACTACTTTCTGACCAACTCTCGTAATCTGTTGGCCCTCACTGAAACCTCGATTCAGGAATCTGACACGGTCTCCCCTGCTGCCATTTCCTATGGTGGCTTACAATTCTCCCATTCCCCGAGACCCACAAACAGACATGGTGGTGAAGTTGGCATACTCCTGTCCCCACAATGCACCTTCCAGGTCATTCCCCCAATTCCATCCCTCTTATTTCCTTCTTTTGAGGTCCACACCATCAGGCTCTTCCATCCCCTCTCCCTTAGAGTAGCGGTCATACATCGGCATCTAGGCTCACCCACCCAGTTCCCTGACAACTTCTCAGCCTGGCTGCCACACTTCTTGTCCCCAGAACTACCAACCCTTATCCTTGGAGACTTCAACATCCCCATTAACAGCCTCACTTCCACATCTGCATCCCAGCTTCTATCACTAACCATTTTTCTAGGCCTCTCACAGCTTTCAACCTCTGAGACACACAAGGACGGTAACACCCTTGACATAGTCTTTGTCTGGCTCTGTTCAATCTCCCACCTAAATAACTCACCGCTTCCACTCTCTGACCACAACATTCTCTCCTTCACGCTCACAAATCCTCGCCCACCCCAGCACACTCCTACCTACCACACATTCAGAAATCTACAAGCCATTAACGCTCAGACACTTTCAGACTCCCTACACTCATCTCTGTCCCCAATCACCTCTTTTTCCTGTCCTGACCTGGCTGTTCATCACTACAACGACTCTCTTAGAAGCACCCTTGACCAAGTAGCGCCCCTCACCCTCAGAACTTCCAAACACAGAGTAAAACATCCCTGGCACCTATAACGCTGCCCTTCACCTCGCCAAACAGACCTACTTCACCACTCTGATCTCCTCACTAGCCAATAACCCCAAGAAACTTTTTGAGACTTTTCACTCCCTCCTCAGGCCAAAAGCGCAAGCCCCTATCACAGACATTTGTGCTTATGGCCTGGCCTCCCACTTTATAGAAAAAATAGATAATATCCGTCAGGAAATCTGCTCCCAACCTCCAAGTGCTGTGACTCCAATCCTTCCCTGCATTTCCCCTGGCTCACTTTCCATATTTGATCCCATCACAGAGGAAAAAGTCTCCAGACTCCTCCCTTCCTTTCGTCCGACTACATGCACTACCGACCCCATCCCCTCACATCTCCTCCAGTCTCTCTCTTCAGTTGTCACAACTCATCTAACTACAATCTTTAATCTCTCCCTCTCCTCTGGCATTTTCCCATCCTCCTTCAAACACTCCATCGTTACTCCATTACTAAAGAAACCCGCACTCGACCCATCCTGAGCAAACAACTACAGACCAGTCTCCAATCTCCCCTTCATCTCTAAACTTTTAGAGCGCCTAGTCTACTCCCGCCTTACCCATTACCTCTCCACTCACTCCCTTCTAGACCCTTCACAGTCAGGCTTCCGCACCCTACATTCGACTGAAACTGCACTTATCAAAGTGACCAATGACCTTCTGACAGCAAAACGTAATGGTGACCACTCTGTTCATTCTTCTCAACCTTTCTGCAGCTTTCGACACGATTGACCACCGTCTCCTACTCTCTAGGCCCCAGTCACTAGGCATTACGGTCACTGCTCTCTCCTGGTTCTCTTCCTATCTTTCTGACAGCTCCTTCAGTGTTTTGTTCTCTGGCTCCACGTCATCTCCCCTTCCTCTCGCCATCGGGGTACCTTAATTGGCCTCCCAGTTACTTGAATATCCCCTCTCTAGTCCATACTTAATGCAGCAGCCAGGATCATACATCTGGCTAATCGGTACTAGGATGCATCTGCTCTTTGCCAGTCCTTACATTGGCTGCCCTTTCATTATAGGATCCAATTCAAAGTACTCGTTCTCACCCACAAAGCTCTCCACAGTGCAGCATCCCCCTACATCTCCTCCCTCATTTCTGTCTATCGGCCTAAACGACTGTTGCGCTCTGCAAACGACTTTCGACTAACCTCCCACTCCCGACTTCAAGACTTCTCCCGCTCTGCGCCAATCCTCTGGAATGCTCTACCCCAAGAAATTAGGACCATCCACAATTTGCATAGTTTCAGGCGCTGCCTCAAAACACATTTATTCAGAGCAGCCTATCACGTTCACTAATCAAAGTCATTTTATGCGTAAGTGTGCATGTGTAGCCCATTCACTATCTCCATCTATCCCTCACTCCCTCAATATGGCTGGACCATCATTGTAAATACACCATTGTAAATACACACCTGTACTTTGTAGAGTTGAGCAAAACAGGTCGGTCAGATTCAAAAATCACCGACTTTCGCCAAAGTCGGAATTCGCCGAGCGAAACCCGACCACAGCGTGAGGTCGGCCATGCGGTCGTCGACCCGAGTGCCAATGTCGGTTTTTTCCTATAATGCCTGCAGGTGACTTTTCTCAGCCAATGAGCAAGGACACACACTGTGGGCAACGAGATGACATGGGCAGCGGCCACCACCATCTTAGAGAAGGGCATTGCAGTGATTGGCTTGCTTTGTGTGTCATCACAGTAGCTATAAAAGCCCTGACCGCCGACCGCCATTTTAATTCTGCCGATCTTAGAGTAGGGAGAGGTTGCTGCCGCTGGTTATCAGCAGGGAGAGCGTTAGGAAGGAAAGAAAAGTGATTCTGTGCTTGTGCTGATAGCAATTGTGCTGTACTGTTATTGTGTAGTGACAGGGGAGGATTTTGTTGTGTGCAGCACCGCTGGTTATTAGACTGCCTGCCAGTGACAGGGGAGGATTTTCTTTTGACCAGCTGCAGAGCTGGTTAATAGGCTGCCTGCTAGCTGTATTGCTGTGTGTACACTGCTGTGCAGACTACTTTTTACACAGCACTAATACACAGTACCGTGTACCGGCTGATATCACGGACAAATACATGCTGACTATCTGTGTGTGACTCCGGAAATATATAAGGAGATTTACAATTTTTTCACTATACTATATACACCTGGTATCTGGTGATACAGTACCCTTTTTTTGCTTTTTATATTCTGGTCTAATCCATACTGAGCCTGTGAGCGTCTGTGTGTTACTCCGGAAATATATACGGAGATTTTAAATTACCCCAACACTGTATAAAACTGTACGCTTGTGATACAATACCCTTTTTCTACTTTTTATATTCTGGTCAAATCCATACTGAGCCTGTGAGCGTCTGTCTGTTACTCCGAAAATATATACGGAGATTTAAAATTACCCCAATACTGTATACAGCTGGTATCTTCTGATACTTAACCCTTTTTCTTCTTTTTATATTCTGGTCTAATCTATACTGAGCCTGTGAGCGTCTGTCTGTTATTCCGGAAATCTATACGGAGATTTAAAATTACCCCAACACTGTATACAGCTGTACGCTTCTGATACATTACCCTTTTTCTGCTTTTTATATACTTGTCTAATCCATACTGAGCCTATGAGTGTCTGTTTGTTACTACGGAAATATATACAGAGATTTACAATTACACCTAGACTGTATACAGCTGTACGCTTGTGATTCAGTACCCTTTTTGGCAGAAAGTTTCTCCTCCACCCACCACTGTCAGTGCATCATTGACACCTGGAACATTGACCCACATGTGTAAGATTATGTCTTGGGGATCTGCTTCTTATATTCTGGTCTAATCCATACTGAGCCTGTGGGCGTGTGTCTGTTACTCCGGAAATATATACGGAGATTTACAATTACCCCTAGACTGTATCCAGCTGTAATCTTCTGATACATTACCCTTTTTCAGCTTTTTATATTCTTGTCTAATCCATACTGAGCCTGAGAGCGTCTTTGTCTGACTACTGAAATATACGGAGATTTACAATATTTTCACTGTACTATATATACCTGGTATCTGGTGATACAGTACCCTTTTTCAGCTTTTTATATTCTTGTCTAATCCATACTGAGCCTGAGAGCATCTGTGTCTGACTCCGGAAATATATGTGGAAATGTACAATATTTTCACTATACTATATATACCTGGTAACTGGTGATACAGTACATCTTTTTCTGCTTTTTATATTCTGGTCTAATCCATACTGATCCTGAGAGCGCCTGTGTGTGACTCCTGAAATATATATGTAGATTTTCAATATTTTCAATATACTATATACACCTGGTATCTGGTGATACAGTACCCTTTTTCAGCTTTTTATATTCTGGTCTAATCCATACTGCGCCTGAGAGCTTCGATGTCTGACTCCTGAAATATATACGGAGATTTACAATATTTTCACTATACTAAATATACCTGGTATCTGGTGATCCAGTACCCCTTTTTCAGCTTTTTATATTCTTGTGTAATCCATACTGAGCCTGAGAATGTGTGTTTCTCACTCCTGAAATATATACGGAGATTTACAATATTTTCACTATACTATATATACCTGGTAAATGAAAAAACGATGATGTGAGTCCAGCTGATTAAAAGACTGAATTTATTCAAAAATGGTAAAAACGTACCTAATTACATATGGCACCCAGTACACGCAGCAACGCGTTTTGAACACATGCTGTGTTCTTTGTCAAAGCTGCTATGCAATGAAATAGACCACAATTTATACACAGCTGATAAAACAAATTCCACAGACACAGGTGATAAAACTAATTACACACAAGTGAAAATTTAAAAAAACACAAAAAAAAAACTGTTTAGATCAAACATGACAAAATTCAATGCACACGGAAACGAATAAATATAAAAAAAATATATATATAAGGAAAAACTCCAATATATCAAAACTAATAATGAAGTAACAATTCTTTGCGTTGGTTCAATCCAACAGGAGCACTGGTGTTCAAATAAAACATCCAAAAGACTTCTCGATCCCGAAGCTGCTTCCTGACATCTCCTCTTTTATTCAAATGAATTTTTTCTATAGCAAATACATTTAAAGATGAAGTATTCCTTACATGAATCCTAATAAAATGTCTGGATGCCTGTGACATAGCACGCAAAGAATCACAATTCTTATAAATATCGGTAAGATGTTCAGAAATACGCTTTTTCAAATTCCTGATAGTACAACCCACATACATCAAACAACAACTCGAGCAAAAAATAATATATACAACATGATCGCTATTGCAATTTAAATATTGCTTTATATGAAAATTTCTTGATGAATCAGAGTTGTGAAAAGTTTTGGTTACTGAGACAAATTTACACATTCTACAGCGATTCTCACCACACCTAAAAAACCCTTTACAATCGAGCCACGTGTCTGTCATTCAGGGCTTTATTGGTGTTGGAAAGTATGTTACCTATAGTAACTGCTCTCTTTGCAACCACAGCACAACCCGGTTTCAAAACCTGAGCCAATGTATTGTCCTCCTCCAGTATTGGTAAATATTTATAAAAAATATTTTTAATCTCAGAAAATTGGGGACTGAATTGTAAAGACAATACCGGTTTATTTGTCCAATCGTTACCAGATCTACATGGATCATTAATCAAAAGACCAGAACGATTTTTTTGTTTCACAATATTGTCTGCCCTCTTTAACATCCACACGGGATAACGAATCTGATACACATGTTCCTCGTCAGTATTTTTCTTATTTTCGAAACACAAAAAAGCGTCAAAAATGCATGTGAAACGAGCGGGACGTAAGCACCGCAAGCGGTTCAGGAATGGTGACACGCTGCATGAAACGGTTTTATAAAGGTCTGAGTCTACCAATGTATTGAATTTGTCCAAGCATAATTTATCTGATATGCAAATCCAGGTATTAAGTTATGGCATGAATTTTGTTCCAGCTAAAACGTTTGATTTATTTCGTACTCTATTGGGTATCAACCGCTTTGTTAGGAATCTTACTGTTAAAAGGCATTTTTTTCCAATGATAATGAGAATGCTAATATTACAGAGCAGGTTGTTCCTAATGAATATCGGTTGCTCAAATTTTATGAACAAATGTCTGTATTAAATCTACAGGAGTTGAGTAATATGGAGGTAGTTAACAAAGTGAACATTGATAACACTATGTAACAAATTTTTATTTATTTTTTCTTCCTGGGTCCAAAGTGTGTTTTCCTAACCCGTTATGCCTAAAACAAATAGAAAATAGTTGTTGTTCCACAAAAACTTTGCTTTTGTGATCAGGACAATGAAATTTTAAAATATGTCTGTTTTCGGGAAAATTCTCGATTCTTATTCAATAAGAAGTAGTCTTCTAGATTATTGTTTAACTGCTAGAATTGTGCAGAAGTTTCTACAATTTTCCAGAATTATCTGGAAGTGTCTAGAAACTTTTAGAACTTTCTAGAACGTTCTCGGACTGTTCAATAGTAGTCATGCAAGTATGAAAGCACAGGTGACTCGATCCAACATTTCGGTTTATGTTATTGCTGAGTAAGAGAATAACGAATCATAGTTAAAGAGCAATTATTTGTTTAAGATGGCATCAAGATGTTGTTTGCGCCCAGAAGACACATTTTGCAACGTGTGTGGACAATTTCTAAAGACGAGTGAGAAAGTATTCAGTGAAAGCATGTCGTATGATGTGCGAGGCCTACAAGGCATATTTCGGCATGCCTGTCAGGGATCAAAACAAGTCCTGGGCACCTCATTTCACATGCGAATATTGCAAGAAAACTCTTGAAGGTAAGGTGAATAATTGCTGCTCGTTTACATGGCAGTGCTTTATTTTGTAGAATTTCAATGATTTAGATCGAGTACAGTTTAACCCCTTACTGCCCTCGGACGGAATAGTACGTCCGTAGCCAGTATCCCCCCGATTTGATGAGGGCTCCGGCAGTGAACCCGCATCAAAGCCGGGACATGTCAGCTGTTTTGAACAGCTGACATATGCCCGCAATAGGCACGAGTGGAATCACGATCCACTCGCGCCTATTAAGTAGGTAAATGCCGCTGTTAAACACTGACAGCGGCATTTAACAAGTTCTTCCGGCCGAAAATACGCACACCGCTGACCCCCGTCATGTGATCGGGGGTCATCGGTGCATCGGCATAACAATCAGAGGTCTCCCTCTATGGCTGTTATGCCGGATTGCTATGAGCACAACCCTGTTGTCTGCGCTCATAGCAATGCAGTAATTCTGCTACATAAAGGTGATCTGAGCATCACCTCTATGTAGCAGAGGCGATCGAGCTATGGCATCTTCTAGACTCCCATGGGGACTATTGAAGCATACTAAAAGTAAAAACAAATGTTTTAAAAAAAAAAAGTTCAAATCACCCCATTTTCACCCCATTCAAAATAAAACAATAAAAAAAATCAAACATACACATATTTGATATCACCGCGTTCAGAATCGGCTGATCTATCAATAAAAAAAAGGATTAACCTAATTTCTAAACGGCGTTGCGACAAAAAAAGTCAAAACGCCAGAATTACCTTTTTTTGGTCGCTGCGACATTGCATTAAAATGCAATAATGGGCAATCAAAAGAACGTATCTGCACAAAAGTCGTGTCATTAAAAACGTCAGCTGGGCACGGAAAAAAAAAGCTCTCACCTAACCGGAGATCACGCAATTTTTTTTTAGCAAACTTAGATAAAGGAGAACCTAGACATGTTTGGTGTCTATGAACTTATAATGACCTGGAGAATCATAATGGCAGGTCGGTTTTAGCATTTAGTGAACTTAGCAAAAAAGCCAAACAAAAAAACAAGTGTAGGATTGCACTTTTTTTGAAATTTCACTGCACTTGAAATTTTTTTCCTGTTTTCGAGTACAAGACATGCTAAAACTAATTGAGTCTTTCAAAATTACAACTCGTCCCGCAAAAAGTAAGCCCTCACATGGCCATATTGATGGAAAAACCTCTGAAGGTGCTGATGCCACCACTGCATATCAAGTTAGGCCTCATCAAGCAATTTGTCACGGCTCCTGACAAGGAGTCAGCTGCTTTCAAGTACCTCCAAGATCTCTTTCCAAAGCTGTTCGAGGCAAAGGTCAAGGCTGGTATCTTCGTCGGACCACAGATCAAGAAGATCATAGAATGTGACGAGTTCGCCAGGCTGCTGAACAGGACCGAGAAAACAGCTTGGAATAGTTTCGTTGCAGTGGTTCATGGCTTCCTAGGTAATCACTAGGCTGAAAACTATACGCAGTTGGTTTAGACTCTCATAAAGAATTACGCCATAATGGGATGCAGAATGTCTCTCAAAGTCCATATCCTTGACGCTCATCTTGACAAGTTCAAGGAGAACATGGGCTCTTACTCAGAGGAGCAAGGCGAGCGCTTTCATCAAGATATATTGGACTTTGAACGTCATTACCAAGGACAGTATAACGAAAACATGATGGGGGACTACATTTGGGGCTTCTTCGATTAAGCGATTTGCTGTACACTCACAAATCTAGAAAAACTACTCATTTCTGAACCTTTTTGAGTGAGTTTTGATTGTCTTTATCTATTTACCATGCAAGTGTTGTTTTTTATTAGACCGCATGAACGAAAATATAATAATTTCCTTTTTTTGACACAATAAATACAAAATTTTCTGGCCTGTGGTCATAAAATCAAAGTTTGTGCTGAATGTAGTAGTTTTTCCATAGTCTTTAAACATAAGCAGTTGAAATATTACACTTGGAAGCCAGAACAAAAATTGTGTTACATAGTGTAATGTATCCAAATTTCGGACACGTAATCCTTCATTTTATCCTGTACAGTCTCGTTCTAATTCTATGGATTTATTTCAGGATCTTATGCAACGTGAGTTGTTCAAATTACATTCATCAGCCATGTAATTAGTAACAAGATTAGTAATTTATCTCGAGCTGAAACAGCAGCCCTGGATGAACTGAAGGATCTCAGTGATGTGGTGGTAAGAATGTCAGATAAGGGGGTTTGGTGGTTGTTTTGGATCTTGAGGTATATAATTATCAAATGTCTCAATTATTATCTGATTCTTCTGTGTACACCAAAATTGTTAATAACCCCCTTTCTGATTATACTAGAAAAACACATAACATTATTAATGAAGATTTTTCGTTAGGAATTTTTACCACATCACAGCGAGATTATTTGATTGTTGAACAACCACAATTACCCCATATGTATGTTTACCAAAAACCCACAAAGGGTTATTTCCACCACCGATGAGACCTGTTGTTTCAGGTATTGGTTCAGCAACGGAGAGGGTTGGAGAATGGCTTGATTCCATGCTACAACCCCTAGTACAAAGAACATACGGTTTTTTGAAAGATTCTCAGGATGTACTGGAACAGCTTTCACTTATTTCTTGGGACAATGATTTTTCATGGCTGAGCTGTGATGTGGTGTCAATATACACCTGTATACCTCACCATGTAGCTCTATAGGCGCTTGATTTTCATTTGTCACATTTCAGTCTTTATTCCCCTGATATGTGCAGTTTTATATTGGACCTTGTCTCTTTTCTTATGACACATAATTTTTTTGTATTTGAAAAAGACTTTTATGTTCAAAGCAAGGGAGTTTCTATGGGGGCTAAATTCTCTCCTTCTGTGGCAAATTTGGTCATGGCTTATTGGGAGTTAAACTAGTTGTATACCTCCACTAATCCTTATATTGATAACATTTTGTGGTATGGTAGATTTATCGATGACCTCCTCTTCATTTGGAGAGGTGACATGTCACAGATGCCACAGTTTGTCCAATTTATTCATTCTAATCCATATAATATTTTGTTCACATCCAATTGTCATAAGAATTCTATTTCATTTTTAGATCTTCAATTGGTGGGCTCAGAGAATATTATTAGTACATCCACATTTCACAAACCCCTTTCTGGGAATAGTATCCTTCATGCATCAAGCTCCCATCTTAAGCACACGGTGAAATCAATTCCTGTGGGTGAATTCACCCGTATAAAAAGAAATTGCAGTGATGATAATAAACTTGGGGGAGAACTAAGGGAATGTCAGCAGAAATTAAAAAATAGGGGTTATCCCGTGTGGATGTTAAAGAGGGCAGACAATATTGTGAAACAAAAAAATCGTTCTGATCTTTTCAATAATGATCCATGTAGATCTTGTTAGGGTCTGCGGAATGCACCTAATAGATATAGTAGAGAGGTGCGTTCGCAGCCCGGGGTCCACCATGCAGGCGAAGCCCGCTGCTAGTAAGATGGCGAAAGTAGCGAACTCTGTTATCCCGCAGAGTCGCTAAAATAAAGGCCGTAGCGCGCTGTGGCAGTTAGTGCGAACTCTGTTAATCCCCAGAGCCGCTAACGGGAATGCCACAGCGCTACATGGCGATAAGTGCGAACTCACTTAGCTTCAGTGAGCAGCAAAGTAAAATGCTAGGGCGCTGAACCAGCGTTATAAAGCGAACCCTGTTGCGTCACAGAGCCGCTGAGAAAAAGACTGTGTCCTGTTAGACTCACAGGGATACACAGATAACTGCTGTGTGGATAGCAGTCCGTGATCATGCAGACAGCAACGCAATCAAGCAATTTCCTCACCGGAGAAGCCGGTATTCTAGGGGCTTATTTCAGCCAAGCCCTAACCACGTACACCCAAATCTCCTCACCAGAAGTCCCGGTATTCTAGGGGCTTATTTCAGCCGAGCCCTAACCACATGCGTACATGATCACACTGGCGCAAAGCACATAATGCAATTGATACTAGCGCATGGCGGCCCAGCCATGCCACCCACCTGCCAGAAAAAGGATCAATGAGAAACTGTTCCAAAACACATGTAGTTTCAGGACCTTCCTTGCGGACCAATAGGAGCTGCTGCAGTACCTGAACATGTGACCCCTGAGCTCCAATGAGAGATCTTACCCTGGGCATGCTCAGATGGAGAAAGCAGGGACTTAGTTCCCGAACTGCCTGCTGCAGCACTGGTTATAATAGAGGAACCAGGAAAGACCGCAACAAGCCTCTGCACAGTGTTAAACTGGGCGAGACTCTGGGACTGACGTCTCTGCTGAGCAGGCTCCACTGCGGCCGGAGGTGGATGGGGGACCGCAGCGGGACCGCAGCGGGACTGGTTCGAGACTCCCCTTGTGCAGCAGTGGGAACTCAAACCCTAACATTACCCCCCTCCTAGGGCCCCCCTACCTGGGCCTCGCTGCGCTCAAAGGCAGCGATGAGCTGCGGAGCGTGAACATGCTCGGCAGGCTCCCAGGACCTATCCTCAGGCCCATAACCCCTCCAATCCACCAAATAAGTTTTTTTTCCTCATACCACCTTGCACCCAACAATGGCGTTCACCTCATGATCGTTGGTAGATGAACCCGACGTCCCGGCAGATGACTCGGAAAACCGGGAAATGGCCATGGGTTTCAGGAGGGACACGTGAAAGGTGTCGGTGATACCAAGGCGAGGCGGAAGGGCTAGGCGGTAAACCACCGGGTTCACCTGATCAAGAACTTTAAAGGGGACCAAAAAGCGAGGTGCCAACTTGGTGGACTCTACACATAGCCTGATGTTTTGGGCAGAGAGCCACACTAGGTCACCCGTAGCAAATGTAGGAGCGGGGAGCCGATGGGCATCGGCCGAAGACCTCATCCTCTCTTTGGAGGCCTGAATGGCATCCTGGGTGCGGTCCCAAATGTCCCGTGCCTCCACAGCCCAGTCTGCTACCCTGGAATCGGCGGAAGACACGGGCATGGGCACTGGTACCCGCGGATGCTGACCGTAGTTCGGGAGGAATGGGGTCTGTCCGGTGGAGTCAACCACAGCATTATTTAGAGCGAACTCAGCCCACGGTAGCAAGGATGCCCAGTCATCCTGCCTGGCAGAGACAAAATGTGGCAAGTATGTGAACAAGGTCTGGTTGGCCCTCTCTACCAACCCATTCGTCTCGGGATGGTATGCAGAGGAGAGATTCAACTCAATGCTGAGTAAACGACACAACTCTCTCCAGAACCGAGATGCAAACTGGAGACCTTGATCACTGACAATTTTGTCTGGCATACCGTGTAGGCGGAAAATATGCCTAATGAATAATGCTGCCAAGGCCCGTGCAGACGGTAACCGTGGTAACGGCACTAAGTGCACCATTTTGGAGAAGTGGTCGGTTATCACCCAGATGATGGTGCAGCCCCGAGACTTGGGTAAGCCCACCACAAAATCCATCCCGACCATCTCCCAAGGCCTGTCTGCCACCGGTAAAGGGAAAAGTAACCCAGCTGGCCGTTGTCGAGGGAACTTATTCTTGGCGCAGGAGACGCATGCCTGAACGTATTCCCTGACGTCATGGGCCATCTGCGGCCACCAGTATGTCCTCGCCAGCAACTCAGAAGTCCTTTTTGTCCCAAAATGTCCACCCACCCTGGACGAATGTGCCCAAGAGAGTACTTCCGGTCGCAAATTGGTGGGCACAAAAGTCTTGCCTGGAGGCACAGACTCAAGCGAAACTGGAGCCACCGTTCTTAGGCTCTCTGTGGGGACAATAAGCCGAGGCTCCTCCTCCACCTCCTCAGAGGACACCACGGAGTGAGACAGAGCGTCTGCGCGAATGTTCTTCTCACCGGAGAGGAAAAGCAGGGTGAATTGGAACCGGGAGAAGAACAAGGACCATCTGGCCTGATGGGAATTTAGCCGCTGGGCTGTCTGCAAATACACCAAGTTCTTGTGGTCCATGAATACTTGGAAGGGGAAGCGAGCCCCCTCCAGAAGATGTCTCCACTTGGAGAAGTCCAACTTCATAGCCAGTAACTCCCTGTCCCCAATGGAATAATTTCTCTCTGCTGGTGTAAAGGTCTTGGAAAAGAAGAAGCAGGGATGCTTCCGACCCTGGGCATCCTTTTGAAAAAGGACTGCTCCAGCACCAACAGAAGAGGCATCCACCTCTAAAATAAACGGTTTATCGACATTGGGGCGATGTAAGATGGGAGCACTGGCGAAATGCGACTTGATGGAGGAGAACGCCTTGGTGACCTCCTCTGACCACAACTTGGGATTAGCTCCCTTCTTGGTGAGGGCTACCAAGGGAGCTACCAAAGTAGAGAAGTGAGGAATGAATTGGCGATAGTAGTTAATGAACCCCATAAAGCGCTGCACCGCCTTAAGGGAGTGGGGTTCTTGCCAATCCATCACAGCCTGTAGTTTGGTAGGATCCATAGCCAATCCCTGGGCAGAGATGATATAGCCCAGGAAAGGTAGAGACTCCTGCTCAAACATGCACTTCTCCAACTTCGCATATAGGGAATTTGCTCGCAAGAGGTCGAAGACTCTGCAGACATCTCTCCGGTGGGAGGCCATATCTGGAGAAAAGATGAGAATGTCATCCAGTTAGACTACCACCGAGGTGATCAACATATCCCGGAAGATGTCATTCACGAAGTCTTGGAAGACAGCTGGGGCATTACAGAGCCCAAAGGGCATTGCCAGATATTCATAATGCCCATCCCTGGTGTTAAATGCCGTCTTCCATTCGTCCCCCTCACGGATGCGAATCAGGTTTAAAAGCACCCCGCAGGTCTAGCTTAGTAAATACCCTTGCTCCCCGAAGCCTGTCAAAGAGCTCAGAGATTAGCGGCAAAGGATACTTTTTTTTCACGGTGATAGCGTTGAGACCCCTATAATCAATGCACGGACGTAATTCTCCGTTCTTCTTCTGCACAAAGAAGAACTCCCCTTGTGCAGCAGCGGGAACTCGAACCCTAACACCGTGTGCATTGAATTTTGTCATGTTTGATCTAAACAGTTTTTTTTTTGTGTTTCTTTTTAAATTTTCACTTGTGTGTAATTAGTTTTATCACCTGTGTCTGTGGAATTTGTTTTATCAGCTGTGTATAAATTGTGGCCTATTTCATTGCATAGCAGCTTTGACAAAGAACACAGCATGTGTTCGAAACGCGTTGCTGCGTGTACTGGGTGCCATATGTAATTTGGTACGTTTTTACCATTTTTGAATAAATTCAGTCTTTTAATCAGCTGGACTCACATCGTTTTTTCATGTGCACTCTGGTTTCTCCACCTGAGAGTCCGTGCAGAGGTCTACCACTGTGGTAAGCTGGCTCCTTCAGTTTTATATATACCTGGTATCTTGTGATACAGTACCCCTTTTTCAGCCTTTTATATTCGTGTCTAATCTATACTGAGCCAGAGAGCGTCTGTGTCTGACTCCTGAAATATATACGGAGATTTACAATATTTTCACTATACTATATATACCTGGTATCTGGTGATACAGTACCCCTTTTTCAGCTTTTTATATTCTTGTCTAATCCATAGTGAGCCTGAGAGCGTCTGTGTCTGACTCCTGTAATATATACCGATATTTACAATTATCCTTAGACTGTATACAGCTGTACGTTTCTGATACAGTACCATATATCTGCTGGTATTTTGGGTACATTTTCCCAAACATGAGGAAGTATGGTGGAAGAGGCCGCGGACGTTGGCATGGGGCCAGCTGGTACTGATGGTGGTGGTGGTGCATCTGCTGAAAGTGCCAAAAGCACAATAGCACCTAAGGCAGGAGGTGTTGAGCCGGCATCATTGTCTGGCTCCAGAAAACCTGGAATGCTCCCTTTTCTGGGAGTAGGTAATCCGCTTTTAAAACCGGAGCATCAGGAACAGGTTTTGTCTTACATTGCCGAAACAGCTTCCAACTCTATCGCCTCCTCTTCTGAAGTTTCAAAAAATGCAAGCACTGAGTCGTCAGTGCAGGCTCCTGGTCAGGAACAACACCTTTCCTTGTGTCCTTCACCCCCACCAAAAGTCAAGGATGCAGCAGGCCACACTTCAGATTACTCCATGGAGCTCTTTTCACATACCATGCCTGGGTTATCAAGTCAAATCCTGAATTCCCCAGTCAAACATGAATCTGACATGGAGTGCACTGATGCACAGCCACTGCTAGATGACTCTGCTGGTACATTCACCCAAAGCACTACATTGCCCTCGCTGTCCACTGAGCCAGAATCTGACCCTGATGAAACTCAGGTGCACCTTCCTGCATACTATACCACCTTACACGATGACACAGAGGAAGGTGCAGATGAAATTGAAGAGGAGGTGATGGATGACCCAGTTGTTGACCCACATTGGCATCCATTGAGTGAAGAGGGTGCCGCTGCCAATAGCTCAGAAGAGGAAAAGGATCCGCAGCAGGCATCGTCATCGCAGCAGCGGTTATCTGGCAGGCCCGTAGCAGTCCAAAAACGTGTTTAAAAAACAAAGAGTTGCAGGATAGCTTGGCCAGACGGTCAAATTAGCACAGTGTGCAAGCCCTGAAAATTTATACCATAGTAGGAAGAGTGCAGTGTGGCATTTTTTTTTACCAAAATCTTATTGATGAGGCAAAGGTTATTTGTAAGAAGTGCGGAAGGACCTTTAGCCAAGGGAAAAATCTACGAAATTTGAATACCAGTTACATGCTTAGACATTTAATGAACATGCACTTGCAAGCGTGGATGGACTACAAAACCTCAGGTAGCACATGTGCACCTGCTTCGACTGTAGGTAGCCAGCAACGCTACATCGCTTTCCCCACTGTCAGCCCAGCAGTTAGCACACCACCAGCAAGAAATGTTGAGGTGTCGTCGCAAGTTCAAAGCAGTCAGGGAATAACAATGTTTTTGCAACGAAAGACAGAATCTAGGCCATCACCACCACCACCACCATCACCATCACCAACCCCCTCTCAGTCGGTCATGTCCACCCCTAGTTCCCCCATATGCAGCTCTCAAGTCCAGCTCACCCTAGCAGACACTCTGAGTAGGACAAGAAAGTATTCATCCTCTCATCCGCGTACACTGGCTTTGAATGCCTACATTGCCAAACTGATCTCATTAGAGATGATGCCCTTCCATTTGGTTGAAAGCGCAGCGTTTTGAGAGCTCATGGCCTACGCTTTCCCACTCTATGACCTACCCAGTCGGCACTTCTTTTCTAGAAAAGCCATCTCTGCCCTCCATCTGCACGTGAAAGACCGCATTGTCCATGCACTTAAACAATCAGTGAGTGGAAAGGTGCACCTCACAACAGATGCATGGACCAGTAGGCATGGCCAGGGCCGTTACGTGTCGATCACTGCGCACTGGATTAATGTGGTGGATGCAGTGTCCACAGGGGACAGCAGTGGTGGGGCAGTGCTGCATAGCCCACGGTATAGGCAACAGTTGGCTGTAGTCGTTCGACCCTTCTCCTCCTCCAGAAGCGAAAGCTCGTCGAGAGAGTGCAGTCGCACGAGCACTCCATCCGCAGCTGCCAGTGTTGCACACGAGGTGTCCCACTATCGAACAGCTAGTGGTAAGCGTCAGCAGGCTGTTTTAAAGATGATGTCTTTGGGCGACAACAGACACACCGCGGAGGTACTGGCCGACTACTTGCAGTGAGAAACTGAGTCATGGCTGGGCAGTCTACATCTTGCGCCAGGCAAGGTAGTCAGTGATAACGGCCGTAATTTAGTGGCGGCCATAGCCCTAGCAAAACTCAGACACATTCCTTGCCTGGCTCACACCTTGAACCTGGTGGTGCAGTGCTTCCTAAATACTTATCTGGAGTTAACAACCCTGCTCCATAAGGTGCGAAGGCTGTGCTCGCACATCCGTTGCTCGCTCGTAGACTCCAGTCGTATGCAGAGGCTGCAGCGATCGCTCCATCTCCCCAAGCACCGCCTAATCATAGACGTTGCAACAAGGTGGAACTCCACCATGCACATGGTTGAGAGGCTGTGCGAACAGAGGCAGGCTGTAATGCATTTGTGGGAGGCTACACGGGCAGGTAGTTTGAGGGCAGACATCGAGTTGTCGGGTGTGCAGTGGTCAAAGCTGAAAGACCTCTGTAAAGTCCTTCAGTGTTTTGAGGAATGCACACGGCTGGTAAGCGCAGATGACGCCATCATAAGCATGAGCATCCCACTTATGCGTCTGCTCATGCAAATTTTGACGCACATTAAGGATCAGGCATCTGCAGCGGAGGAGGAAGAGGAGGAGGGAAGCCTTGAAGACAGTCAGGCATTGTCTGCTTAGGGAACTGTCCTGGATGAGGTGGAGGAAGAAGAGGAAGAGGAGTAGGAGGATGAGGGGGAAAATTATTTTGGGGAGGAGGATGTTTATCAGGGGACAAGAGAAAATGTTGGCTTGCCAAGGTCAGGTACAGGGTTTGTGCGTGACTATTGGGATGTGGATTTGGCAGAAAGTGCACCTCCACCCACCACTGTCAGTGCATCATTGACACCTGGAACATTGGCCCACATGTGTGATTATGTCTTACGGATCCTAAAAAATGACCCCTGCATTGCCAAAATGATGAAGGATGATGACTACTGGTTGGCCAGCATCCTCGATCCACGCTATATAGGCAAATTACAGAACATGCCACAAGAGAACCTAGAGCTAATAAAGGCGAACAAACAAGCAACTCTGGTGAACCATTTGTTAGAGGCATTCCCAGCACACAGCAGCGGTGCAGGTTCTACCACGAGTCGTACTGGGCCAAACGGAAGAGGTGTTAGTGGTGCACACAGCCGAAGTTGCATTGGAGACAGGGGTTTCAAGACCATGTTGTGGACTGATTTCTCGAGTAACGCTCACACGACTGGTAATACTGAATCGATTGCAACAGACAGGAGACAGCTGTTGTCAACTATGGTTCAAAATTACCTCTCCTCCCCTATCGATGTTCTCCCTCACAGTTCATTCCCCTTTGACTACTGGGCCTGTAAACTGGACACCTGGCCTGAATTGGCCCTATATGCTTTACAGGATCTCGCTTGCCCTGCTGGTAGTGTGCTATCAGAAAGAGTCTTCAGTGCAGCTGGATCAACCCAAAATGTTGGTGATCTCACCTTCATAAAAATGAACCATGCCTGGGTTTCAAAGGATTTTATACCACCTTCCCCTGATGATACACAGGTTGCCAGCAAAATGGCTCACTTTCTCCTCCTCTTCCTCCGACTTCTCCAATTCCTCAATTTGCAGCTTCTGAACGTCCAGCCTACACCTCAACATATGCCAGTTTCTCCACCTCCCTATCTGAGCTGTCCCCCCCCAGTGCCAGCGTCAGCACCTGGTGCACCCGGGCGGTTCCCTGAGCAGGTCGGGGGGCCCACTGGCACAGGGCCCCTCATAGTATGCAAAAGTGTTTCTGATGGTGGGGCAGCCCACTCGCCGTCAGGCACACCGGCGTACTATGAGGTGCCCTGTGCCAGTGCCATCACCCACGAGTGGGCCACCCCCCTGCTTGCTCAGGGCCCCAGCACTTGCAATACTTACCTCTCCCTGCTCCACTGCTGTGATGTCTTCCGCTTTTCCTGACAGTGACATTCAGGTCAGAGAGCGCGATGACGACACGTCTGTACGCCCTCTGCCTGAACAGTCCAAGTGCAGAGAGCTGGAAGATGACGACGCTGAGGAGTCCAGTGTAGAGCAGTGCCCAGAGAGGAAATGTATTTCATTTATTTAAATGTTTGGAGCAATATATAGGGAGCATTATACACTGGAGAATTATATATGGGGCCTATCGTACACTTGAGCATCATAGATAGGGCCCATTATACACTGGAGCATTATAAATGGGGCCCATTATATATGGAGCATTATATAGGCCCATCATACACTGGAGCATCATCCATGGGGCCCATCATATACTGGAACATCATATGGGGTCCATTATATATGGAGCCTTATATTGGCCCATCATACACTGAAGCATCATCCATGGGGCCCATCATATACTGGACCATTCTAAATGGGGCACATCAGACACTGGAACAGCATATATGGGGCCCATTATACACTGGAGCATTTTAAATGGGGCTCATTATATATGGAGCATTATATAGGCCCATCATACACTGGAGCATCATCCATGGGGCCCATCATATAGTGGAGCATCATGGGGCCCATTATATAAGGAGCATTATATTGGCCCATCATACACTGGAGCATCATACATGGGGCCCATCATATACTGGAGCATTCTAAATGGGGCACATCAGACACTGGAGCAGCATATACGGGGCCCATTATACACTGCAACATTTTAAATGGGGCCCATTATATATGGAGCATTATATTGGCCCATAAGACAATAGAGCATCATCAATGGGGCCCATCATTTCCTGGAGCACTCTAAATGGGGCACATAAGACACTGGAGCAGCATATACGGGCCCATTATACACTGGAGCATTATAAATGGGGCCCATTATATATGGAGCATTATATAGGCCCATCATACACTGGAGCATCTTCCATGGGGCCCATCATATACTGGAGCATCATATGGGCCCATTATATATGGAGCATAATATTGGCCCATAAGACACTGGATCATCATCCATGGGGCCCATCATATACTGCAGCATTATAAATGGGGCCCATCAGACACTGGAGCAGCATATACGGGCCCATTATACACTGGAAAATTATAAATGGGGTCCATTATATATGGAGCATTATATTGGCCCATAAGACACTGGAGCATCATCCATGGGGTCCATCATATCCTGGAGCATTATAAATGGGGCCCATAAGACGCTGGAGCAGCATATACGGGGCCCATTATACACTGGAGCTTTCTAAATGGGGCACATCAGACACTGTAGCAGCCTATACGGGGCCCATTATACACTGGAGCATTATAAATGGGGCCAATTATATATGAAGCATTATATAGGCCCATCATACACTGGAGCATCATCCATGGGGCCCATCATATACTGGAGCATCATATGGGGCCCATTATATATGGAGCATTATATTGGCCCATCATACACTGGAGCATCATCCATGGGGCCCATCATATACTGGAGCTTCATATGGGGTTCATTATTTATGGGGCATCATATACGGTATGGAGCATCATATGGAGCACAAATGGGGCCTATTCTGTATGGAGCATTATATTGAGCCCATTCTGTATGGAGCAATATATGGGGCCCATCTTATACTGTATGGAGCTTTATATGCGACTCATTATACTATATGGAGCAATATGTGGGGCTCATTCTACTCTATGGGGACCGTCCTATACTGTATGGCATATTATATGGGGACCATCATATACTGGAGCATTATGAGGAGCTCATCATATACTGTATGGAACATTATGGGACCAATTATTCTGTATGGATCAATATATGGGGCTCATTATTCTTTATGGCGCACTATGTGGTGGCCATAATACTGTATGGAGGAATATACTGTCCGGATTTTGAGCTATTCTAGATTTTAAAATAGATATCAGTCATGTAATGTAAGAAGTGAAGTATTTGTCATTGTACTATACCTATATTTCTGTGCCGTATCGGAGCATCATGAATTGTGGTATGTGTTAAAGGGGCCCACTGACACTCGTTCGCCCGGGGCACACGAAAACATGGAGCCAGCCCTACCCCCCCCACAACTTTAGCCAAATAACCCCCAGTTTTCAATGCAAAACTATTATTATAATGTAAATTAAGGTTGCCAGGCTTAAGTAATAATAGTTGATGTTGTTGGCATTGAAATGGGCACTGTAGGTGTGTTTACTGTCCTCCACTTCCTGCCTACTTTGCTTCCCCATTGGCTTGCATTGGGTTTCGTGTTTCAGTCGGACCACCGACTTATCCCGATAGTCGGCCCATTTCGTTCGACTCGACTTTTGAGAAAGTCTGGTTTCATGAAACCCGACTCGACCCTAAAAAAGGCAAAGTCGCTCTTCTCTAATATACAGTATATGGCTCCTTGTTTTCCTTTGACTGTTACTTTGCATCTCCCCCACCTTATTGTAGATTGTAAGCTCTGACGAGCAGGGTCATCTTATTTTGCTTTAATAGTTGTATTGTTAACGTTGTTTCTTATGACTTGTGTTTTGAAGCTGTTAAACTGTAAAGCGCTGCGGAATATGTTGGTGCTATATAAATATATAGATATTATTATAATTATTATCCTCTCCTCACACTGACTCTCCTCCTCCTCCACCTCCACCTCTCCAACCCACTCATGCTGGACTGACCGGAAGCTGGGGTTGGGAGTCCCCTCTGTAGCATCATTGGTCCCCTCGGTACCACATAAAAAAAAGAGTCCTCTTCCTCCTCATCTTCATCACCCAATCTTGCCTCATCATGATATTGGCTGGGCTGGGTAGGATCACCCAGTGTGAAATATTGCTCCATACCCAGCTGATGGGCACTCAAAGATTCCATGTTTAGATTATGCAGTGATGCTTTCAACGTAAATAACATCCGGATGGTAACGCTGATAATAGCCTGATCACCGCTCACGAGGTTAGTGCAGTACTCAAAGATATCAAGTACCTCACAAATGTCATCGATCCACACCCAATCGACAGTTGTTATGTGTCTTGGCTGAGTTGCAGTCTGACGGGCATGTTTAAGCTGGTATTCAGAAAGTGCCCTCTGCTGCTCACTAATCCTTGCCAACATATGATATGTTGAGTTCCACAGGCCGCAAATGAGTCGTTAATTTGGCAAATTAAATTGCTTTTGAAGCGCTGCAAGATCGGCAATGGCGGTATTGGAATGGCGGAAATGGGCACAAATATGGCACACCTTCTCAAGTAGGTACGGCAAGTCGGTATATTTTTATAAATTTTTGAACTACTAGGTTCAGCATGTGAGCCATGCATGGCATGTGTACCTGCTTCCCAAGCTTTAATGCTGCCAACAGGTTACGCATATTATTGCAGACAACCAAACCGGGTTTGAGTTGCAGTGGGGAGAGCCACTGATCGGACTGTTGTTTTATTCCTTGCCACAGCTCTGCTGCAGTGTGTGGTGTTTGACCTAAACAGATCAGCTTCAGCAGAGCATGTTGCCGCTTTGCCGATGCGCTGCTGCACAGCTTCCAACTTGGGAGTGATGTGGAGGGTAACTCAGCATAGGATGAGGAGGCGGAAGAGGGAAGACTTGATGTATATGATGAGGCGGAACTTATGATTGAGGTTAGGCCCGTTATTCGTGGCATGGGTAGGATATGTGATGTTCCAGTTTGTGTCTTTGTCCCACCCTCCACTAAATTCAGCCAGAGTGCTGTGATAGGAATGTATCTTCCCTGTTCACAACTACTTGTCCACGTGTCTATAGTTAGGTGGACCTTCCTGGTTGCGGCGTTGGTGAGAGCACACTTTAGATTGTTTAACACGTGCTGGTGTAACGCAGGGTCAGCACACCGGGAAAAATAGTGCCGGCTGCGAACAGAGTATCGTGGGGCAACATCTCCACGGCTAGCAACTTGGCAATGTGCACGTTTAGTATTTGTACTTGTGGGTGCATGGGTTGGTATTTACGCTTCCTTTTCATAGATTCGGGGCACGGACAACTGGACTCTTTGCTGGGACAAACAAGTGGATGGGATTGTTGTTTCTGGGGTCTCTACAACCGCAGCTTGTGAGCAGGAGGTATGAACACCTGCTTCCTGGCCAGCAGACTGGGAAGGACAGATCACAGGCGACATGGCAGTGGTTTGACCTGCAGACACTGATTTGATACACTGTTGCTCCGCCCACCGACTAGGGTGCTTAGCTGTCATGTGTTTACGCAGACTCGTGGTGCTCTGGTTGTCTTTGCCCTGGCCTCTGCTCAGCTTCGTATGGCAGATTCTACAGATGACAATGTTTGGTTCAGAAGGACTATCTGCAAAAAAATTCCAGTCAGAGGAAGAATGCCCCCTTGCCTTGATTTGGGGCCCAGAGGGATTGCTCTTGGCAACCGATTATAAACTTCGCACTCTGCTCAAACCAGTAGTCCTTGGTGCCTTTGTTGGTGCTACATATCCACCTTCTTCCTCTGTGCTGCTGTGCTGGCTATGCGTAACAATGGTCCTGGTCGGATCAGTGGACTCATCATCGACTACCTCGTCGTCCATGTCATCCTCCTTCTGTGTTGATATTATCGGCTGGCCAGATAGCAACTGTGTCTCATCATCATCAGCCTCCACCTCTTGAGCCGGTATATCACGTGCCTGAAAGTGGCTTTCTTCTTTCCGTGGGTTTTCAAATATTTGGCCATGAACAGATGATACCTCCTCACGTTCCTCTTCAATGTTGCACATTGAGAGGCCAGAGACAGCCAAAGGATCATATGTACTAAACAAGTCATTGTAGTGGCCAAGCATGGGGTCAAATGTTTCCTGTGACTGCTGAGGGGGGGAGAAAGTAGGAAAAGGTTGAGGATTGGATGACCCAGTGTTCTGTGTATTGACAGTAGACTTTTGGCGTGGAGGATTGGGTGCTACTAGAAAATGTTATTGAGGCCTTATTTGCCATCCAAGACAGTATCTGCTCTTGCTCTTCTGGCTTCCAGACACGTTTATGTTCCAGATCAGGAATTTTTGCCAGGAACTTAGATGCATCAACCTTCTTCTGTCTCCCAGACTCAGTGCCTTGTCGGGCACCACTGACAACCCCACACCCATGCCCATGTCCACGTCCCTGTCCCTTCACTAAAGGCTTTTTGGAAATTTGGAGTTTTTGTGACAGTTGCAGATGTTCAGATGCAGATATTGGGGAACAAGGAGCAGTTCGTGCTTTGTGGAAGGTAGCACTACAGCCTAGTACTTCTTTGTGTTTTACAAACAGGAGGACTGTCTGCAATGTAAAAAAATTGGCCTGAATTTAACGCCGAATTCTTTGCTCGCCAGTCACCACAGAAGACAGCGGTGCTGGCTGTGTCTCAGTTGTGCAGTACCGTGCGTGCTATTCGGTGTGCAAACAGCACCGCAAAGGCAAAAAAATTGGCCTGCAGGGGAAAATGTGTCCCCAAAAATAGCTGGGAAAACTGTCACTACTCCCTGATCTTATACAGTACTTTCATATTGAGGTACTATGTATGTACTGTAACTCTCCTGCCTGTCTCCCTGCACTACTACATTCACCTACTACTAGAATAGCTCTCACAAGAGCTTTTATGTTTCTTTTAGATGATTTCTGGACGATTTCCAAAAGCACTACTCTCCCTAGCAGCTGCTCACACTCTCCCTAAGCTAGCACTAACTAGTTGCAATGTGCAGAAGATGGCGCTAGCAGGGCTTGTATAGAGCCTATGAGTCATAACCTACTATGATGACTCAATAACGACTATATCATATAAATGTTTAAAAGAGTGTAGATTCTCCTTCTTTATCCCCATCGGCACTCTAAGATCATGTTTGTGTGGTCCTGAAATTTGTCAAGGCAGTTCACGAGCAAATAGCGGCCTTAGAGTCTGCCGGCAATAGCGGCCTGTTCAGATGTCAGCGACATTTAGGTGGTAAAAATCAACTTTTTCATTCCTATCATGGCACTTTGTATGAATTCCTGAAAAGAACCTGAAGGGTTAAGAAACTACCTGACAGCAGTTTTCATTATGTCAGAAGGGGGCTGTTTTTAAAATTGTATCAGTTTTGGGGGTTTTCCAATATATAGGACACCTAAAGTCACTTCGAACCTGAACAAGTCCCTAAAAAAATAATTTTGTAAATTTCCATGAAAAAATGAAAAATTACTGCTACATTTTTAAACCTCCTAAAATGCTAACACAATAAAATAACATTTTACAAATGTGCTGATGTAAAGCCAACATGTGGGAAATGTTATTTATTAATGTTTTGCTATGGTATGATTATCTGAATTAAAGGGACAATTATTCAAAGTTTGAAAATAGCTAATTCTTTTACATTTTTGTCAAATTTCTGATATCTTTATGAATAAACACAAAACATATCAATCTAAGTTTACCATTATCATAAACTATAATGTGTCATGAAAAACAGGACTCAAAATTACTGGAATTTGTTGAAGCGTTCCAGAGTTATTACCATATAAATTGACACAGGTCAGATTTTTAAAATTTGGCTCTGTCACTTAGGGCTCTGTCTCACAAGTGCTTTTTTTTTAGATGATTTCTGGACAATTTCCATAAGCACTTCTCTCCCTAGCAGCTGCTCACACTCTTCCTATGCTAGCACTAGCTGTATTTCAGATGCAATGTGCAGAAAATGGTGCCTGCAGAGCTTGTATAGAGCCTATAATCATAGCCTACTATGATGACTCATCTATGATGCTGCGCAGCTAGCCAATCACAGTAACGCTGCACCCAAAACCAAGAAGGCCAAGTGGTGAAAAAAAAGTCCAAAGTTAGTAAAAAAAAAAATGGCGCCATTTTCCATGACCCATAGCATCAACATTTTTCAGGATCTGGGGTTGGGTGTGGGCTTATTTTTTTTGCGCCAATATGAATTTTTATTTGGTATTATTTTGGGATAGATATGGTGTTTTGATTTCCAATTATTGCTTTTTACTACAATGTTGCAGCGGTCCCAAAAAAAGGAATTCTGGCATTTTGATTGTTTTCTATTTATGCGTTTTTTTACTTTTTACTAGTCTCCATGGGAAACTAGAAGCTGAAATCATCTGATTGCTTGTGTTGCACAAAGCAGAGCTTCAGCTTTACTATGTGTAGCTAAAATGCTTATCTGTTATGAGCGCCGGCCACAGGGCGGCGCTCATAGCAGATCGGCAAAGACAACCACAGGGATCTCCTGCAGACCCCGAGTTGTCATTCCAACCCATCGATGACCCACAGTCATGTGACATGTATGCTGATGGGCGGAGCTAAGACACTCATCTGGTTTGCGCAAGTTAAATGCCGCAGGAATTCTGCAGCAGTTTTATGTGACTATGAAATCCTTGTGTGAAAAAAGCCACAGCTTCTTCCATTTACATCAGCTGTGTATAAATACCAGTAACCCTTAAAAATAATTTTTGGACCATTTTTACAAGCTAAGTAACCTAAACAGTCTGATACTGCAGAGTGTGTTAAGTAGTTACCAATGGTTACTGCATATTTTTCCCTATTCAGATACATTGAAGTCACTTGGACATTAATAAGGCAGTGAAGAGCTCAAAAGGGGTTCACTGCAATCCTTTTAGCCCTCTGAGTGCTATACACCTGTTTTCATGTCAAATTTTATAGTATAGCAATTACATTCACCATAACCCACCTTTTTTAGGAAAATTCAGGAAGCTAGTCAATTTGATTTTCAAACGGTTCAATCAGCTCTACTAACTGATGTTCTGGAAGCTGAGTAATGCAATACTAGTCCCACCTTTTTTACAGTGACTATTCAGGAGGTACAGTAAAGATGTGTATCTTTGTACCGTATTAGCCAGTAGATAGAAAAATATTTAAGGGTATGCCACACTAAACAATATCGCTAACGGGATCGCTAAAAAACGTCACTATTTAGCGATCCCGTTAGCGATATTGTTCAGTGCGGCAGCTTCCAGCGACGAGCTTCCTGCTGTGATCTCGCTCGTCGCTGGAATCGTTCCGGACCCTATTTCATCGCTGGCGCTCCCGCTGGGTAAGTATCTTATCGCTGTGTGGCACCTTTTCTTAGCGATTTAGCGGTACTTTTGTACCGCTAAAGTCGTTAAGAAGATCGCTAACCGCGATAGCGTCGTTAACTATATCGCTAAATGCGGCAGCATTTAGCGATATAGAAACAATCCCGCTAGCGATCTCATTAGTATGCAACGCTAACGAGATCGCTAGCGGATAGCTAAGTGTGGCAGTACCTTTAGAGTTGAGAGTCCTCAGTGGTTGATACCTTTTAATGGCTAACTGAAAAGATTTTTAAAATTTGGCTCTGTCACTTAGGGCTCTGTCTCACAAGTGCTTTTTTTTTAGATGATTTCTGGACAATTTCCATAAGCACTTCTCTCCCTAGCAGCTGCTCACACTCTTCCTATGCTAGCACTAGCTGTATTTCAGATGCAATGTGCAGAAAATGGTGCCTGCAGAGCTTGTATAGAGCCTATGAGTCATAGCCTACTATGGAACCTCATCCCTCTGCCATAATGACTATTCTGCTTCACGTCACTTGTCCTACCTATTGCATTTTTTCTGTGCTATTTTGTGTATAAATATGTGATTCTTCAGATGTTGTATTAGTCTATGCCTGATGAAGAGACCTGAGTAGTGTCGAAAGCTTGCAATTTGTTACCATCTTTTCAGTTAGCCATTAAAAGGTATCAACCACTGAGGACTCTCAACTCTAAATATTTTTCTATTCAGGAGGTAGTCACTTAAATGTACTTATCTGTTCCAGTGCCATGGATGTTTAAATATAGTTAAGGGCATATAATATTAAGTGTCATAGAGAGTGTCATAGAGAAATAATGTAAAATCCATAAAGACATCTCTGGAGAGAGGACATAACATCATATTGATCATATGGGATGAATTATAACTGGGAAAGTGAGAAAGAACTGACACTTCAACTTCCATTGAAGTGTTACTTCCTGACTTGAACAGGTATTTGCAACAAGGAATCTGATACAAGTCTAGAATTGGTATACTTAGAAACAGAGAAGTACAGGGCTTCTGTAGTGACCAGAAAAGCCATTAGTAATGTATCTTAGATTTCATATGGTGTGTTGTTATATGTCATATGGTGTGTTCTCTATTCCTTACATGATTACACTTGTGACACCGGCTCCCCGTCTTGCCTTGGAATTATTTAATACTACGCTGCCCTCTCCTGCCTTGTTTTGGAATCACTACTTGTAGTACTATGCTGCCCTCTTCTGCCTTAGTTTGGTATTACAACTTGTTTTTCTGTTTGGAAAATAAGTGGCAGTTGGAGGTGGTGTGTGTGGGACTGAAAAAGGTCGAATTACGGGCGAGTCTGGTGGTGAGAGGGGTAGTAAATTGGGGTTCCTCGATTAGGAAAAGCGGGGAGTACAAATAGCACACTATTCGGAGTGCCCCACGTTTACAGCAACAGAGTGCTGAGACAAAAGATGGAACTGCAGAACTGCGCAGCAGATTTCCCGGAAACTCCGATCCGATTAAGGTCAGCTGATCCTCCCCTTCACGTAGCGCAGTTAGTCAAATGGAAAGTTACCGCCATCCTCCCAAGGCCGGAACCTAGAATAGGCTTTGATTGTCACAGTGTGTAAGAAAAATTTTATCTGCTACCCATGACTGTTATATTGAAAAATATAAGAATTGTTATAAGTCTTCAGTAAAGTTCATCTTTCAAGTTTGCTTGGGACTCCCGGTGTATGCTTCTTTCGTCCGTGGCCTCATACCTTGCGGACATCAACATAACTCTCAGTTTCATATATCAGTCATCTCTCCTTTATAATTGCCACCTAACCTAGGGATTGTTAGAGCCATCAGTCACCGCGACTGAACAGTCCTCTGAGTTACTAGGCCCTGCATCTCGCAAGAAGGTGCATCACTTCCTCTGTTTAAAGGAATTATCTCAAAGTCTCTGGAGCCAGTTGTCAGTAATAAATATTGGGGTTTGCATCATTCTCAAATTTATGCCAGATATATGAGAGATATATTTTCAGTGTCATAGTAAAGGGACTAACATTGCGCATTCGCTCATATCACCATAAGGCTGGCCAAACACCCCTGGTTTAATATCATACAGATGGCTGAGGCTATCCATGCAATGAGTCATCTACAGCAAGGTAAAATCTTGATAGGAAACAAGACAACGATATCTCCCACCTTGGACCTCCCGGGGCAAAGATATGCAAAAAGTTGAGGATCTCATAAACTTCTAAATGACCTACCAGATCCCACGACAAGTATCCGATTTGAGCTCACCAAGGGGAGGCATGTGGGCGTAACCTTGATCTAATAAAAAGCAGAGTTTGTGTTTTTGTCAGTACTGGAAAACACAGTACTCTGTGGTTCTGTCTATTGCTCTAAGGAGTTGTTCTAAGGAGTGCTTCCCTCCACTAAGTTTTGAGCCATTTCTGTGATACAGGTTTAGTAATTTTTATTTTGTTATCCCTTCTATTACATGTAATTATATATACCGTATTGTTTTGTTCCCATTTTTTATAATCTTTGTGTATTTTTTATAAACACTACCTACTAGTGTTGAGCGATACTGCTCGATATCTAAAAATATCGTATCGGAATGGTATCGCCGATATCACTAAATATCGTCGATATCCGATTCCGATACCGGAAGTCCAATGTAAGTCTATGGGAACAAAATATCGCAACAAAAAAAACCCTTTCTTTCGTTGTAAACACAAAATATACACACATAGAATACACATATATATATATATATATACATGTCATTGTGACATATATATATACATATATTTATAGTTTATACACTTCTACATAGTAAAATAGACTCTGATTCAATTGCCGGGTAAAGCCGTGACATACCCCATAGAAGTCGACGGGCTCGGTGCCGAGTACCCCCAAAACCTCTGGCTCTGTGCGACTCAACTTGGGCATCACGAACAGGATTCTGTAGCTCGCTATAAGCGAGTCCTGTGTGCCTGAATTGAACTGGTTTTGTGCTTGAGAATTGCTAAAATCATCAGAGAATGTATTTGCCATTTTTTCCGCCATATCTGTGTCACGACGAGGCACTGGTGAAGAAGAAGGGCGTTCTCTTTGTGGGTGTACACTCAGTGGCTCGAAAACGATGGCCGCCCACTCTAAATGGTACTGCAATGTAAGATCGTGCCCCACAGCTCTTGAGTTCCGCCTCCTCATCCTCCTCAGTGTGCGGAAACTAACGCGAAGGTCCCGCCTCCCTACAAAAGAGGGGCCCTCTCCAGATGCTAATGACACATGTGACTTGGCAGAGATGGCTAATGGACACGAGCAGAAGTGTGAAGGGATGGAGCAGTCAGAGCTCTCCCCTCAAGGAAGCGACCCGATCGCCACGGAACCACCGTTGGGCACCCGGCCTGGAAACCCTCCTACGCTGCAAGAAGCGGAGGATACCCTAAGAGGCCTGGCCCGGCACCGGGAGGAGGTCGCCAGGATGGAAGCCAGCTGGCGTGCCCTAAAACTAAACTTGGAGCGGCACCAATCCCTCTTACCTGAAGTGTCTGTACCGGAAGATGAGGCACCCGTTCTAGTAGAGGAGTCCGTGCGGGCATCCCAGCCCTTGCAATGTGATCCGGTTGACGTTGTCGCAGTGGAGGCACCCGTTCCTGCAAAAAACTCTGCACCGGCAGCACCCCAGATCCCGCTGTCTGCCCCCGTCGCTGAGACAGAAGAAGCGACACCCGTCCTCATGGAGGAGGCGCGCAGGCACCAGAGGTCTACCTGTCTGTACCGGAGCCCCGACTGTCATCTGTTCCAGAGCCGGCTGCTTCCTCCGCAGGTGAGCGCCACCAGGACTGGGGGGCGCCAGGAGAGCTGCCGCAAACCGGACATCATAAGCTGCAGTTTGATGGTGGAGACATGGAGCAGCTGGTGGAGGAGAATTACAACCGGCATCAGGAGGAAGAGTGGAGACGTTGGGAGCGGGAAGCAGAGCGACAAAGGGAGCAGCGAGAATCCCAAAAGCTTTGGCAACATCACCTGGAGAAGGACCGGGCAGATAAGGACCGGATGAGAAAAGATAAAGGAACCCTGTGGGAGCCGCGGCGTAAGGGTGCAGTACGGAGCTTTAAATTGAAAGGTGGTTGGGGCTTCATCCAGGAGCCTGGACTTTATTTAGAAGTGTTTGTGACCCGGCGGGACGTGGAGACTCACCTCCCAGAAGGACACCCGGGGAGGACCTGTTGCCAGGAGACTTGGTGACTTACACCCGACACTGGGGTTACAATGGATGGTACGCCCTAAATGTTACCAGGTGCGACCCCTACTCCCCAGAGTGTCAGGAACCTGTGAGACCCTCGGAGCCTTCAGCCTCCCACATCCAGGCCTCTGCACAAGTGCCCACCCCACGCCGTAAATCTCCCCAGCCTCCCTCAGTGGTCTCCTCAGCAGCCCCAGCTATGGACATGATAACTATAGCTGGCCCGTACCCGGCGCCTGTTAGGCCCCCTGGGGTTCGTTCAGTCCGGGACATAGGGCTCCAGACCCGGAGGGAGATGAAAGAGGTGGCCACACAGACACAGATAGCGGGTCACGACTTGACTGTACAGGCCACACGACGTCATCAGGTCCTGGTGGTCCTTGGTGTTTCGGATGTTTGGCAAGCATCAGAAGAGTACCAGGTGGTACCTGGAACACCCCTGCCAAAGAATTATAAATAACCCGGACAGGGTCCCTGTATGTAAATAGTTAAATTGTTGATGTACCCGGACGGGTGAATGTTCATAAAAATTTTTTTTAATTTAATAAAAAACACAACACAGTTTTCATTACTTTTATTCTGCCTGTCATCCCGGCGCAGCACAGCTGATTACCTGCTTCCCCGGCGGTGACATCATCGGACTGGTTTACGGCCGGGATTACCCTGCAGTCACTGCAGTTATCGCGAAAAACTGCATGTGACCGCCAGGGAGAAGATAATGGCGGCCATCAAGCAGTCCAGGACGTGACCGCCGGAGATCTTCTGCCAGGTAAGTGCCGCTGACTCCTGACAGACCCGACCGACGGACACTCACAGTGACAGTGACAAATCCGATTCCGGTATCCGATATGACGAAAATATCGGTACTCGGAATCGAAAGCCCAATACAGCTAATATCGGCCGATACCCGATATTTGCAGTATCGTATCGCTCAACACTACTACCTACCTTTCCTGATTAAATTTATAAAATGTAATAGCTCTAATCCTGTTGAACTGTAAACCACCCTCTGAAGCCATGCTCTATGAGTCATGGGTGTCCAATCGGCCTGTATAAACGATTGTTGGTGGCAGCTAGTAGTTCATTTTGTTATTGTGTATTGGCAGTGATTGTATCGTAGTATATATAAATATGTATATATATAATTTCCAGGCTTTGGAATCAGAGGTGTGCATATCATACGTTCACTTTGAAGGCCCCAGTAACAGCCACGGCCTCGTCCATCACCCATCAATCAATTGCGTAATTGTCCTAACTATTGGAGACAGCGGAGTTGCGTCCTTTGATAAATTGGTGACAGTGGTGGGATCTGTGTGACCTCTCTAGTTGTCTATTACAGTCTCTGTTAAATGATGAATTCTACAGTCATGGCCAAAAGTTTTGAGAATGACACAAATATTATATTTTCACATGATCTGCTGCCCTCTGGTTTTTATGTGTGTTTGACAGATGTTTTTATCACAGACAGAAATATAATTGCAAGCATATGAGTAACAAAAGCTTATATTGACAGTTAGAATGAGTTAATGTAGCAAGTCAATATTTGCAGTGTTGACCCTTCTTCTTCAGGACCTCTGCAATTTTCCCTGGCATGCTCTCAATCAACTTCTGGACCAAATCCTGACTGATAGCAGTCCATTCTTGCACAATCAATGCTTACATTTTGTCAGAATTTTTAGGTTTTTGTTTGTCCACCTGTCTCTTGATGATTGACCACAAGTTCTCAATGGGATTAAGATCTGGGGAGTTTCCAGGCCATGGACCCAAAATCTCTATGTTTTGTTCCCTGAGCCATTTAGTTATCACCTTTGCTTTATGGCAAGGTGCTCCATCATGCTGGAAAAGGCATTGTTGATCACCAAACTGCTCTTGGAGGGTTGGGAGAAGTTGCTCTTGGAGGACATTCTGGTACCATTCTTTATTCATGGCTGTGTTTTTAGGCAAGACTGTAAGAGAGCCGATTCCCTTGGCTGAGAAGCAACCCCACACATGAATGGTTTCTGGATGCTTAACAGTTGGCATGAGACAAGACTGTGTGTAGCGCTCACCTTGTCTTCTCCGAATGAGGCGTTTTCCTGATGTCCCAAACAATCGAAAAGGGGATTCATCAGAGAAAATAACTTTACCCCAGTCCTCAGCAGTCCACTGCCTGTACCTTTTGCAGAATATCAGTCTGTCCATGATGTTTTTTCTGGAGAGAAATGGCTTCTTTGCTGCCCTCCTTGAGACCAGGCCTTGCTCCAAGAGTCCCTGCCTCACAGTGCATGCAGATGCACTCACACCTGCCTGCTGCCATTCCTGAGCAAGCTCTGCACTGCTGGTAGCCCGATCCCGCAGATGAAACATTTTTAAGAGACGGTCCTGGCGCTTGCTGGTCTTTCTTGGGCGCCCTGGAGCCTTTTTGGCAACAATGGAACCTCTCTCTTTGAAGTTCTTGATGATGCGATAGATTGTTGACTGAGGTGCAATCTTTCTAGCTGTGATACTCTTCCCTGTTAGGCCATTTTTGTGCATTGCAATGATGTCTGCACGTGTTTCTTTAGAGATAACCATGGTTAACAGAAGAGAAACAATGATGCCAAGCACCAGTCTCCTTTTAAAGTGTCCAGTGGTCTCATTCTTACTTAATCATGACAGATTTATCTCCAGCCATGTCATCATCAACACCCACACCTGGAGCAATCACTGAAAAGAGGTTAGCTGGTCCTTATAAGGCAGGGCTGCAGTGATGTTGAAATGTGTTTTGGGGGATAAAGTTCATTTTCTAGCCAAATATTGACTTTGCAAGTAATTGCTGTTAAGCTGATCACTCTTTATAACATTCTGGAGTATATGCAAATTGCCATTAGAAAAAGTGAAGCAGTAGACTTTGTAAAAATTAATATTTGTGTCATTATCAAAACTTTTGTCCATGACTGTATAACAACAAAAATATTTTTTTAAAAAGAAGAAAAATTCTTGTCTCCTATAAAATTGTTGGAGCTGGTGAGTCTTCAGAAATATAGATTATGAAGTAACCGCATTCTTTAGAATCTGTTCCTAAAATATTGGTCTCAAAGCAGTACAATAAGCTCCTTTTTTAATTAAACTAAGGCAGAATACACACTACATCTTTGTCCCCATTCATGACTTCAATCAGGGGCTTCCATCTGAATGTCATCAGAGCCATTTTTCAATTATGTAAATGTGGTCAAAATATGAAACGTATGATTCTGATTAACTTTATTTCTTGCGATGTCTGTCTTTTTAGCTGCCCACAATAGCATAGTAAACTACACCATTGTGCCTCATCACTATCTTGAATATACACATCAATGCAACAGGAACTTGACTGTTCTTCCAAGACATCTATTGAGTCCAATCAAATTCATGGCCATGCAATTTATACATAAAATGGACGTTTGCAATTATTTCTATGAAATTTGATATATCATTTTGGATAGAGTTGAGAACAATGATTTGCAGGCCCTTGAACCAGCGGCCACGTCAGTTACCTCTGTGCAAACTGCTTCCTAGCCCCTTGCATTCTTGGCATCTCTTCTGGTTATTAGGCTTGGTATGACAAAATGCGTGCATGACAGTGCAACAATGACATCACGGCTGGCCTACAAATAAGAAGAGGTGCCAGGTAGGAGGTGATTTGCAGTTCTCCCATCCAGCAGCCACGGAATACTGATCTGGTATAAGGACTATGGTCCTGCGAATTTCATTCTGGACTATCTTTATGTTCTATACTTTTGTAGCTAAATGCACAAAGACACATTCAAAGTCATGACAACATAGACAAGCACACAAGTGATACATAAAAGTAGGAGATGCCTCTGTTGGAACATAATATTTTTTTTTTTCTGCGCATACTGTATTGCATTGCTTTTGATATTGCTGTCTAGTCTTACTCAATAGTCCTATAATGGCTGGTAGTATGTCAGTGTTTTTTGACCTCTTCGTTGCAAATGTCATCAAGATAATTTGGATTTTATTTTAATCCATTTGAGCTTGTGATACATTCAGGTTGGAGCAATGTTAAAGATTGCACATCTGTTTGTTAGCTCCAGGCACTGGCTTTGTGTTCGGGTTATATTTAGTAGGAAACATTTTTATTGGTCTCTGCGGAAATCTTTTTACATCTGGCATTTTCAGGAACACCTTGTACGAAAAGAGCACAAGACAGTTTTTCTTAAATTGTCCTTGGTGTGTCATATTAGTCTGCTTTGCCACTTAATTCCCACTGTAAGAACCGACTGATAGCTTCTCTACGGCTCGGTCAGCTCTGTTGTGCACTCCATGTTCATTGCTACCTACAATGAAAAATGACTGTGAGCTTTCTGTAAGCAGCAGTTTCTCTAAGAAGGGATTATTTTCTAAAATGAATGTCATACTGCAGGATTTTAGATGTGTCCAGTATATGTTTTTAAAGGAGCGAATATAAGAAATAAGCACAATTTTAATTTTCTTTTATCTCATTCCATATTTGTTTTAACTTAAAAAATTGTATTTCTGTAACATAAATTTTCTAGTTTTCTAATTTTTGTTCCTCCTGAAGGAAACTTTTTTGGTACATTATTGAGTCATTCAAAGGCAATGTATTTTTTATTAACATATTTATGTTTAAATGTTTTTTCATTAATTAAATGCTCAAAGCATTATATATTTTTTATTATTTTCTTTACACCTATTGCAAACTGACATAGTATTTGCTTCTGTGTAATGTCAGTGCATGACACTTAAACAATGCAAATACTGCAAAAACTTTCCCACTCTTCGGCATGCGCAGCTCATTGTCATTTCTGGAGGGGAAACCTGGTGCCTTGTTTGTGAAACCTAACTAAATTCACCAGGCTACACTGACCCTGTGCCAGTCAGGACCTGTAACCTAATGCAATTTAGACAGTATAGACTTCTGGAATACGGGTCTTGCCAGTGCAGAAATGTTAGTCAAAGTATGGCCCAGTGGTTTAGAGTGATACTAATACTTGAAACTAGTGGTCAGTCTGGCACTTAGGAACAAGTGGCTCTGGACCCTGTTTGCATTCCAACACAAGCCACTTGCTAATGAGTATCAGGCTGATTGCAAGCTTCATTTTCCACCAGCGACACAGGGGCCAAATGTATGTATCACAATGCAGTCTCCAACAAAATTACGCTGCATTTTAGCCATATCCTCTCCCGCTCCTTTGGCGCACAGCAAGAAGATATATATATATATATTTTTTGGCATAGCCAGCTCACCGCTTTGAAGAAAACCAGGAATAAGTCCAGCCTGTGGTCCCAGTTCGCACTGAAAACGGATTGGGAAAAATCTTTACATGTAAAGGAAATATACAAAAAAAAACCCTATTTGGGAGAGAAGAATAGACAAATTGCGGCGCCCTAAGTGCGTAAAAACAATATTATAGTCTTTAAAGGGTGCACAATTTTATGCACTCACCTGATAGAAGACTAATATGTCTTTAGATTGTGTATCTTCAAAAATCCTTCTGGGATACTTCTCAATAGACAGGGCTTGCAGCTTGCCTCGCGTGGATCCAAGTGAAAGAGCCAGAATCAGGCTCACACAGGATGAGTAAATCAAGAAAGGCACACCAGCCCATGAATGGCAGCGCTTCCCAGGACTCACATCCAAAGATAATATTTCATATTTTTTTATTTAATAAGTTAAAATGGAGGAGATACAATGCGTTTCGGACACAGTATATATCCTTCATCAGGTATCATAAAAACACAGTACAAATCCTAATAATATAAAATTTAGTAACACTTATATATAGTGGCAAACCTTTTATCCCAGTCTCAGACACTTGATTTAGGGAGTGGACCAAGTTCAGGAGCACACCCACCAGCTTTGACAACATAGATGCAAGAAGAAAGAAAAAAAAACAAAAAACATTCAAACTCTCTCTATGATATCATTCAATCCATTTGGATATAATGTTCCCAGACGATATATCCAAAACGTTTCTTTCCGGTTTAAAAGAGCATTCCTATTTGCAACACCAGAGGGTATCTGTTCCACCGGAGTTACTTTTATGTTGAAAATTTTGTTATGTTTAATTAGCAGATGCCTTGAGAGACTATGTTTTAAAAACCCGTTTTTTGCTCTATTTCTGTGACCATTAATGCGGGACCGCAGTGTCTGCACAGTGCGTCCCACATATTGCAAACCGCAACTGCATGTGATGACATATACAACATAATCACTGCTACAGTTGAGTCTTTGTGAAATCTCAAAGACCTCACCAGTATTGTTACATTTGATAGTTTTAGCCCCGTGATCTAGGATCCCACAGGTACAAAATTTTTTGGAGGTGCATTTAAAAACTCCGGTTCCTTGAAAAACACCACTTGAAATTTGATCTGTACCTTTTTTATTGTTTTTTCCTTTTGAATCCAACTTTTTTTTAATTTACTGGGGGCCACCAAGTTTTTCAAAGTTTTCCCCCTTCTATATGTAATCCCTGGTTTATCAGGGAGATGTTTTCCCAAAACAGGGTCACGCTTCAAGATATACCAATATTTTGAAAGCACAGCTCTTATGACTTTATTTCCCCTATTGAATGTTGTCACAAAATTCAATTTCCAGCGATCATCACTTTTTTCTTCACCAATAGTCAAGTTATTCCCCTTCCTATTTTTTCCTTTTAAACATTCCTCCTGTGTTTTTTATTTTGTTATCCCTATATGCATCATTTATCAAATTTTTTGGGGTAACTTTTTTCCTTGAATTTTCTTTTTAGAATTTTAGACTGAGCTACATAATCAGATTCTCTCGTACAATTCTTTCTTATACGAAAAAATTGGCTGTGGGGTATATTTACCTTCCACTTCTTGTAATGTGCACTGTTGAAATCTAAAAAGCAATTTGAATCCACCTTTTTGAAGTGGGTTTTTGTAATAATTTTTTTCCCACTATGGCATATCTCTAGATCAAGAAACACCATTTTTTCTTTATTAAATTGTGATGTAAAGGTGATCCCCCAGGTGTTATTATTGAGCTCCTTTATTAAATGTGCCGCTTCCTCCTCTGTCCCCTTCCATATGATAATCAGATCATCAATGAAGCGCTTATAAAGCCTTATTTTATCATTAAAAACAGGCTTAGAGAGTGACGATGAGGACTCGAATCGCCCCATAAATAAGTTTGCAAAACTTGGCGCGACCCGAGTCCCCATTACGGTGCCGAGCAACTGTAAGTACAGTACGCCTTCAAAAATGAACACATTGTGTTCAAGAATGAATTTGAGACCCTTTAACAGAAAGTCTCTTTGTTCAGGGAGCATCTCTGTCTTTGCTAAATAAAAACCCACCGCATTTACCCCATTTCATGATCTATGTTGGAATATGATGAATTTACATCCAACGAGATAAAGGAGTAGTTATCTTCCCATTCAATATCCCTCAATTCCTCGACTAATTATGTGGAGTTTCTCAAATATGAAGGAAGAGACTTTACTAAATCTTGTAAAAACAAGTCAATATAATGAGAAAGATGACAAGTCAATGACCCTATTCCTGATATTATCGGTCTGCCAGGTGGTTTTGCAAAACTTTGAAAAACTTGGTGGCCCCCAGTAAATTAAAAAAACAGTTGGGTTCAAAAGGAAAAAACAATAAAAAAGGTACGGATCAAATTTCAAGTGGTGTTTTTCAAGGAACCAGAGTTTTTAAATGCACCTCCAAAAAATGTTGTACCTGTGGGATCCTAGATCACGGGGCTAAAACTATCAAATGTAACAATACTGGTGAGGTCTTTGAGATTTCACAAAGACTCAACTGTAGCAGTGATTATGTCGTATATGTCATCACATGCAGTTGCGGTTTGCATATGTGGGACGCACTGTGCAGACACTGCGTCCCGCATTAATGGTCACAGAAATAGAGCAAAAAACGGTTTTTAAAACATAGTCTCTCAAGGTATCTGCTAATTAAACATAATAAAATTTTCAACATAAAAGTAACTCCGGTGGAACAGATACCCTCTGGTGTTGCAAATAGGAATGCTCTTTTAAACCGGAAAGAAACGTTTTGGATATATCGTCTGGGAACATTATATCCAAATGGATTGAATGATATCATAGAGAGAGTTTGAATGTTTTTTTGTTTTTTTTTACTTTCTTCTTGCATCTATGTTGTCAAAGTTGGTGGGTGTGCTCCTGAACTTGATCCACTCCCTAAATCAAGTGTCTGAGACTGGGATAAAAGGTTTGCCACTATATATAAGTGTTACTGAATTTTATATTATTAGGATTTGTACTGTGTTTTTATGATACCTGATGAAGGATATATACTGTATACGAAACGCGTTGTATCTCCTCCATTTTAACTTATTAAATAAAAAAATATGAAATATTATCTTTGGATGTGAGTCCTGGGAAGCGCTGCCATTCATAGGCTGGATGTGCCTTTCTTGATGTAAAGGAAATAGTATGGTTTCTCCAGTGATCAGTCCAATGGTAGAGTAAAATATAGCTTTTATTTATCCATTAAAAAAGTTCCAGGTTTCTTCAATAACAATTTTGCATGTAGTCAATCCCTTTTGGACGACATGTTTCGACACTACATGTGTCTTCCTCCAGGTCCATATTTATATATATATATATATATATAATATATATATATATATATATATATATATATAGTCAACATTTACATTTTAAAATTACAAAAAGGAAAATGTGCTGCTGCAAAAGTTTAGACAACCTTTGAGATTTTTGTGCTCAGATAACTTTGACCAAAGTTTCAGACCTTAATTAGTCTATTAGGGTTATGGCTTGTTCACTATCATCATTAGGAGAGGTCAGGTGAAGCAAATTTCCAAGCTTTATAAAATTCCATCCTCCTTTAACTTTGTGCCAAAAACCAGCAGCAATGGGTTCTTCTGATATTTTGCTTGATCTTCCAGACCTTATCTTGACCTCCACTGTTCCTGTTAACTGCCATTTCTTTATTAGATTTCAAGCTGAGGAAAGAGCAACTTGAAACTGCTTTGCTATGTTCTTATAGCTTTCTCCTGCTTTGTAGGCCTCCACCATTTTTCCTTTCAGAGTGCTAGGCAGCTGCTTAAAAGAACCCATGGCTGCTGTTTTTTTAGGACCAGGTTAAAGGAGGCTGGGATTTTATAAAGCTAGGAAATTTGCATGTTAGGGTCTGCGGAACGCACCAAATATATAAAGTGGAGAGGTGCGTTCGCAGCCCGGGGTCCACCGTGCAAGCAAAGCCTGCTGCTAGTAAGATGACGAAAGTAGCGAACTCTGTTATCCCGCAGAGTCGCTAAAATAAACGCCGTAGCGCGTTGTGGCAGTAAGTGCAGACTCTGTTAATTCACAGAGCCGCTAACGGGATGCCACAGTGCTATATGGCGATATGTGCGAACTCACTTAGCTTCAGTGAGCCGCAAAGTAAAACGCTAGGGCGCTGTCTAGCGTCGAGAGCGAACCCTGTTACGTCACAGAGCCGCTGAGAACAAACACCGTGTCCTGTCAGGCTCTCAGGCACACGGTTAATTGCTAAGCGAGCATAATACGTGGTCATGCGCTAATGTCCTCGCGGGAGTCACCCGCAATCTATGGCGTCTGAACGCCAGACCCTGAATACGGCAATCAAACTCCTCACCGGTTATGCCGGTAATCTAGGGCATCTAGGACACCGACCCTGACCAGCTAGCACACTAAACTCCTCACCGATTAAGTCGGTATTCTAGTGGCTTATTTCAGCCGGGTCCCTAACCACACACACGCATGACCACACTGGCGCATAGCATACAATGGTTGATATTAGCGCATGGCGGCCCAGCCATGCTACCCTTTTATAGCAACAGCCACAGGACCTTCCAGGAACAAGGACCAATGAGAACCTGTTCAGAAGACTAGTAGTAACAGGGCCTTCCTGGCGGGCCAATAGGAGCCGCTGCAGTACCTGAGCATGTGACCCCTGATCTCCAATGAGAGATCTCACTCTGGGCACGCTCAGAAGGGAAAATGCAGGACTTTATCCCAAAGACGTCTGCTCCAGAACTGGCTACAATAGCAGATCCAGGAAAGGCAGCAGCAAGTCACTGCCCAGTAGTGGAGTGGGCAAGACGCCTGGAACGACGTCTCTGCTGAGCAGGCTCCACTGCGGCCGGAGACGAATGGGAGACCGCAGCGGCACTGGTTCGAGACTCCCCTTGTGCAGGAGCGGGAACTCGAACCCTAACATTACCCCCCTCCTAGGGCCCCCCCTTCTCTGGGCCTCGCTGCGTTCAAAGGCAGCGATGAGCTGCGGAGCATGAACATGCTCGGCAGGCTCCCAAGACCTATCCTCAGGCCCATAGCCCCTCCAGTCCACCAAATAAAACTTTTTGCCCCGTACCACCTTACACCCCACGATGGCGTTCACCTCATGGTCATCCGCAGATGAACCCGATGTCCCGGCAGATGACTCAGAAAACCGGGACATGAGCACGGGTTTCAGGAGGGACACGTGAAAGGTGTCGGAGATACCCAGGCGTGGTGGAAGAGCTAAACGGTATACCACAGGGTTAACCTGCTCGAGGACCTTGAAAGGACCCAGGTAGCGGGGTGCCAACTTAGTGGACTCAACTCGCAGCCTGATGTTACGGGCGGAGAGCCACACCAAATCCCCAGGAGCAAATGTAGGAGCGGGGCGCCGATGGGCATCGGCCGAAGACCTCATCCTCTCTTTGGAGGCCTGAATGGCATCCTGCGTGCGGTCCCAAATGTCCCGTGCCTCCACAGCCCAGTCTGCCACCCTGGAATCGGCGGAAGACACGGGCATAGGCACTGGTACCCGCGGATGCTGACCGTAGTTCAGGAGGAATGGGGTCTGTCCGGTGGAATCAGCCACAGCATTGTTTAATGCAAACTCAGCCCATGGTAGCAAGGATGCCCAGTCATCCTGCCTGGCTGAGACAAAATGTCGTAGATAGGTGACCAAGGTCTGGTTGGCCCTCTCTACCAACCCATTCGTCTCAGGATGGTACGCAGAAGAGAGATTTAACTCAATACTGAGTAGACGACAAAGCTCTCTCCAGAACCGAGACGCAAACTGGGGACCTCGGTCACTGACAATCTTGTCCGGCATGCCGTGTAAACGGAAGATGTGCCTAACAAACAACGCTGCCAGAGCCCGTGCAGAAGGTAACCGTGGTAGTGGCACCAGATGCACCATTTTAGAGAAATGGTCGGTGATTACCCAAATGATGGTGCAACCCCGAGACTTGGGCAAGCCCACCACAAAGTCCATCCCAACCATCTCCCAGGGCCTGTCTGCCACCGGCAAAGGGTAAAGTAACCCAGCTGGCCGTTGTCGTGGAGACTTATTTTTGGCGCAGGAGACACACGCCCGAACATAGTCCCCAACATCACGGACCATATGCGGCCACCAATATGTCCTCGCCAGCAATTCAGATGTCCTCTTTGCCCCAAAGTGTCCACCCACCCTGGACGAATGTGCCCAAGAGAGTACCTCCGGTCGCAAATTAGTAGGCACAAAAGTCTTGCCCGGGGGCACAGACTCTAGCGAAACCGGGGCCACTGTTCTCAGGCTCTCTGTGGGACGATAAGCCGAGGCTCCTCCACCTCCTCCTCCGAGGACACCACAGAGCGAGAGAGAGCGTCGGCACGAATGTTCTTCTCTCCCGAGAGGAAATGCAGTGTGAAATGAAACCGGGAGAAGAACAAGGACCATCTGGCTTGGCGAGAATTAAGCCGCTGGGCTGTCTGAAGATATACCAGGTTTTTGTGATCCGTGAAGACTTGGAAGGGAAAGCGAGCTCCCTCCAACAGATGTCTCCACTCCGAGAAGGCCAACTTCATTGCTAGCAACTCCCTGTCCCCGATGGAATAATTCCTCTCTGCTGGTGTGAAGGTCTTAGAGAAAAAGAAGCATGGATGCTTCCGACCTTGAGCATCCTTTTGGAAGAGGACTGCTCCAGCACCAACGGACGAGGCATCCACCTCCAATATAAATGGCTTATCAACATCGGGGCGATGTAGGATGGGAGCTCTAGCGAAATGAGACTTAATAGATGTGAAGGCCTTGGAGACCTCTTCAGACAACAATTTGGGATTAGCTCCCTTTTTGGTAAGGGCAACCACGGGAGCTACCAAAGTTGAGAAGTGGGGAATGAACTGACGGTAGTAATTAATGAACCCCATAAAGCGCTGCACCGCCTTTAGAGAGTGGGGTTCTTGCCAGTCCATCACCGCCTGTAGTTTGGCAGGATCCATAGCCAATCCCTGGGCGGAGATGATATAGCCCAGGAAAGGTAAGGACTCCTGCTCAAACACACATTTCCCAACTTTGCGTAAAGGGAATTTGCCCGTAGGAGGTCGAAGACCCTGCCAACATCCCTCCGGTGGGAGTCAATATCTGGAGAGAAGATGAGTATATCATCCAGATAGACTACGACCGAGGTGGAGAGCATATCCCGGAAGATGTCATTGACAAAGTCTTGGAAAACGGCTGGAGCATTACAGAGCCCAAAGGGCATCACCAGATATTCGTAATGCCCATCCCTGGTATTAAAAGCCGTCTTCCATTCGTCCCCCTCACGGATGCGAATCAGGTTATAAGCACCGCGCAGATCTAGTTTAGTGAATACCCTTGCTCCCCGAAGCCTATCAAATAGCTCAGAGATCAGGGGCAACGGGTACATGTTTTTAATGGTGATGGCGTTAAGACCCCTGTAATCAATACACGGACGCAATTCTCCGTTTTTCTTCTGCACGAAGAAAAATCCCGCCCCTGCCGGTGACACCGACTTCCTAATAAACCCTCTTGCCAGGTTCTCCTGAATATATTGCGACATGGCCTCTGTCTCAGGAAGAGAGAGGGGATAGACCCTTCCCCGAGGAGGTTCTGCGCCAGGCAAGAGGTCGATAGGACAGTCATAGGGGCGATGAGGCGGAAGAGTCTCCGCAGCCTTCTTGGAGAACACGTCTGCATATGACCAGTAGTGCTTGGGAAGTGGAGTAAGATCTGCGGGTAACTCAGTAGTGGTAACCTGAACGCAACTTCTGACACATCTGCCTGTACATGCATCACTCCAACCCAGTATCCTACCCGAAGTCCACTCTATATGTGGGGAGTGGAAACGGAGCCAAGGTATACCTAATAGGATCTCGTCTATTCCCTCGGGAAGGACGAGTAGGGAAATAAATTCCTGATGGGAAGGAGATACAGACAATGCAAGTGGGACAGTCTGGTGTGTAATTTGTGAGGGCAATGACGACCCATTCACTACCCGAACAGTCACTGATTTGTCAAGCGCCACCAGAGGTATTGCATGACGGCGAGCAAAGCTAGAGGACATGAAATTCCCCTCTGCTCCTGAGTCCATGCAAAGGTCGGCGGTGAGAATGGAAGTACCAACAGTGATTGTCCCTTTAAATGTTATCTTGGAGGAAAATGCCGCTGTCTCTAGTGAACCTCCTCCCAGAGCCACTAGACGCGATCGCTTCCCCGATCGCTGTGGACATCTGTTGGCATAGTGTCCTGTCTGCTGACAATGGTTACAAACCACGGATACTCGGACGGACCGAGACTTAGGTCCTGCATGAGGAACTTCTGTGGCCTTTTGAGGTTCGGACGCCAGATCGGGGAATTCGAGAGATTTGGCAAAGGTAGGAGCCAACCGAAACCTCTGCCTACAATGGGCCCGCTCCAACCTCCGCTCGTGAAAACGGAGGTCAATGCGGGTAGATATGGAGATAAGCTTCTCCAGTGTGGCAGGAATCTCCCTGGTAGCCAAAGCGTCTTTAACATGGTCAGCCAGTCCCCGCCAGTAGATAGGAATAAGAACTTTATCAGACCAATCTAGCTCAGCAGCCAGAGTCCGAAACTGGACGGAAAACTGACTGACCAAAGACGAACCCTGTGTCAATGCCAGCAGTTGTAGCGCCGTATCGTGGGTGACCTGGGGTCCTAAAAAGACCTTTTTAAGAGCCTCCAAGAAACGAGGAGCACTCTGCACCACACGATCATCGCGCTCCCACAGCGGCGTTGCCCACTCCAACGCTCTGCCCGAGAGTAGAGAAAGTACAAAACCCACTTGTGCCCGATCCGTGGGAAAACGTGCAGCCAGAAGCTCGAGATGTATAGAGCACTGACTCACGAATCCCCGACATTGCTTGCTATCACCGGCAAACTTGTCAGGAAGCGGGAGGTGGGATAATGTAGGGGCAGAGGTGGCAGAGGACAAACTGGCTGCAGCCACGCTAGCAGCCTGAACAGCGACTGCGGTAACATCCACAGCTGAGGTTGTGCTCTCAAGAGCCTCCAACCTACCCTTCAGCTGCTGGATGTACTGCAATAGACGCTGTTCGTCCGCCATTTTACTAGCCAGACCCTGGCGCTAATATTATGTTAGGGTCTGCGGAACGCACCAAATATATAAAGTGGAGAGGTGCGTTCGCAGCCCGGTGTCCACCGTGCAAGCAAAGCCTGCTGCTAGTAAGATGACGAAAGTAGCGAACTCTGTTATCCCGCAGAGTCGCTAAAATAAACGCCGTAGCGCGTTGTGGCAGTAAGTGCAGACTCTGTTAATTCACAGAGCCGCTAACGGGATGCCACAGTGCTATATGGCGATATGTGCGAACTCACTTAGCTTCAGTGAGCCGCAAAGTAAAACGCTAGGGCGCTGTCTAGCGTCGAGAGCGAACCCTGTTACGTCACAGAGCCGCTGAGAACAAACACCGTGTCCTGTCAGGCTCTCAGGCACACGGTTAATTGCTAAGCGAGCATAATACGTGGTCATGCGCTAATGTCCTCGCGGGAGTCACCCGCAATCTATGGCGTCTGAACGCCAGACCCTGAATACTGCAATCAAACTCCTCACCGGTTATGCCGGTAATCTAGGGCATCTAGGACACCGACCCTGACCAGCTAGCACACTAAACTCCTCACCGATTAAGTCGGTATTCTAGTGGCTTATTTCAGCCGGGTCCCTAACCACACACACGCATGACCACACTGGCGCATAGCATACAATGGTTGATATTAGCGCATGGCGGCCCAGCCATGCTACCCTTTTATAGCAACAGCCACAGGACCTTCCAGGAACAAGGACCAATGAGAACCTGTTCAGAAGACTAGTAGTAACAGGGCCTTCCTGGCGGGCCAATAGGAGCCGCTGCAGTACCTGAGCATGTGACCCCTGATCTCCAATGAGAGATCTCACTCTGGGCACGCTCAGAAGGGAAAATGCAGGACTTTATCCCAAAGACGTCTGCTCCAGAACTGGCTACAATAGCAGATCCAGGAAAGGCAGCAGCAAGTCACTGCACAGTAGTGGGGTGGGCAAGACGCTTGGAACGACGTCTCTGCTGAGCAGGCTCCACTGCGGCCGGAGATGAATGGGAGACCGCAGCGGCACTGGTTCGAGACTCCCCTTGTGCAGCAGCGGGAACTCGAACCCTAACATTGCATTACCTGGTCTGGCCTTTTTGCAACTTTTGAAAATTTAAAGTTGAAAATATATACAGTTTATATTTGTTTGGCTAAAATACAAAGGAAATGTGTCATCTTTAACTTTAGTCCTTTTAGAGATTATTTAATCTTCAACTTGCTTAACTGTTTACAACAGTCATTTTGACCAGGGGCGCCAAAACTTTTACATGTCACTGTATGAATTTAATCTCAAGACTTTCTACAGTCATGAAAGAGATGCAGTTTAATGATGTCACTGCATTGCCATGCACAGAAAACTGTGATTATGTCATGGTGCCAGCATCTATCATTATTTATAACATACAAATATACCAAAGGTGTGATAAGTGACAAACCAGGGGTAATTCCTTCACATATAGTTTGAGGCAGTGGGCAAGTTAAGAGGGTCTGATTTTAGAAAATCTTGATCCTGAATACCACCTTTGGTCTAGTTCTATAGGATTATTAGGAGTTTAAAATCATGTTACTCTTTGCACTTGTCTTTTACACAGTACCTTTGTGAAGCATACATGTTTTTATGCTTGTGTCACTTAATGAATTAGGCCAACTATATTGATTTGGCCATTTTTGCATAGTTAGGAAGGAGTATGCAAAGTGGTTGGGTTTGGTTGATGATGTGTATGGAAGCAAGAAGGCGTGGTTGTTGCTCAATACCACAGTCACATGAAGCAGTAAGTTTTTGTAATCTCAAGAAAGTCAACAGATTGCATTTGGCACTTGCAACAGTAGGTTTACGCCAGTGACAGTATACAGGCTTCTGCAAGCTTTTCTTGGATCTTAATTTACCAGCATTACCTTCAGTCTACAACAGTCTATGTAACACTCTCAACAGTGTAGCACACATGTTGTTAGTCACAACCCTCAGTTTGTAACGTTTTGCAGCCTATTTCCGACAGTTGATACATTACAGTCACTTGAACAAAAGTACTGGTCTGCTGGCCATCTCTGGTGCTTTATGTCTGTACACTCTGCAGACAGGTTGATCTACTACATTTGAGATGTATAAAAATGTACTTTTCCTCAGGCTTGAAATCTTTGATAATCTTTTGTTGTTCCTAGTAAACCTAACACACCTAGTACTGTCACCCCTACTTTCTAGTTATCTATGAGGCAGACATTTCCATTTTGCTGCACAGTTTCTCTTTCCTACCTACTTATGCCAGCTGTGTGTTTGTGTGATCTTTACAATTTAATCTCTCCACTATTTTAAACCCTATGAGTGCCACAAGGAGAGTGTAAGCATATGCTAATGTTGACTTCTCAATGACAAATGACTCAAACATATCACCAGTAACTTATTGCATGTTAACTGTTTGGGCAGAACGTTTGCTTCTGTCAGCAACACTTCAGATTGCCAATCTGCTACCCATAGACAACATATAGAAGGCATTCATTGACTCATGGCACATCTACCATATATTCCCCAACTCCAAAGCCACTACTTTGTTGTATTTCTTATTTGCAAATTTCAAAATCACACACCTCATGCAAATCTATTTAATTTCATTATTCAATTACATGATTAAAAAATTATATGGCATTGCAAAATGTACTAAAATTAAAGGTGATTTTTCACCTTGTGTATTCAGCAGCAAAGCTTTCTAGTCTCTTTCACTTGTTTTTTTCTGGGGATTGAGCACTGATCCTTGAGTGTCAGTTTTGGTCTTTAGCAGAACTGTAGTATTAGCAGAACTTGTGCTGAGCTTTATTGTTCTACTGAAACAATTAGCTTGTACTTCTTGGGAAGTCTTTACTGTTATCACTATATATTTGTATATAGAGACAACAGAGCATTTAAACAAACATATTGCTTAGGAAAGTGCTAGCAGTAATTAAAAGTGGTGGTATGTGTTTTTGAAGGACTAATAACAGGTCAAGACCTGACAGCAAATGGGAGGAATGTGAGCAGCTAACTGCTCTTTCAAAATGAATGGGCTAAAGAGAGGTGTCTGGGAACTCATGAGTTAACTCCTCAGAATGTTACTACTGCCATGATAGCCAGTCTCATGTGGTCCATCTCCTTGGCAATAAGCTGTACACTGTGTAAGATAAAAGCTCTCATAACAGGAGTTCCACAGCAGATAGAGAAAACAAGTCAATTGCAAATTTGCATGCTTTAATACTGTCTAACTATATCAATTTCATAATATCAGAATACCCCTTTAAAGAGAATAATCTAGCAAAAGTGTACTGCTCAAGTAAGCAGTCTATAAATTCATCACACAATACAAAACTTTGCCAATTAAAAAGTGATCTTGAACTGTATTATTCCAAACAGTAAATAACAGAACATTGTGGGAAGCAAAAGGCCAATGAAAGTCATGCAGCAAAGAAATACTATTGGGAACTCTTCTATTAGAAGTGGACAGGAAGAGCAAAGACAAAAAAAAATCAGAATAATAAAAATATTGAAGAAAGAGAAACTGATCACAAACTAAAATGGTTCTATAAAAATACACAGAGCATGGGCAACAAGCAAGGAGAATTAGAGCTATAAATGCAGGCAAAGAAATATGATGTCATTGGCATCATCTAGGCCCCCTCCTTTCTCCTTGTATACTGCACCTATTGGACAAACGATCAGTAGATTCAGTTTTCAGTACCATCTCTATTCTGATGACACCCAAATACACTGCTCAAAATAATAAAGTGAACACTCAAATAACACATCCTAGATCTAAATGAATGAAATATTCTCATTGAATAATTTATTGTGTACAAAGTTGAATGTGCTGTCAACATAATCACACAAAAATCATCAATGGAAATAAAATTTTTGAACCAATGGAGGCTTGGATTTGGAGAGTCCCCCAAAATGAAAGTGGAAACAAGACAAAATGAAAATCAAAACAAGACAAAATTAAAGTGGAAACAAGTCAAAATGATGCTCAGAATTGTATGTGGCCTCCACGTGCCTGTATGACCTCCTTACAATGCCCGGGCATGCTCCTGATGTTCTCCTGAGGCATCTCCTCCCAGACCTGGACTAAAGCATCCGTCAACTCCTGGTCAGTCTGTGGTGCTATGTGACGTTGGTGGATGGAGTGAGACATGCTGACCCAGATGTGCTCAATCAGATTCAGGTCTGGAGAACGGGTAGGCCAGTCCATAGCTTCAATGCCTTCATCTTGCAGGAACTGCTGGCACACTGTTGCCACATAGGTCTGGCATTGTCCTGCATTAGGAGGAACTCAAGGCCAACCACATCAGCATATGGTCTCATAAGGGGTCTGAGGATCTCATCTCGGTACCTAATGGCAGTCAGGTTACCTCTGGCGAGCACATGGAGGGCTGTGTGGCCCTCCAAAGAAATGCCACCACACACCATTACTGACCCACTGCCAAACTAGTCATGCTGAAGGATGTTGCAGGCAGCAGGTTCACACTCAGCACATGTGACAGACATGACAGAATCTGGAGATACCGTGGAGACTGATCTGCTGCCTGCAACAGCCTGGAGTGTGTCAGGAGTTCCTGCAAGATGAAGGCATTGAAGCTATGGATTGGCCTGCCCATTCCCCAGAACTGAATCTGATTGAGCACATCTGGGACTGCATGTCTCGCTCCATCCACCAACGTCACATTGCACCACAGACTGTCCAGGAGTTGACGAATGCTTTAGTCCAGGTCTGGGAGGAAATCCCTCAGGACAACATCCGCAAACTCATCAGGAGCATGCCCAGGTGTTGTAGGGAGGTCATACAGGCACGTGGAAGCCACACACAATACTGAGCATCATTTTGACTTGTTTCCACTTTAATTTTGTCATGTTTTGATTTTCATTTTGATGTGTTTCCACTTTCATTTTGGGGGACTCTCCAAATCCATGCCTTCATTGGTTCAAAAATTTGATTTCCATTGATGATTTTTGTGTGATTATGTTGACAGCACATTCAACTTTGTACAGAACAAAGTATTCAATGAGAATATTTCATTCATTTAGATCTAGGATGTGTTATTTGAGTGTTCTCTTTATTTTTTGAGCAGTGTATTTTACTTTGTTTACAGACATTAATTCTACATTACTACAAAATACCACTGACTGTATTCCACTGGCTTTAGCATTATGTCCTCCCTCTAACTAAAATTGAATCTGTCAAAAACTAAGCTCCTTGTGTTTCGTCCCTCCACTAACCTACCTATGCCTGGCATTGCCATTTCTATATTACTCTCCAGCAACATGTCCGCTGTCTTGGTGTCATCTTTGATTCAGATCTTTCCTTCACTTAGCACATCCGCTCACTTGCCCATTAATGTCACACACATTTCAAAAACATCTCTAGAATTAGACATTTTCTTACCTTTGACTTGGCAAAAACCCTTACTGTAGCTCTTATTCATTCTTACCTGGATTATTGCAACTATCTTCTAATCAGTCTCCCTCTTACTAAACTCTCCCCTCTCCAATCCATCCTGAATGCTGCAGCCAGAATTATATTCTTGCCGACCAGTACACCAATGCCTCTTTCCTATATCATTTGCTGCACTAGTGATTGCCCATCCAATAAAGAGTTCAATGTAAACTTATCACTTTCACCCACAAAGCGCTTGATGGTTCAGCACCCCCCTACATCTTCCGCCTCGTCTCAGTCTACCACCCTACAGGTGACCTCTGTTCTGCTAATGACTTATAACTAATATCCTCAATAATTTGAACCTCCCACTCCATTCTCCAAGACTTTTCGCATCCTGCATCAATTCTTTGGAATGCACTACCTAGGACAATTCGATTAATTCCCAATACCCTACAGTTTTAAGAGTGGCCTAAAAAACGCATTTCTTTAGACTTGTATATTCCCCCATCACACTTATCTATCTCTGCCCATTTGGCCCATATAAAATTTTCTTCAAAATCATGACCCCTGTAGCATCTGTTCACTCCCTCCATGCACTTAATAGCCCTCTATGATATCTGTACTGTTCACACACTGGCTGGCAAACAGTTCATGCAGCGTTATGTGCATACACTATTTAGTATATTATGGCTGCATCGTACAGTATAAGTACATTTTACCATTTACCCTTCATGTCTCCCCTATTTCTTCATAGATTGGAAGCTTGCAAGCAATACCCTCACTCCTTTCTCTATCTGAGTTATGCTTATTCTGTAATGTCTTTATTGTCTGTACAAGTCCCCTCTAAAATTGTAAAGTGCTGTGGAATATGTTGGCACTATAAAAATAAAAAAATATTATTATTACTATTATTATTATTATGTGAAAATAGCCTCAACAGAAGTCTCATCAATATTATATGTCAGATACAGAGAATGGGCACTGTATAGCGATACTAGTAAGGCTCAGTCCATTGTATAGTTCTGATGCTCATCGGGCCTAGTGACAACAGATTTATGAGGTTGTTTGTTGTCACTGATGCCCTCACCAATCTGATTTTGATTATCTTTCCTATTGAGAGGACATCAGTTTCTTGTAAAACCCCTTTAAAGTAATAGATATTCTTTCAATTACATTCAATTTTCTGATTTCTTTGATTTTTGGAGAAAAATTACTTTGGAATAATGTTGCTTTTAAAGTTTTATGAATTGCTCTGTCAAATAGAAATAATAAAAGAAAAAATGTTATTTTTCCCAAATAATTGCTTTTAATATTCCAATTGCAATTGTAAGGCCTTGCGCTTTATATAAGATTGCCTAGTACAGTCGAAGACAAATTACTGTTGTGTCTTTAGCTAGAAAGATGGCATTTTCAATTTTGTTGTCTATACAGATATCAAAGTCTAAACAGAAAATTGGATGCATATGTCTGTTGAGTGACACTACTAAGAAGAAAGCTACTTTTCCTCTGACACTGGAGACAAGCACAACAATATGCATCTTTATGATAGAAAACATGAAAGTGATGAAGAATGTTATTCCGCTTTCTCCTCTCGTGGTTTAGCTGTTAAGTCATCTTTTTCTTTGAAACCGGAATATACAAATTATAGTCTCAACGAGTGAAGTTGCAGCATATCTGTATAGTCAAGCTACTATATTCTCAGTATGATCAAGCATGTGTAGCTGTGTGCTTTATCACTGACTGTTTCAGACTCGAGTGAAGTCAATTTCGGTAGCGTTCAGTTTTGCTTCAGGATGATCACGCTGAACATTGATTTAACTGTACTGTTAATATTTTCAGGATCATTTAATATGCATTGCTGTGTTCCGGTCATTTCAAGGCTATTTTAGTCTTATTACAGCGACCTTCATGTAGAATTCGGCTCTAATGCTTGGTTTCCCTGTTGATCAATCCAGCTAGAAAGCTACTTACCAATGCTTTTGCTTTGAAGCCAATGGGAACTTAACATTTGTTTTCTCTCCATCTAAAGATCAAATAGGGATTAGCGTTCAGTCATAATGTGAGCCTAGCGTGATGAGTTGGTTAGCCATCCAGAAAATGTACTGTCTAGTGAAGCTGGCGGCAAAGATATCTTAATTCTCTTATAGGAAAATTGTCAGAAACAACATCAATTCTTTTGAATTTCATAAATGATTTGTTGGAAAGCGTAACCTAGCTATACAATTTGTAGCTGAATACATCCACCAACAAATTTTATGGGTTTAGAATTTTAAAATAATATTTTTCCACAATTTTAATAAACTACATTAGTGTGAGGATTAAAATATTTTAGACACCATCATGAGCATGGTTATCTTATTATAAAAGATTTTGTATTTTAGAACTTAAAAATATGATTATTTTTTTAACCATTAATGAAAAACTTACGAGTTTAAATTGATTTCAAGAGGATCATGCAAATTAATGGAATGGTGCCTCACTTTGGAATTTAATACATCAGTAAACCAAATAAATCCTGTTTAAATATGTCAACTCAAGCAATTCAACAGATTGGGATTGAAGATTTAGGGCAGCACGGTGGCTCAGTGATTATCATCACTGCAGCCTTGTAGCGCTGGAGTCCGGGGATCAAATCCCACCAAGGACTACATCTGCAAGGAGTTTGTAAGTTCTCCCTGTGTTTGCATGGGTTTCCTCCCACATTCCAAAGACATACTGATAGGGAATTTAGATTGTGAACACCGTTGGGGACAGCGATGATAATGTATGCAACCTGTAAAGCGCTGCAGAATATGTTCGTGCTATATAAATAAAAAGATTATTATTAAGATTAAGGGTAGGTGCACATGGTCAGTGAACGCTGCAGGTTGGAAGCGTCCAACCTGCAGCGTCCAGATGTTACAGCATAGTGGATGGTATTTCAAGAATAGCTGATGGTATTTCAAGTTGCAGCATAGTGGATGGTATTTCAAGAATAGTGGACAGTATTTCAAGAATTCCTATGCCCACTATGTGTGCACAGACAGAGACAGACCCGCGACAGATATTTCCAGACCGTCTATTTATGTTGAGATGCTAGTCTCCGCAAGATTAATTTCACCCATACAATGGATTGGAAGTGGTGATTCCACACAGTTCAACGAACACATGCGAAATCACCTGCGCTCAAAAGCAGGCAGTGCTTTGGACGCAGCGGACATATGCTGCACCCAAAGTGCTGCCAATTACTGACCGTGTGCACCTACCCTTAAACAGAACATCTAGGACATATTTATCAATACTGTGCAATCTTTAGACAGTGCAAACTTAGATGAAACAAAATTAAAATGCACCAGGTTTATCATAGGGATTCATGATGTTTGATGAATCTGGTGTATTTTAATACTGACTAGTAGAGATGAGCAGATTTGGCAAAATTCAAATTTGCCAAATCTTGCAGATTTTTTCCTTGAAATTTGATTTGTAGAACAGTTATTCTCATTGCATTGAATCTCTGTTATTATGCTATGAAAATACTATACTCACCTTGTTGATCAGCTCTACAACCCCTCCACTCCTCACCATCTCACATCTGTTCCTCATCACATGCTCGTCACTGCTACTAGCGCTGCTATCCCAGGCCTCTTCATGCTATGCTGGTCTCCTGGTTTGATGATTGTGCCTAAACAGTAGAAATCCCAAACATGTGACCCAATATTGGAACCTAGACCCCTTGAGGAATTTATGTAGATGTGTGGCAAGCACCTTGATTTTACAGATGCTTCACAGACATTTATAACATTGACCTGTGAAAATAAAAAAAATATAAAAATTTCTGCAAAAATGGTCTTTTAGCTCCAATTTTTTGTATTTTCACAAGGGAACAGGAGAAAATGGACCGCAAAATTTGTTGGGCAGTTTTCCTGAGTATGCAGACACCTCAAATGTGGGGAAAAACTACTGTTTAAGCGCATGGAATAACTTGGAGTGGAAGAAGCATCGTTTGACATTTTGGATGCAAAAATTGCTGTAATCGAGAGATGACATCATGTCTCTTTTGGAGAGCCCCTGATGTGTTTAAACAGTAGAAACCCCCCACATGTGACCTCATTTTGTAAACTAGACCCCTCAAGGAATGTATCTAGATGTGTGGTGAGCACCTTGAAATCCCAGGTGCTTCACAGAAGTTTATAACATAGAGCTGTGAAAATAAAAAATAATTTTTTCCCACAAAAATGTTCTTTTAGCCCCAAATTTTTTATTTTCACCAGGGCAACAGGAGAACATTTTCCCCAAAATTTGTTGTGCAATTTCTCTTGAGTATGCAGATACCTTATATGTGGAGGAATACTACTGTTTGGGTGCACAGTTGGGCTCATAAAGAAGGAAATGATGCTTTGTAACTCAGACTTTGATGGCATGGTCTGCAGGTGTAATGATGTGTCTGGAGAGTCCCTGGTGTGCCTAAAGAGTGGAAACCCTCCAAAAGTGACCACATTTTGGAAACTAGACCTATCAAGGAATTTATCTAGATGTTTGGTGAGCACCTTGAACCAACAAATGTGTCAGTGAATTGTGAAAATGAAATAAATTACTTTTCCCACAAAAATATTTTATCCCCAATTTTTTCATTTTCACAGTGATAGCAGGAGACCCCAAAATTTGTTGTGCAACTTCTCCTGATTACACCGATAACCCATATGTGGTTGGAACTACTTTTCAGGCACAGTGCAAAGCTCAGAAGTGAAGAAACGCCACATTGGAGTTCAGATTTTGCTGAAATGGTTTGAGGGTGCCATGCCACATTGGCAGAGCCCCTGAGGTGCCAAAACAACAGAACTCCCCAATAAGTGACTTCATTTTGCATGCTACACTTCTCAATTAATTCAGCTAAGGGTACAGTGATATTATTGACACCACAGATATGTCACAGAGCTTTATACCATTGGGAAATGAAAAAAAAATTACATCTTTACCATCAAAATTTTGTTTTGTCTCTCCAGAGTCCAGAGTAATTCTGCTGCCTCATTATAGTGAATGAATCCTTCAGGGGTTTCATCTGAATCACGACTTTCAGAGATTTAGATGAAGCCCCAAAGTAAGTGCTCAGGATAGAGTGCAGGATAAATGTGATCCAAAATGTTATGTAAAATGTTCTCAACAAAAGCTTCAAATCAATCCATGAAAAAAGCAAGTTTCCACACAGGTCAGTCATCTGTTAAGGGAAATATATTAGGCTTCCATGTTACTGGTAATGCAAAGACACTGGAAAAGCTAAATGGCTCCCTTGATTGGAAGACTGCTTTGAACCCACACTGCACATGTGCTATTGAGTGGGTTGTCAATCATTGATCCTGGGGAGAGATTTTAAAGTGAACAGTGACTGTAATCACTCCCTGCACCATCCACACGGCTGTGTGTGAGCGACTAAAGAGAGATTATACAATAAGTCACAAAAGTGAGTACATCTGTTACATTTTTGTAAATATTTTATTATATCTTTTCATGGGACAACAGTGAAAAAGTGAAAAAAATGACACTTTGATACAAAGTAAAGTAGTCAGTGAACAGCTAGTATAACTGTGTACATTTGGTGTGCCCTCTAAGTAACTGAACACATAGCCATTAAGGTATAAACTGCTGGCAACAAAAGTGAGTACACACCTAAATGAAAATGGTGAAATTGTGCCGAATTAGCCATGTTTCCTCTCCGGTGTCATGTGACTCATTAGTATTACAAGGTCTCAGGTGTGAATGGGGAGCAGGTGTGTTAAATTTGGTGTCAGCGCATTCACACTCCCTTATTCTGGTCTCCGGATGTTCAACATGGCACCTCATGGCAAAGAACCCAAGAAAATATAAAATAAAATATTTGCAAAAATGTGAGCTGGACTCACTTTTGTGAGATACTATACAGTATGTTAATTTTCTTCCTGTATCTGTTGCCCCAGCGAGGCAGCCTAATATGATTTTAATGCCATTTATCTACAAATTAACCCTAAAGCTGTAAGTAAGTGGCATTCTTGCAATAGGTTCCCTTTAAGTAGTGACCATAGTTTATTTATGACAGTAAGCAATAGCAGCATGGAGAAAATGTATTGATGATTTTTCTAGCTATGTTTCCGATAATAAATGGAAGTGTAGAATGCTTCACAGGAATAGCTGAGTCGTGGAAGGTACTGACTTAAGAGATCACAGGTCCCATCTGTCTCTGGGTTACCTTGTTACACTGGAGGCCATATTCAATCCCCAAGATAATGTCTCCACCTGAGCCACATTATTATAGTCATCAAGTAGCACTTCCACTATTACTTCAGTCATCCATGCCTGAAAGTGATTCATGATTTGTTGTCAACACTTTAACCCCACTCATTTGTCTTCAAAGTTTTCATATAAGTCCTGTTTTTTATGTGATTTAGAAATTAACTGTAAAATCTGCCGTGGGCTGTGTATGAAGAAAGCATTTAATGTTAATGAACGTTTCATCCTAGTAAATGGTTGATGAATAATGCCACTAATGATATAAACATAAGTATTATCTGATCATTTGAATAATGAAGTACATCGCAGATAAAAGATGTGTAAACGTGAACATAAATCAACCTATCTGCTATCTACCATGACAATCTACCAAAATATTGTTAGTCAGTTCAGAATACTTAGAATATTGCGGAATTTATTTATTATGCAAATGAAAAAATGTTAATGACAATAAAATGGAATTTTTGTTTTGGTTGGTTGATATCAGATAGAGGTCCTTTTGGACAGCACGGTGGCTCAGTGGTTAGCTCTGCAGCCTTGCAGCGCTGGAGTCCTGGGTTAAAATCCCACCAAGGACAACATCTGCAATGAGTTTGTATGTTCTCCCCATGTTTGCGTGGGTTTCCTCCGGGTGTACTCCGGTTTCCTCCCACAATACAAAAACATACAGATAGGGAATTTAGATTGTGAGCCCCATTGGAGACAGTGATGATAATGTGTGCAAACTGTAAAGCGCTGCGGAATATGTTGGCGCTATATAAAAATAAAGATTATTATTATTATCCAATGTGTGTTAGATAAAAGGATACCAGTGTACCACTAAGTAAGGGCAATATTAATGCTACTTACCGTACATGGCAGGTATGATGCCTACAATGATTTTGGAAAGTATACAGTTTTAACACAGATGCAGTGATACCTAATGTGTTTTCTTTTTTCTTTTTTTATATTTAATAAAGTAAATGGTGAGGATTCAATTTTTTATGTTTTTAATACATTTTTAGTTTAAAAAACTTCTTTTTTTAATCCTATTAGGAGACTTGAACCTGAAATCGTCCCACTGCTTATACTATACTACAATATTACAGTATTGCAGTGAAAATCTTAGCCCCCAGGTGCCATGGCAAGCTTTCACTTATCCACGATTGGATAGTGGGGGTCTGTCCAGCTCATGGATGGGACAGCATAAGAGCTGGAAACAGTGGCGGGCCACCTTCCCTACCTCCATCTTGATTTCACTGATTTCTGCATAACCAATACAATACTTTGTTGAGGGAATGTAGGGGCATCACACTGTGTTTGGACGGTGGTGGGGTTCAGTATTCTGTGTGGGGAGCTGGGGGACCATCATATTGTGTGTGGGAGCTGTGGGGACATCACAGTGTTTTTTGGGGAGATATTGATCATGGTACAAGAGCTGAATAACAAGAGCAGTATGAGTAACTGCTTTTTATTGACTTTACAAAAATCAGAAAAATGTGATGGCTTTGATCTGCTCAATAAGCAATAACATTAATATCAAATAATAATTTGTTAATGTTAATATTGAACAGAATTAAGTTCAATACATTAGTTTGGCCATTTGCAACACTGCTGCTCCATGGGATGGAGGACTAACATATATTTTTTTATGATGATAAGGATAAATAATGTGACTTTACACTGAAACATAATCTAAATATTTGCACAACCAATAATATAATATACACACTTATCTGGTGTCGAAAAATGCAAAATTTGTAGAAAATGGTATTTGCTCTACATTTTCCCACCTTGTGCCTTTTTGCACGGGCATTGACTATTTTCTAAAAACTTAATGGAACTTTCCAAAAGGGATATGGTCTATTAAAACGGGACAAATTGACTATGACAAAAAAATCAGCTTGCCAAAATCTGGTGTACAATGTAGATCTATTGTAGTTTTTATTTTTTGGAGCAATGAAAGCCCAAAAATGCAACAAATATTAAGATGCCTGTACCGTATGAATTTGGAGCACATTTCTCGAGGCTTTAGGTTTGAGACTTATACCCGAGTTCTGATAGATTCCATCCTTAAATTTTTCATAGGTGCCCTATATGAATCAAAATGACAGTACAGACATTAAAGGGGTTGTTCAATACTCAGACAATCCCTTTTGAATTACTATGTTCCCCATGTAAAATAATAGCCTATACTCACCTCCATTGCGAACACCATTACAGCGACATCAGTGCGTAGTCTCCCGTGATTCGAGTGACATTGTTAAAGCCACATGAACGCTGCAGCCAATCAGCAGCAGCTTCACGTTCACTTCCTTCAGACGTAGTTGTCATTGGGAGGAAGTCAGAAAGCAGCAGCAGTTCTAATTTTTTCCTGGTGTCATTTTCCTCCAAAGGAAGTGAGAGTAAAGTCGCCGCTGATTGGTTGCAGGGTTTACATGGAATAACAACAGCGCCAGCACCAGAGGTGAGTATAGGCTTTTGTTATTTCACACAGGGGAATATGGCAACTGAAAAGTGGTTGTCCGAATAGTCGACAATCCCTTTAATTCTCAACATGCTTTTATAGCTAGGATATCATCATTGTTTTCAGTGAACATAATCCACATAAAATTAAATATAAAAAAGCTGGAGCAAAAGGCAGGAAATAATATCAATGGAACCTATGTGGAGACTTGCCTATTCATGGAGGCATACAACTTGAAGGTAGGATATTCTGTAACTCATTTTTAATAACATTTTTAAAACTATGGAAGCAAATTAAATGACAGTTGGGCAACTTTATTTTAAGGATTCTAAGCTAAATAAGCTGAGCCATTGTTATAACAATTTAGAAAAACTTTGTTCAGTTTTTCATGGAAATATCAAGGATATTTGGGCTCATTGTGAATATTTCAATGGTTATGATCCAGGATCACTAGTTCAATCTGACAATACCAGCAAGTTTATTTGGTAGATATGCTTCATTTTCACTGACACATAATTGGGTTCATTATCTTTGTGTACAATTTTTTTTAATCTTATTTCAATAGTATCACTGGACAGGATATATTAAAAGGGTTAGTTTGCAGTTACTACAGTAACACTATCTTGGGAGCTTCACAGCTTTTAGTATTGAGCTTTCTTAAGGGTATGCCACACTAAACAATATCGCTAACGAGATCGCTAAAAACGTCACTATTTAGCGATCCGTTAGCGATATTGTTCAGTGCGGCAGCTTCCAGCGACGAGCTTCCTGCTGTGATCTCGCTCGTCGCTGGAATCGTTCCGGACCTATTTCATCGCTGGCGCCCCGTGGGTAAGTATCTAATTGCTGTGTGGCACCTTTTCTTAGCGATTTAGCGGTACTTTTGTACGCTAAAGTCGTTAAGAAATCGCTAACGGCGATAGCGTCGTTAACTATATCGCTAAATGTGGCCGCATTTAGCGATATGAAAAAACAATCCGCTAGCGATCGCATTAGTATGCGTCGTTATCGTGATCGCTAGCGGATTGTTTAGTGTGGCAGTACCTTTAGAGTTGAAAAACAGAACTGGGGATTCTATTTCTAGATCTGACTGTTACCAGAGTTTTATACTTCCTTTACTCAGAATGAATGGATGTTCCTGTATGAGGAGCCCATGCCATTCCATGCACATACATGTTAGGAAACCAATAAATGTGTATGTACACCCTGTATTTATATTAATACATTATGAAGTTGTTATGTATTTTGAGCTAACTAAATGTTGTATTATTTCATTGACAAAAGACAAAGAAGCTAATGAACTCTATATCTTAAGCCCCGTCTACACAGCGATCCGCTAGCAGATCGTGCTGATCACTAGTTTTGTCACGCAGCAGCGAGCTCCCCAGCGATATCGCTGTGTGTGACATTCAGCGACGATCAGCCCCCCTGCGGGTATCGCTGATCGTCGCTGAATGTCCTGGACATTTTTTTGATCGCTGGTCTCCCGCTGACAGGCACGCATCACTGCGTGTGACAGGCGGGAGACCAGCGATCCGCTGGTAACCAAGCTACACAGCAGGTTTATAGGCGTGGGGCTGTGCCTAGAAACCCGCTGTGTACCTTGGATACCAGCGCCCTGAAGCAGGTAGCTGGTAACCAAGGTACACAGCGGGTTTCAGGCACCGCGCAGCGCCTGGAAACCTGATATGTACCTTGGTTACCAGCTCCCTGCATCAGGGCGCTGGTATCCAAGGTACACTGCGGGTAACTAAGCGATGTTACCCGCAGTGTCGCTTGTACTGATCGCTGCCTGAGCTGCCTGTTTGGCAGCTCAGCAGCGATAATGTAGCGATACACCAGCGATCCTGATCGTTGTCGGGATTGCTGGTGTATCGCTATGTGAGACCCGGGCTTTACTCACTTATAAAGCACCATTAATTTCCAAAGAACTTATAGACATATCATGACTGTTCCTGTTGGGGCTCAAAATCAAAATTTCCTATCACAATGTCTTTTGGAGTGTGGGAGGAAGCCCACAAAAAGAAAATACAAAATCTTTGGAGATGTTGTCCTGGTGGGGTTTGAACCCAGGTCTACAGAGCTGCATGGTTAACCACCAAGTCTGTTATGATTTGGTAGCTGAGGAGAGCAGGCAAAAAGGAAATACACCAGAGCAGTTGCAAACTATGAGATTGCAGTACCCTGACTAACCACCACAACTAGAGGCAGCCGTGGAGCGTTCCTACGTTGGTCCTAGACGCCTCATCACAGCCTGTGAAACTAACTACACCTAAAGATAGAAAGAGGAAAGCTATCTGCCCCGGAGCAGATCCCCAAAGAACATAGAAAGCCCCCAAACATGTAATGGCGGTTAGACAAGAAGAAATACTGACACAGATAGAAAATAGTATGAGCAAACGTTGGGGCCCAAACTTACTAAATAGAAAAGGATAGGAAGGGCACTTACTGCAATCCCAAAAAACCCTGAAAAGCACCAACTCTACTAATTTCAAAAACACCAGAGATCACACGACCTCTACCACCTAAATTAGTTCTCTGGTGTAACCAAAAACAAAACAGCAGCCACTGAAAAAACTGGAAAAAGCAAAGGTACAAACATCAGTGGCTGAACTGAACTGACAGGGCAAAAGCCCCCAGAGGGACCCTGAAGGCCCCACAGAAGTGCAGGACAAAATGCAAAAATCAAGCACAAAAACAAAAAGAAGAAAATGTCTTATCTGTTAGCAGGAGATTCAGACACGACACAGCAGGCTACCAAGGAAACAGGAATCAAGGATTGAGACCAGAACAATTGATCACCGGCAACCCTGATGGGAAGGCGACTCCCTTATATAAGACCAGTCAGTAACACCTGATTCCCAATCCTCACAATCTTCACTGGACAGTCCAGTACCGTTTGTAACCACCAGAGGGAGCTTCTGCTCAGAACTCATTTTCAGCCTATTCACAACACAAGTCACCTTCCTATCCTCACTGCTTTCTTGTACAGACACGAAGAGGAATTTCCATGTGTGAGATTTCTATCTGCTTTTAGCAGCCAAATGTGAATTAATAATAATAATAATAATAATCTTTATTTATATAGCGCCAACATATTCCGCAGCGCTTTACAGTTTAACAGTTTCAAAACACAAGTCATAGGTAACAACGTTAACAATACAATAATTAAAGCAAAATAAGCCGACCCTGCTCGTGAGAGCTTACAATCTACAATGAGGTGGGGGAGATACAAAGTACAGGTGTGTATATACAATGGTGCATTTACAATAATGGTCCAGCCATCTTGAGGGAGTGAGGCATGGATGGAGATAGTGAATGGGCTACACATACACACTTAAACATAGAACGACTTTGGTTAGTGAATGTGATAGGCCACTCTGAACAAATGTGTTTTGAGGGAGCTCCTGAAACCATGCAAATTGTGGATAGTCCTAATTTCTTGGGGTAGAGCATTCCAGAGGATTGGCGCAGCGCGGGAGAAGTCTTGGAGTCGGGAGTGGGAGGTACGGATTAGTGCAGAGGTTAGTCGAAAGTCGTTTGCAGAGCGCAGCAGTCGGTTATGCCGATAGATAGAAATGAGGGAGGAGATGTAGGGGGGTGCTGCACTGTGGAGAGCTTTGTGGGTGAGAACCAGTACTTTGAATTGGATCCTATAATGAATGGGCAGCCAGTGTAAGGACTGGTGAAGAGCGGACGCGTCCGAGTACCGATTAGCCAGATGGATGACCCTGGCTGCTGCATTAAGGATGGACTGGAGAGGGGATAGTCGAGTAATGGGGAGGCCAAGTAATAGAGCGTTGCAGTAGTCCAGGCGGGAGTGGATCAATGCTACAGTGAGGGTTTTTGTTGTTTCCATGGTGAGAAAAGGGCGGATTCTAGAGATGTTCTTTAGGTGTAGACGGCAAGAGCGGGCAAGAGATTGTATATGGGAGGTGAAGGAGAGATTGGTGTCAAACATAACACCCAGACAGCGAGCCTGCTGCCGGGGTGTTATTATGGTGCCGCCCCAGAGAGGAAAATGTCAGATTTAGGGAGGTTAGTAGACGGCGGGAGCAGAAGGAGTTCAGTCTTGGAGAGGTTAAGTTTCAGATAGAGAGCGGACATGATGTTGGAGACTGCGGACAGACAGTCGGTGGTGTTCTGTAGAACAGCGGGGTAAGGTCGGGGGATGACGTGTATAGTTGTGTGTCATCGGCATAAAGATGGTACTGAAAGCCAAATCTGCTGATGGTCTGTCCAATTGGGGCCGTGTAGAGAGAGAAGAGAAGGGGGCCAAGGACTGAGCCCTGGGGTACACCGACAGTGAGAGGAAGAGGAGATGACGTGGAGCCAGAGAACGAAACACTGAAGGAGCGGTCAGAAAGATAGGAGGTGAACCAGGAGAGAACAGTGTCCTTAATACCTAGTGACTGGAGCCTAGAGAGTAGGAGACGGTGGTCAACCGTGTCGAAAGCTGCAGAAAGGTCGAGAAGAATGAGCAGAGAGTGGTCGCCGTTACGTTTTAATTACAACATTGTTGATGTTTTCTATAGTTTCCCATACCTGAATTTGCTGCCAAATTCTAAAATCTAAGTATCATAACAGTTATGTGAAAAGAAATGTAGTAAAAGATGACTACTGATTAATTATTCATTTTTTTCCTTATTTTATGAATAGTGTATGTTGTTCTCATAGCTTTTGCTGATCAAAAATACAATTTCCATTGGATGAATCTGCCACATATATTCAATAAATATCCTGTTTATAAGATCATATTTTAGTTTTTTCAGCAAATTACCTTGTATAGAAGATACTATAGATGACCTTCACAGATATGATGTCAGATGAGAATTAGAATACAGTGTTTGCTTTAGCTGAGCTACATTTGCTGCTCATATGGTCAGTGGACTGTAACTGTTACACGAGTCAGATTCACATCTTTCCATTCCTTTATTCATTTCTTATTTTCCTTTTTAATAATATTTTACATGAATACAAATATTTTGCTTTCATTTTATACCTGTCATGTTTTACTCTATACAGTATATATACTAAGGTATCTAAATTCTTACTAATTCATAGATAGAAAAATATTCAGAATTAAGAGTCCTCACTGAGGTTGATACCTTTTAATGGCTGACTGAAAAGATGGTAACAAATTGCAAGCTTTCCATATTACTCAGGTCTCTTCCTCAGGCATAGAATAACACAAAATCTGAAGAATCACATTTTTATGTCCAAGACTACACAGGAATAATCCAATAGATAAGACAAGTGACGTGAATCAGAACTATCAATATGGGACAGGGCAGAAAACTGATGTGGCCTTAAACATTGGAACAGTTCATAGTTAAGGAGTGTATAAGATTTATTGTCCTGTGATTGAGGTCTTGTCCATGACTGTGATGTCCCCACATGGTCTGAGGTGCACAATTCTTGGTTGATATAGAAATTCAAAGATAGTATAAAAGAAAAAAACAGGAGAACACCAAACACAATAGGGTTTTATCTGATGGACAAATTTTTATAGGTGAGGGATAAATAACTGTTCAGCTTTTGGGATTCTTTAACCCACAACTAAAGAATCAAGGATTGACAGCTGTTGCACTACCCTCAGGTCTGGGTGTCCCACTCTATAGAGGAGGTAATGAGAGAATAGGAGTGTTAGTCTGCACTGCTGATGTAATTCAAGAAATTCAGAAAATTTTATTGGTCCAACATCAAAATGTGTTGAGAATAAACTGTCAAATCTTTACAAAGTCTTCATGAATAATATCAGCAAAGGAGACTACCATTCATATCTGTTAAACAGCATAGAGGATCCCTTTAAATTTAACCTTTAATAATCTTATTAAAATCTCATAACATAACCCCAAACTGACATATTAATAGAAGAAGTCATCCCTAAGGGGTCCACTAGATCCTAGATATTCAAAGTAGGACACATAATGTATAATGTGTCATTGTGCATAAAACATAGAAAAAACTGTGTAGATCTTGCCCATTTACATCAACCATCATATAGGGATATCAAACTTCAGGGATTTTCATCCACAGTGGTAGACTTGATTTCTCCATGCCATTTTGCCCCATGCATTTGCTTCCGCCGCAACAAGGGCAGTACCCAAGTGTAGCTCTCATGTTGTATACTCAAGAAAAAAGTTCCCCCAACACATTTCTTTCTCCATAAAGAGACATCAACAGGGGAGTCTACTTGTCAACAGGGAAATGCACCAACAGAGTGAGGCCTAAATTGCTCCAAACTAGTAGCAAAAAGTGTCTCAGTGTTAAAGTGCCAAGTGTCTAAAAACAAATTAACAAAAAGATACAAACAGATAACATACAGATCCAAATCTGACAGTGATGGATATTTCCTTAGAAGGTGCAGAGTGCACCACCCCCTTATGAAAAATAGGGAGATACCAACATGTCTTTTCTATCAATTTAAATGGACTTTAATATTCCCTCTGGTTTAAGGGGTTTCTACCACAGCAATTGGCATAAAGATATAGAATGGTTGCCATGGGGATGAACGGACGCTGTAAATATGCAGTTAACCATGATGTACGTTGGGCACCATTGAAATGACAGGATGTGCTGTCATCTGATCAGGGATGATGGACGTGTACTAACTACATGCTGGTTGCAATAGACACAACCAGAGGACAGGAAACATGACCAAGTAGGCTGCAAACATACCGAGCGGTGATTAGAGGCTTCAACAGCCAGGTGCTTCACAAAAGTTTATAACATAGAGCCGTAAAAATTAAAAAAAAAAACATTTTTCCCAAAAAATTTTCGTTTAGTCCCAAATTATTATTTTCACAAAGATAACAGGAAAGCATTTGTTGTGCAATTTCTCCTGAGTACGCAGATTCCCCTTATATGGCGAAAAACTACTGTTTGGGCTCACAACAGGGCTCAGAGAGGAAGGAGTGACAATTTGAATTCAGATTTTGAAGGAAGGTTCTGCAGGTGTCATGTCACACTTGCAGAGCTCCTGATGTGCCCCCATTTTGGAAACTAGACCCTTCAAGGAATGTATATAAATGTGTGGTGAGCACCTGATATCTCAGGTGCTTCACAGAAGTTTATAATATAGACCTGTAAAAATAAAAAAAATCTATTTTTTCCGACAAAAATGTTCTTTTAGCCTCAAATGTTTTATTTTCACAAGTTAACAGGCAAAAATGGAACCCAAAATTTGTTGCACAATTTCTCCTGAGTACAGTGTTATCTCATATGTGTGGATAAACTACTTTTTGGGTGCACAACAGGGCTCAAAAAAAGAGGGAGGGACTTTTTGGAATGCAAACTTTGATGGAATGGTCTGCTGGTGTCATGATGTGTTTGAAGAGCCCATGATATGCCTAAACAGTTGAAAACTCCAACAAATGACCCTATTTTGGAAACTAGACCCCTCAAGGTATTTACAGTTGTGCTCAAAAGTTTACATACCCGACATAATTTTTTGCTTTATTGGCCTTTTTCCAGAGAATATGAATGATAACTCCAAAACTTTATCTCCAGTCATGATTAGTGGTTGGGTGAAGGCATTTATTGTCAAACTACTGTGCTTTCTCTTTTTAAATCATAATGACAACCCAAAACATCCAAATGACCCTGATCAAAAGTTCACATACCCTGGTGATTTTGACCTGATAACATGCACAGAAGTTGACACAAATTGGTTTGAATGGCTACTAAAGGTAACATCCTCACCAGTGACCTGTTTAATTGTAATAAGTGTGTGTATAAAAGGTGAGTGAGTTTCTGAGATCCAGACATACTCTTGCATCTTTCATCCAGCCACTGTCATTTCTGGATTGTGAGTCATGGGGAAAGCAAAAGAATTGTCAACAGATCTATGGGAAAAGATAGTTGAACTGTATAAAACAAGAAAGGGATACAAAAAGATATCCAAGGAATTGATAATGCCAGTCAGTAGCCTTCAAACTCTGATTATCAAATGGAAAATCAGGGGTTCTGTAAAAACAAAACCACAATCAGGTAGACCAACAAAAACTTCATCCGTAACTGCCAGGAAAATTGTTTGGGATGCAAAGAAAAACCCACAAATAACATCAGCTGAAATACTGGACTCTCTGAAAACTAGCGGTGTGGTTGTTTCAAGATGCACAATAAAGAGGCACTTGAAGAAAAATGGGCTGCATGGCGGAGTCACCAGAAGAAAGCCATTACTGTACAAATGCCACAAAGTATCTCGCCTACAATACGCAAAACAGCACAGAGACAAGCCTCAAAACTTCTGAAACAAGGTACTTTGGAGTGATGAGACCAAAATTGAACTTTTTGGCCACAACCATAAACGTTACATTTGGGGAGAGGACAACAAGGCCTATGATGAAAGGAACACCATTCTTACTGTAAAGCATGGTGGTGGATCGCTGATGGTTTTGGGATGTGTAAGCTACAAAGGCACAGTAAACTTGGTCAAGTTGAAAAAAAAATTAATGCAGCACGTTATCAGCAAATACTGGAGGCAAATTTTGCAGTCATCTGCCCCGAAGCTGTGCATTGGACGTACTTGAACGTTCCAACCTGAAAACAATCCAAAATGCAAGGCCAAGCTGACCTGTAAGTGGCTATAGCAGAATAAAGTGAAGGTTCTGGAGTGGCCATCTCAATCTCCTAATCTCAATATCATTGAGCCTCTCTGGAGAGATCTCAAGCACGCAGTTAATGCTAGACAGCACATGAATTTACAGGAACTGGAGGCTTTTAGCAAAGAAGAGTGGGCAGCTCTACCATCTGAGAAAATAAAGAACCTCAGCCACAACTACCACAAAAGACTTCAAGCTGTCATTGATGTTAGAGGGGGCAATACATGATATTAAGAAATGGTTTATGTGAACTTTTGATCAGGGTCATTTCGATGTTTTGGATTGTCATTACGATTTAAAAGGAAAAAACAGTAGTTTGAGAATAAATGGCTTCACCCAACCACTATCAATGAGTGGTGACAAAGTTTTGGTATTATCATTCATATTCTCTGAAAAAGTCCAAGAAAGCAAAAATCCTGCCGGGGTATGTAAACTTTTGAGCACAACTCTACAGCTCTGGTAAAAATTAAGAGACCACTGCACAGTTTTATAAAAATCAGCTTCTCTACATGTCTGACAGCCATTCCATTCCAGTGTCAGTTGAATTCCTACCAGAGTACACCTCATTCTACTTAATGTGCTTCTGGTTAGGTGATCACCTGAACTAAATCTTATTTAACGAAGGAAAGTATATGAAACACTGCGGTGGAGTTCACAATCCACTTGTAATAGGACAAGCTGGATGGCAAAACAAGTGCTACCGTGTTTCCCCGATAGTAAGACACCCCGATAGTAAGACGTAGTGGTGTTTTAGGGGGATCGGCTAATGTAAGACGTACCCCGAAAGTAAGACATACCGGTAGTAAACTGTATGTTGGATACGGCGGTCCAAGGAGGAGGCTCCTCGTCGGCTGCATTCTGCCGCCCCTCTCCCGTTCTCTGAGCCGGCTGTCAAACTGACAGCCGGCTTAGAGAAAGTGCTGCTGCGCTTCGGTGTGCAGTGTGCTAGCGTCTCACTCCAGGTTACAGCCAGGTGTCAGAGACGCTACACACTCACATCTTGTAAGCCGGGAGCCCCTCTGCTCTGTGCCCTGACTGCCGCCGCTGCAAGCACTTCCACATCCATGAAGCGCCAGCAGCGTGATCAGGTCACATGATCACGCTGCTGACATCACAGAGGAGACACAGGCAGTGAGGCAGCGTTGCAGTTGGTGGTACGGTAAGTGCTCCAGACGGATGCATGGGGGGAGAAATCTAAGAAAATTATGGGGAGGGGCAGAAAAATCTAAGGACATAATGAGGGAAATCTGAGGACATTATGGGGGGAATCTGAGGACATTATGGGGGGAATCTGAGGACATTATGGGGGAATCTGAGGACATTATGGGGGGAATCTGAGGACATTATGGGGGGAATCTGAGGACATTATGGGGGGAAATTTTCCAATATAAGACATACCCGAAAGTAAGACATATTGGTACTTTTGGGGGTAAAAAAAATGTAAGACACTGTCTTACTATCGGGGAAACACGGTAGTAATATCCCAAAAGTAATAGAAATGAAAAAATAACTTTTAACCATGCCAAAGGAGTTGAAAAGAAAAGTCTTGAGTGAGGAAAAGAAGGGCTCAACTCTAGCTTTACTAGCAGAGGGATACAGTGAGCATCATGTCGCCTCCATCCTTAAAATTTCTAAGACGGCAGTCCATTACAACAAGGTCAAGCAGCAGACATTGTGGACAACAAAGCTACAGACCGGCAGAGGGCAAAAATGACACTCCACTGACCAGGATGACTGTCGTCTTATTTGAATGTCACTCAGCAACCGCAGGATGACATCAAGTGACCTACAAAAGGAATGGCAAATTGCAGCTGGGGTGAAGTGCACGCAAGAACAGTTCGTAACAGGCTCCTAGAGGCTGGGCTCAAGTCATGTAAAGCTAGAAAAAAGCCTTTCTTCAATGAGAAGCAAAGGAGAGCCAGGCTGAAGTTCGCCAAAGACCACAAGGAATGGACCATAGAGGACTGGAGTAAGGTAATCTTCTCTGATAAGTCTAATTTTCAGCTTTGCCCTACACCTGGTCATCTAATGGTTAGACGGAGACCTGTAGAGGCGTACAAGCCACAGTGTCTTGCACCCACTGTGAAATTTGGTGGAGGATCAATGATGATCTGGGGATGTTTCTGCAATGCTTGAATTGGACAGGTTAATCTTTGCAAAGGACATATGAATCAAGCCGCATGTAAGGTTATCCTGGACAAGCAGTTGATTCCTTATGCTCAGGCAATGTTTCCCAACTCTGAGGACTGGTTTTTCCAGCAGGTCAATGTGCCATGCCACACAGCTAGGTCAATCAATGTGTGGATGAAGGACCACCACAATAAATCCCTGTCATGACCAGCCAAATCTCCAGACCTGAACCCTATTGAAAACCTCTGGAATGTAATCAAGAGGAAGATGGATAGTCACAAGCCATCAAACAAATAAGAACTGCTTAAATTTTTGTACCCGGAGTGGCATAAGGTCACCCAAAAGCAGTGTGAAATACTGGTGGAAAGCATGCCAAGACGCATGAAAGCTGTGATTAAAAATTATGGTTGTTCCACAAAATTTTGATTTCTGAACTTTTCCTGAGTTAAAACATTAGTATTGTTTGTTTCTAAATGATTATGAACTTGTTTTCTTAGCATTATTTGAGGTCTACAAGCACTGCATTTTTTCGTTATTTTGACCATTTCTCATTTTCTGAAAATAAATACAAAATTTATTGCTTGGAAATTCGGAGACATGTTGTCAGTAGTTTATAGAATAAAAGAGCAATTTACATTTTACTTAAAAATATACCCATGAAGAGAGAAATCAGACAAACTGAAAATTTTGCAGTGATCTCTTAATTTTTGCCAGAGCTATAGATGTGTGGTGAGCACCTGCAACCCAGGTGCTTCACATAATTTTACAATGTTGATGTTAGGGTTGGCGGAATGCACCAAATGAAATATATATACTAATAATAATACGGTACGTTAGCAACCCGGGGTCCACAGTGCAGAGATGGAACATGCTGCTAAGCAATGGCGGAACAAGATGGTGGTTGAACGCCAAAAACACGCTGGTTAGATGTCACCCGGTATGAACAGCGGCAAACTATTACTTCACAGAGCCGCCACAACTAAGTAATAGCACGCTGTTCCCTGTTAGATGTCACAGGACGCAGCTGCTATGGCGCAAGTGAGGTCTCTAGACTCAACCCCTAGAGCGCGGGGACTTGAGTCTGAATGGACCCACAATGCGCACGACGTCGCACCAGCAATGCCACTACTTGGCGCTGAGTAGTAGCAAAATACAGCTAACTAAAAGAAACAAGAGCAAAAGCTCAACTGAACGCAGAGCGTTACCAAAAGGTGTGTGCCAGAGCACATGGATTGCCTGTGCCCTGTAAACGGCCCGTGCTAAGCAGCACATGTGGCCGAGACAGGCGCTAGGTCAAGCCAAGTAAAAACCTACCTGAGGAACACTAGACAATCATACACGCTGACAGTGCGGCACGTTCTCGGCCCAAACACCTGTGCATACACAGAGTGGAAACCGCTTACTCACACAACATGGTTTATACTAGCGCACGGCCATGTGATTCTTTTATAACCGCAGCCTTCCAGGACCTTGCTGATGGCCCAATCTGAACTGCTTGAGGACTTGAGCATGTGACCTCTGACCACCAATGAGAGCTCATCTCACAGGCATGCTCTTGCTCGCCGCTGTCTAATGCTGGTAGTGCTAGCTGAACCTGGGACGGCAGCAGCAACTAAACGCATAGCATTAGCCTGAGCAAGACGCTGGGACCGACGTCTGCGCTGAGCAGTATCCTCTGCAGCTGAAGAAGAATGGGAGACCACAGAGGACATGGATCGAGATTCCCCCTGTGCAGCAGCGGGATCTCGATGCCTAACATTACCCCCCTCCTAGAGCCCACCCTCCTTGGCCTCGCTACTCTCTAATGTCAAAATGAGCTGAGGAGCCCGAATGTGCTCAAAAGGTTCTCAGGTCCTGTCCTCTGGGCCATGACCCTTCCAGTCCACCAGATAGAACTTTTTGCCACGCATCACCTTGATCCCAACCATGGCGTTTACCTCATACTCATCCGCAGGCGATCCTGATGTCCCAGCATATGACTCAGAAAACCGGGACATGTGAGCGGGTTTTAGGAGGGACACATGAAAGGTGTCGGTGATACCTAGGCATGGAGGAAGAGCCAGACGATAGACCACAGGGTTGACCTGTTCCAGGACCTTGAAAGGACCTATGTTGCAAACAGCAAACTTAGTGGTCTCAACTCGCAGCCTGATGTTACAGGCAGAGAGCCACACTAAATCGCCAGGGGCAAAAGTCGGAGCGGGGCGCTGATGCGCATTGGCGGAGGACCTCATTCTCTCCTTGGAGGCCGGGATGGCATCCTGTATGCGGTCTCAAATGTCATGTGCCTCCACAGCCAAGTCTGCCACCCTAGAGTCGGTGGATGACGTGGGCATGAGCACAGGGACACGCGGATACTGGTCGAAATTAAGGAGGAAGGGGTCTGCCCAGTTGAGTCAGCTACAGCGTTATTCAGCTCAAATTCCACCCACAGAAACAAGGATGCCCAGTCATCCTGCCTGACAGAGACAAAATGTTGCAGATATGTGACTAGTGTCTGGTTGGCCCTCTCTATGAACCCGTTGGTCTCGGGATGGTAAGCTGTAGAGAGATTTAGCTCTATGCTGAGCAGACGACAAAGATCTCTAAAGAACCGAGATGCAAACTGGTGACCCCGGTCACTGACTATTTTGTCAGGCATGCATGTAGGCAAAAGACATGTTTGATGAACAATGCCGCCAAAACCCTGCAGAAGGTACCCGCAGCAGAGGCACCAAGTGCACCATTTTAGAGAAGTGGTTGGTGACTACCCAGATTACGGTGCAATTATGGGACTTGGGTAAACTCACCACAAAATCCATCCTGACCATCTCCCAGGGCCTATCTGCCACGGCAGGGGGTACAATAAACAAAACTGGCCGTTGCCGGGAAGATTGATTCTGGGCACAGGAAATGCATGCACGAATATAGTCTCCGACATCACGGGCCATATGCGGCCTCCAGTACGTCCACCCACCCTGGACAAATGAGCCCAAGAGAGAACCTCCGGTCGCAAATTAGATGGAACAAAAGTCTTGCCCAGAGGCACAGACTCTAATGAAACTGGAGCCACAGTTCTCAGGCTCTCTGAAGGAACAATAAGCTGAGGTTCCTCTCCTCCTCAGATAATACCACAGAACGGGGAGAGCGTCGGCCCAAGTGTTCTTCTCCCGTTTCAACTTCACCCTCCATTTTCTCTCTGGGGAGAAGAACAGGGACCATCTGGCCTGGTGAGAGTTCCGCCGCTGGGCAGTTTGCAAATACAGCAAATTCTTGTGATCGGTGAAAACTTTAAAGGGATAACGAGCCCCCTCCAGGAGATGTCTCCACTCTGAAAAGGCCAACTTTAATGCTAGCAACTCCCTATCCCTGATGGAATAATTCCTCTTGGCCAGTGAGAAGGTCTTGGAGAAGAAGAAGCAAGGATGCTTCTGACCTTGAGCATCAATCTGAAAGAGTACAGCTCCAGCACCGACGGAAGAGGCATCCACCTCCATGATAAAATGTTTATCGACATCGATGCGATGTAAAATGGGAGCGCTGGCGAAGTGTGTCTTAATGGACTGAAAGGCCTGGGAGACCCCTTCCGACCACAATTTGGGATTAGTTCCCTTCTTGGTGAGGGCAACCAGGGGAGCCACCAAAGTTGAGAAGTGGGGAATGAACTGGCAATAATAATTGATGAACTCCATAAAGCACTGCACCGCTTTAAGAGAATGGGGTTCTTGCCAGTCCATCATAGCCTGTAACTTGGCAGGATCCATGGCCAAACCCTGGGCCGAGATGATATAGCCCAGGAAAGGCAAGGACTCCTGCTCAAACACACACTTCTCCAACTTGGCATAGAGGGAGTTTTCCTGTAAGAGGTCGAAGACTTTGCAAACATCTCTCCGGTGAGAGTTTATATCTGGAGAGTAAATGAGAATATCATCCAGATAGACTACGACTGAGGTGGTTAGCATATCCTGGAAGATATCGTTCATAAAGTCTTGAAAAATGGCAGGAGCATTACAGAGCCCGAAGGGCATCACTAGATACTGACCATAAGGTTATAAGCGCCCCGCAGATCTAATTTTGTAAATGCCCTTGCTCCCCACAACCGATTGAAGAGCTCAGAGATTAGAGGCAGAGGGTATTTATTTTTGACCGTTATAGCATTGAGACCCCTGTAGTCTATGCAGTGATGTAACTCCCCATTCTTCTTCTGCATAAAGAAGAACTCAGCCCCTGCAGGTGACACTGACTTCCTAATGAATCCTCTTGCCAAATTCTTCTTGATGTATTGAGAGATTGCCTCCGTCTTCGGGAGAGATAACGGATAGACACGATCCTGGGGAGGCTCAGCACCAGGCAAGAGATCAATAGGACAGTCATAGGGGCGGTGAGGCAGAAGAGTCTCTGCAGCTCTCTTGGAGAATACGTCCGCATATGACCAATAGTGTTTGGGGAGAGAAGATAGGTCTTCGAGCACTGCTGTAGAAGCCACCTGAATGCACTCCTCTGACATCTACCCTCACAAGACTCACTCCATCCCAATATTCTCCGAGAGGACCACTTAATTTGAGGAGAATCGTAGCGTAACCACGGTACCTCTAATAAGACTTCATCAATACCTCGGGTATGACAAATAGGGAGGCTTCTCATGGTGGGTTGGAGACATGGTGAGGGTAAGTGGGATGGTCTGGTGTGTGACCTGTGAGGTCAGTGTCGACACATTTACCACTCGGATGGACATTGGCTTGGTGATCATCACCAGAGGCATTGCGTGCTGTTGGGCGAAGGCTGAAGACATGAAATTGCCCTCTGCCCCCGAATCCACACAGAACTCTACTGCATGAGTGGATGGGCCATCGTGAGTGTCCCCTTGAAGGATAATTTGGAAAGAAAACGCTGCTGTCTAGTGAGCCTCCTCCAATAGCCACTAGACGCGGATGCTTTCCCGACTGCTGAGGACATCTGGAGGCAAAATGTCCAGAATGATGACAGACATGGCAGACCTTAAGTGCACGAGTGGTCTGAGACTTAGATCCTGCTCGTGACACCTCATGGCCTCCTGAGGCTCTGACACTTGGACCGGGGATTCCAGAGGCTCGGTGAAGCTAGGAGCCAACTGAAACCTATGCCGACACAGTGCTCGTTCCAACCTTCGCTCGGAGAAACAAAGGTTGATGCGAGTGGAGATGGATATTAGCTCCTCCAGTGTGGGTGGAATCTCCCTAGTGGCCAGAGCGTCTTTCACATGGTCAGCCAGCCCCCTCCAAAAGACAGGGATGAGGACTTTTTCTGGCCACTCCAGCTCAGAAGTTAAAGTCCGTAAGTGGACAGCAAAGTGACTGACCATGGACGAGCCCTGTGTCAATGCCAGCAGTTGGTGCACCGTATCATGAGTGACTTGCGGTTCCAAGAAGACCTGCTTCAGAGTACTCAAAAACCACGGAGTACTCTGCACCACATGATCGTCAAGCTCCCACAGCAGCGTAGTCCACTCCAATGTCCTGTCCGACAGCAGGGAAATAATAAACCCTATTTAGCCTGCTCTGAGGGAAACGTGCAGCCAGTAGTTCCATATCGCACACTGGTTCACGAATCCCTACACAACTTGCTATCACCTGAGAAGCTCTCAGGCAGTGGAAGGCGGGATAAGGTCGTTACAGAGGTGGCAGCGGACATTCGGGCTGCAGTCTCACTACTGCAGTCACAGCCACAGCTGAGGTTGTACGCTCGAAAGCCGACAACATGCCCTCCAGCTGCTGGATGTACTGCTATAGTCGCTATTCGTCCACCATTACCCTGGAGCTAGTATAATATTAGGGTTAGCGGAAGGCGCCAAATTAAATATATATAATAATAAGGCACGTTTGCAACCTGGGGTCCACCATGCAGAGATGGAATCTGCTGCTAAGCAATGGCGGAACAAGATGGCTGTTGAATGCCGAAACACGCTGATTAGATGTCACCAGTATGAACAGTGGCAAACTATGTTACTTCATAGAGCTTCCGCAACTAAGTAATAGAACGCTGTTCCCTTTTAGATGTCTCAGGACACAGATGCGAGTGAGGTCTTTAGACTCAACCCCTAGAAAATGGGGACTTGAGTCTGACCGGACCCACATTGCGCACCACGTCGCACCAGCGATGCCACTACTTGGCGCTCAGTGGTAGCAAAATACAGCTAACTGACAGAAACAAGAGCAAAAGCGGAACTGATCGCAGAGGAACTTGCTGATGGCCCAATCCGTACTGCTTGAGGACTGAGCATGTGACCTCCGACCACCAATGAGCGGTCGTCTCACGGGCATGCTCAGATGGAGAAAAGTGAAACTTAGTCCCTGGAACATCTGCTCGCCGCTGACTAATGCTGATAGTTCTAGCTGAACCTGGGGCGGCATCAGCAACCAAACGCATAACATTAGCCTGAGCAAGATGCTGGGACCGACGTCTGTGCTGAGCGGGATCCTCTGTGGCTGAAGAATAATGGGAGACCTCAGAGGACATGGCTCGAGATTCCCCTGTGCATTGGTGCGATCTAGACACCTAACAGTTGATCTGTGGAAATGAATAAAATGTTGTTTTAGCTCCAAATTTCTTTATTTTCACAAGAATAGCAGGAGAAAATGGACCCCAAATTTTTTTGTGCAATTTCTCGTGAGTAAAACTATACCCATATGTGGGAATGACAGGGTAGAGAAACCAATCAAGTCTACCACTGTGGATGAAAATTCCTGAAGGTTGACATTTCTACGGCTCAAATGGGTGAGATCTACACAGTTTTTTCTATGCTTTAGGCATAATGACACTTTATATCTAGCATCTAGTAGACCCTAAGGGATCTTATTGTCTGATTTATCATACCTAACAGAGGTTATTTGTTACGATATGGTCTGATGATTATATTTAAGATAACATAGGGGCGAGTTCTTCTAATATTATGTCGGTTTGGGGTAAGGTTATGAGATTTAATAAAATTATTAAAGTTCATATTTTAAAGGCACTCTCTATGCTGTTTTACATAATAAATAATCCTGAGGATTAAAGCCGGCATATTTTCAAGCAGGGTTTCAACCTATTACCAATCATATCCTCCAGTACTTACAAAGACAGTCAATGATACAGTTGTGAAGAATCGAGATGTGAAACTCATTGACAAATACCCAAATCGGGAATATTAAGTGAGTAAATGTAAACCCTCGTTAAGGACTCTCTTCAAACAAATTAACTAGAAAGACCGCCTCTTGCTCTGGAGGAAAATTTTCTGCTAGATTTTGCTTTAGATTACAAATTGGACACCACGATCCTGTCTAAGAAAAGGTATATATGTTGTTGCCTTCTACCAAAGTGGACAATCCTTAATGCAACAAATTGTCATTCTTTGCTATATATAGAATTAAATCTGCAAGAAAATTGCATAAAAATCTATAGCAGGTAAAGCACAGATTTTATCTGTATAAATGTCCTTTTCCAATGCTTAAATAGTTTTCTGAGGTTCATTTTTTCAATATTTATGCTTGAATGATGTGATCCAGGACATTTCATTTTAAAAATGTAAGTGGTTAATAAGGTAATGGTTAAGTATGTAAAAGATATAACAAAACATGCTCAGACTTTGTGTACTACATTCCGGCTGTCTCAATAAAGATTAGAAAAGTGTCTCAGAGTATTTGCAAAAACACTATGTGAGCAACAATATTTGGACTTCTACACATTTCAACTAGAGGAGTTTTAAGACATCCTATTCTAAATTCATTGACAATAATTTAAAGTTAACTCTCCCCACCCCTTTCCCTTCTTTGCAGCTAAAACAGCTTCCAGTCTTATATGAAGACTTTGTATTAGATTTTGGAATGTGTTTGTTGAATTTTATGTCTAATATTGGACGTGATGACTTGGTCTTGCAAAATCAATTATCATTCATCACAAAGAGTGCTACGTGTGGGCTGTACTGAGGAACATGGCACAATGGCACAAGCCACTGAGCTCAGTGATGCACACCATTGACGTGACAAAAATGCTGAAATCAGAGCAGCAGCAGAGAGTTATAGTTGGACACAGGGAGAGTGAATGCTAGGAATTTATCAATCCGCTGTAAATAGACTTGAAATAAAATTTTCAATCAATTTAAGATTCAATTCATGATGATCACAAAAAATACTTGGTGCTATTCCACACACACTGCTGAAGATTGCGTCGGCCAGAGTGTGAGTTCATGACATGGGTCTCTATAATGTCTAGCAGTTATAATATTATATTGTCTAAAGCAGTTAATCAAGGAAGACTATCACATGGACTATAAAAGTTGAGGGCAGGGAAAGCAGCAGCCATTTTATGCTCTTGCTGCCTAAGGATAAAACATTAGAGCACAGAACTCAGCATTACATACACTATAGAGGACATAAAGGTCTAAAATCTAATTGTGGTGTACTTTTGCAGGACTAAAAAACATTCAAATTGGAAGTTATAGTCCCATTCTGGGAATAAAAATTCAAAGATTCCAGTGATAGGGAGGTTCTGTACCTGCATAGTCAAATTGAATGTGAATTGATTAACCTGATATATTGCAATACAGCACATTATTATTTTTTTATTCTTGATGTACTGAAAACAAGGAGAGCAGTTTAATACCACTTTATTGTAATTTTGTATTTGCGTTAAAGAGCTCAAAAGTGATTCAATACCTTACTAATAGACCTCAATGTATACATGCATTTCCTGACAAACAGAGGTTTCCAGTACTGAGATTATCATCTGTAAATTTTATTCACCAGAAATTGAATTTTTGGGGGAAAATTCTGTGACGCTCGTAAATTTGCATTTCAAAAGATTTGCTGATCTATAGTGAGTACCTGCTGTGTTTGTTATTTTAGGTATTTTACAGCATTTCAGGTCCACTTTACTTAAAGTGAATAACCTTTTAATGGCAGAGAAGGTTTGGAACTCTGCAGTCATTGGCCTGCAAGATTAAGATGCGCCAAAATCTTTAAGAAAAACACGCTACTTAATAAATTTAGCACAACTTTTCAGTGGCTTGTGCCTCCAGAAATGTTATTCTAGGGATTGGAATAATATTTCTGGTGTAAAACACACCTTTTGATGGATTTTAACGGGCAGGTGTAGTAACACCATGGACCTAAATACATCTCCAAGCTACACTCAGTTTGGCTATTTGCATGAAACTGGTGTGAAAAAGCTTAATGCTTCAAATCTCTAGGCACATTCACATTGAGCAAAAAATTGGCAACCTTTCAAAGTGTTTTATGCCAGTTTCTGATGTAAACACTTTCATGAATTGTGGTCATCGAGTCAGCAGATTGCTGATGACTTGTATGCCCTATGTTCCTCAGGACTTGGCAATTTAACTCTGTAAGTTTACGTGATTTGCACTTTGAATCTGAGTTGCTGTTATTTCAAAAATGATATCTCTCACAGTTGATTGTAGAATATTTGGAAGAGAAGAATTTTTATATACTGACTTGTTCCAACAGTGGCATTCATTTATAGTACAATGCTAGAATTTAGTGAGCTCTTTATAACAACCTGTTCTTTCACAAATGTTAGTAAAGGCAGGCTTCATGGCTTGGAGCTGGATTGTATACATCTGTGGCAATGGGACTGAATTAAAAATTTGAATGCAATAATTAGAAGATGTGCCCCATTTTTTTGTCCACATGGTGTAAGTTATAGTTAATATCTTATTTTAAACACACGGATTCATGTCTTTCTACATCAATTAAGGAATCTGCTTCTCTGACCTTCTAGGGGCATCAAACACAATAGCAGACTCCAATCAGAAGGCAATAAAACTTTCACACTCCTTATCTATGAACTGTTCCAATATTTATGTTCATCCCTCTGCCATAATGACAGTTCTGCTTCATGTCACTTGTCTTATCTTATTGCATTTTTTCTGTGCTGTGTTGTGTATAAATATGTGATTCTTCAGATGTTGTATTAGTCTTCGCCTGATGAAGAGACCTGAGTAGTCTCGAAAGCTTGCAATTTGTTACCATCTTTTCAGTTAGCCATTAAAAGGTATCAACCACTGAGGACTCTCAAGTCTAAATATTTTTCTATCTACTGGCTAATACGGTACGAAGATACACCTTTCCTATATCTTATTTTTGTAATTATTTGAAATAAAAGAATAAAGAGCCAGCTTAAAGTGTACATGAAATGCTTATTGTATAGCTCACATAAACTAGAGAAGAGCGAACCTGAACTTAAACGTTCGGAGTTCATACCGGATAGTTAGTGTCCGGTGCTAAATGCTCAACACAGAACTTCTCATAGAAGTCTTTTGCAATGTTCGGAGTTCCAGGAAAAGTCAGATGCAGAGAAAGAGAGAAAATTTTCCAGATCAAAAGTTTGGGTCGTTATTGTTTTCAAATGGGTTTGGGTTCTGGTTCAAGTTCGAGTAAAGTCCTGGTGCCAGAACCAAACTTTGGAATAAAAGTTCTGGTAAGGAAACCAGAACCCGAACTTCCATGTGTCAGCTCATTCTTACTTGTAAATCCAAGAGTCTATTTCAGAAGTAAAATTAGTACATTGTCAGTCAATGGATCACTGTAGCAACCTATGTAGCATAGCAGTGCAATTTTACAGTTTTTCTTCAGTTTGTTCTGCTTGTTTTTTTATTTTAATATTTGATTTTAAACTATGCCTTGATAGCTTGGAAAATATTTAATTTTTATCATAATGATATTTATGCATTATTTTGTAATTCAGAGACATATTCATAGATAAGGGTGTAGGTGGTCTTTTTTATATTTGAATTTCATTTTAATGCATTAGAGCCTTGAGAACCAAATAGTAAAGCCAGACACATTAAAACTATTCCAATTATGTGCCATCAGTGGGCTATGCTACAGGGATTCACAGTGGAGTTAGACCTACTGAGCTTTTGTGAAACATAGACCACATCAAACATCAGGCAGAGAAAGCATTCCTTCGTATTTCCAGACATGAAAGAAATGTCTCAGAAATGGAGTTTCCAGGCTTCCTTTAATAAGATGGGAACTATGATTTCCATACACTATATTCTTGAGCTCAGATCCAGAGCTTCTTTTATCTTTAAAATAACTTTAAAATATATTTTGGTCTCAGCTATAGCTCATTTTCTCCCTCAGAGTTGGGGAGTTTCTTACCAATGATAGGTTGTTAAAAGTTGAATTCAATGTAACTTTTACTATTCTTCATGTAATTTATCTTTATCTTTTTTATCTGTCATCTATTTTCAACAGTGTTTTTGGTCTTGATAATATTAATATAAAGGGATGAATGAATGTGCTCAGTGCACTCGGATGTCACTCGTGTATCTGGGTGCTCGGATGTGCTCGGCACTCGACAAGCACTGGCTCCTGTTCGGACTTGAAGCTTGACTCCCCGCCCCGCATGTATGGCGCTTGTTTCATAGCCAATAAAGATGTGGGGATTGCTTTCCAGTCACTGTATTTCTGTAGCTTTCTTAGTGGCATAACTGTGATTGGCTGGCTGCATTATTTCATCAGAGATTATAAAAGGACAGGCGCCGCCACGCTTGGCTCACTGACGCCATTGCACCACTCAGGGACAGTTATGATTGGAGGGAGAGAGCAGTTATTCAGGCCTGTGTATGCACAGTTTAATTAGAGTCCTCTAGTGTTGATACTGATGCTGATTCTGAACCGTTATACTAGCAGTCATTCTAAGGGTTAATCCTGTGCTTTGCCATTTTCCTGTGCTTTTTCATTTGTATCAGTTACATTCTGCATTTAGCCTAGGGAGAGACAGTTGCAGGAGCAAGGAGAGAAGCAGAATAAGCTTCTAGGCAGGGCTTTAAAGCTTTTTAGAATAAAAATATAGCTGCTGCATGTGGCCACATTCTTTTTTTTTGGTGAATATATCCATTATTTTAGCGTGCTGAGTGCTACATTATGGTGGTTATATAAAACTAAAAAAAAAAAGCATTTTTTCTGTATTCAAGTAGTCATTTATACAGTTTAACGTGGTTAGTGTCAAATTACGGTAGCATATAAAACTCCAAAAAGTTCAATTTTTTTTCTTGATTAGATTAGTCATCCATACAATTTAATGTGGTGAGTGTTAGGTTACAGTGGTAAATAAAATTTAAAAAACTGTTTAAAATTTGTTTCTGGTTTAAATTAGTCATCCATAGAGCTTAACATGTTCAGTGTTACATTACGGTGTTATATAAAACTAAATAAAAGGTCAACATTTTTTCCTATTTTGCATTAGTAATGCATAGCGTTTAACGTGGTGAGTAGAGTTGAGCGATACTTTCCGATATCCAAAAGTATCGGAATCGGAATGGTATCGCCGATACCCAAAAAATATCGGCGATACCCGATACCGATACCTGAAATCCAATGTAAGTCTATGGGAACAAAATATCGGAATTAAAAAAAACCATTCTTGCCTTGTTGGTTAATTGTACATGAAGGAAAACAACAAAGAGTAATGTAGAATGTATTAGGGAAGGTTGAGGAGACATTAAAGGCATAGATGTTTAACCCAATCAAATGGAATAGCATAAATATTTTTTTTTTAAAGATGTTCGGATTGACGAAGAATTGACAATGTTGTTAACGTTTTTTCTATTTTGGCAAATATGTATATTTCACAACTTCCATGCTCTTCACCTTTTTAACTTTTGACACACTTTCTCCTTCATAATCTTCAGCAGCATCATCTTTTTCATCAAATTATTCTTCATCTTCACTTCTTTATCTTCTTCTTAAACTTCTTGCTATTCATTTTTTGTTAACATTACTCATATACTTGTTATTAAACTATTATTCTTATTCATATTGTACTTCATCTTCTTCATCATATTCTTATTTGTGACAGAGAATCCTGTACTTGTAATCTGTCAAAGTATGAATTTTTCATCCTTCCGTTCTTGCTGTCACAAAAGATTTAAATTACAACAGTATTTGTCCGTGTTCAGTTTAGCCTGCAGCAGCAGGCATTTTCCAGGGCACCACGAGGAGGAACGGACTCCCCCATACACTGCTAGTCTTCTTCTGCTTATAATTTAGAGCATATATTTTGCTCTTCATTTTGGTCTTATACTTCATGTTCTTCTGCTTTTTGATCTTCTGCTTACTGTTCTTGTCTCTTGTTCTGTATCTTGTAGTTTGTCTTAACCTTCTTAGTCCTGTTTGGTAATCTTTTATTTCTTCTTTGTGATGGTGTTTAGGCTGGTTGGCTTGATGCTCATCGTCCTTGTGGTCGTCATCTTCTTCGGGGTGGTCATCAGGGTCGTCGTCTTAATTGTTGGAGATCCAGCGTGATTACCCAAAAAAGTATTGAAAAAATCTTCAATTTGTAAATGTAGCAGAAGGTACAAAGCCAATGCAAGTACGAGGACCAGCTGACTGTGCTGGAACCCGGAGGGGCAGCAGAAGGAAAAGAGCCAATGGCACAACCGAGGACCAGCTGACGTTACTGGGACACGGTTACTAAGCAGGAGGTACCTGTGCTCCAAAGCACTACCAAGGACCAGCAGACGTTGCTGGAACTCGGATACGAGATGGAGGCACCTAGGCCAAAGGCACTGCGGAGACCAGTGACGGTACTGGAACCCGGACGGGTAGCAGAAGGTACAAGAGCCAATGCAAGTAACGAGGACCAGCTGACTGTGCTGGAACCCGGAGGGGCAGCAGAAGGAAAAGAGCCAATGGCAAACCGAGGACCAGCTGACGTTACTGGACACGGTTACTAAGCAGGAGGTACCTGTGCTCCAAAGCACTACCAAGGACCAGCAGACGTTTCTGGAACTCGGATACCGAGATGGAGGCACCTAGCCAAAGGCACTGCGGAGAACCCGCTGACGTACTGGAACCCGGACGGGTAGCAGAAGGTACCATGGAAATTTAAGTTGACAGCGCAGACGGCGATGTTACGTATCCCAAGTAAGACATGGGTGATGTCCTATTGTCACACAGCAAACAGCTTATTTGCAATCCCGCAGAACACAGCAAGGAAGACTCTAACACTCCGAGCACAACTGGCGGTGTGTACCCAGAAAGAAGAAACATTGTGGAGGCAGCAGTGACTTTTTGCATTCACGACAGCAGGTGACAGCTGATCTGTAACCACTGAACAGAGAGTGATTCACCCGTGCAACAAGCAACTTCCGAGCAACAACTGGCGGTGTTGAGCCCAGGGATGAGAAGAAACATGGTGGAGGCAGCAGACTTTTTGCGTTCACACAGCAGGGGAACAGCTGACATTACTGAACCCCAGTAACACAGGAGCAAGTGTTGACTGTGCTAACAGCACTTCCGAGCAACAACTGGCGGTGTTGTAGCCCAGGGATGAGAAGAGAACATGGTGGAGGCAGCAGGACTTTTTGCCGTTCACACAGCAGGGGAACAGCTGACATTACTGAACCCCAGTAACACAGGAGCAAGTGTTCACTGTGCTAACAGCACTTCCGAGCAACAACTGGCGGTGTTGTAGCCCAGGGATGAGAAGAGAACATGGTGGAGGCAGCAGGACTTTTTGCCGTTCACACAGCAGGGGAACAGCTGACATTACTGAACCCCAGTAACACAGGAGCAAGTGTTGACTGTGCTAACAAGCAACTTCCGAGAGAACAAAGCTGGGTGTTGTAGCCAGGGTGAGAGAGAACATGGTGGAGGCAGCAGGACTTTTTGCGTTCACACAGCAGGGGAACAGCTGACATTACTGAACCCCAGTAACACAGGAGCAAGTGTAGACTGTGCTAACAGCACTTCCGAGCAACAACTGGCGGTGTTGTAGCCCAGGGATGAGAAGAGAACATGGTGGAGGCAGCAGGACTTTTTGCCGTTCACACAGCAGGGGAACAGCTGACATTACTGAACCCCAGTAACACAGGAGCAAGTGTTACTGTGCTAACAGCACTTCCGAGCAACAACTGGCGGTGTTGTAGCCCAGGGATGAGAAGAGAACATGGTGGAGGCAGCAGGACTTTTTGCCGTTCACACAGCAGGGGAACAGCTGACATTACTGAACCCCAGTAACACAGGAGCAAGTGTTGACTGTGCTAACAGCACTTCCGAGCAACAACTGGCGGTGTTGTAGCCCAGGGATGAGAAGAGAACATGGTGGAGGCAGCAGGACTTTTTGCTGTTCACACAGCAGGGGAACAGCTGACATTACTGAACCCCAGTAACACAGGAGCAAGTGTAGACTGTGCTAACAGCACTTCCGAGCAACAACTGGCGGTGTTGTAGCCCAGGGATGAGAAGAGAACATGGTGGAGGCAGCAGGACTTTTTGCCGTTCACACAGCAGGGGAACAGCTGACATTACTGAACCCCAGTAACACAGGAGCAAGTGTTGACTGTGCTAACAGCACTTCCGAGCAACAACTGGCGGTGTTGTAGCCCAGGGATGAGAAGAGAACATGGTGGAGGCAGCAGGACTTTTTGCGTTCACACAGCAGGGGAACAGCTGACATTACTGAACCCCAGTAACACAGGAGCAAGTGTTACTGTGTAACAGCACTTCCGAGCAACAACTGGCGGTGTTGTAGCCAGGGATGAGAAGAGAACATGGTGGAGGCAGCAGGACTTTTTCGTTCACACAGCAGGGGAACAGCTGACATTACTGAACCCCAGTAACACAGGAGCAGTGTTCACTGTGCTAACAGCACTTCCGAGCAACAACTGGCGGTGTTGTAGCCCAGGGAAATGAGAAGATGAAACATGGTGGAGGCAGGTCAGGACATTTTGCTGTTCAACAGCAGGGAACAGTGACATACTGAACCCCGTAAACAGGAGCAAGTGTTCACTGTGAACGCTCGAACAAGCGTGTTGTACCGAAGAAGAAACTGTGAGGAACTATGCGTTCAACGGGGAACAGCGAATTATGACCGTAACAGGGAATGTACGTACAGTCCAAAAGTGAGGATGATGTAACATAGGACTAGGACCTTGCCTCCCTAACAGAAGGACATTTTGATCTCCCAGTTTTCGTTAGAGTTTCATTTGTGGTTATTTATTAATAATTATATTTTTTGTAATGTATTATTATTGTGAGATCCAACAGTAATGCTTTTGATTGTTTTTTTTCTGCTTTTCTTATTTTTCTACAGAAAAAACAATAATTATAATAGACGTTTTTCAAACATTTTTTTTATTCAAGTGCACACATATAAACAACAACTGAAGAACAAAAAGCAGAGAAAATGTAGGTGGAGGAGCATAAAAATGAAAATATGGCGCAGAATCACCTTCTAAATATTTGGTGTTTCGCATTTTAGGCATTGCCTTTGATTTATGGCAGTACATTGCCCACACAAAGACTTACCACAAGTCTTACAATTGCCGACAGATCTATTTTTCTTGCACTTTTCTTTGATCTGGCAAAATTTTGTTTGAACCATCACTTCTGAGCATGTAGAAACTTGGGACGTGGAACCCTTTTCCCTATCTGTGACATAAGGACCACTCAACTCTCTCACAAGCGTTTGCAAAAATGCCTTGCGTGACATTTTTTGGTGGGTTATCTCATTGAATATTATCCATGCATTTATACCCGCAAAGTCTAAGGCATTTTCAAATGCATGAACAGGCCATCTCCTTGTGCATGTTCGTGTGGTATATTTTCGTGCCATCTGATCCACTACATCTACTCCATATTTTGTTTCATTGTAAAACTTTACCGTTTCTGGAGTTTTTTTAGCGGAATCAGACGCAACAACAACATCTGGATGGACGGAACTCAAAATGACAACATTTTTGTTGGGCTTTCCTTGATATACTGTAAGTGTAAAATTGTCTTCATTTCTAAACACTTTAGTGTTGTACAATTCCTCTTTCATGGATTTTATTTCTTTAGGCACTTCTCGCCTTATCTTGTTCAGTGTTCCCACGATGGTTGTTCCTTTGCTTTTTAGCTGTTTAGCTAATTTTACTGAAGTAAAATAATTATCGGTTGTAACATTGCGACCTTTTTTCAAAAACGGGTCCAATAACTTCATTACCACATGGTCAGCTAAACGGTCCTCAGCACGGCGTGTGTCATCTTTGCCTAGATAAGGGAAGCCATTTGCCAGATATTTGCTCTACTTATCAACAGCTAGCCAATATTTGTGGCCATATTTATCTGGTTTGGAAGGCATGTACTGCGTGAATGGACACCTAGTTTTGCTTGGGAAAAGTTGCTCATCCACCGTTATGTATGGGCCAGGTTTGTAACACGCAATACAATTTTCAATAAACCTGTCCCACACAGTAGAAAATAGAGCAAACTTGTCCGTTTGCAGTCTCTCCGATCGAGTAGATTTCTCATCAAATCTGAGAAACCTCATAATTTCAACAAAGCGGTCCCTAGACATTGTCGCTTTGCAAAACGGTATTCCCCAGTCATTACACCAAATACTGCTAATCGAGTGACGGTTCGTGCCAGATATTCCACGAGCATAGAATATCGCAATGAATGCATCTAGCTCCTCATCAGATAGAGTAAACTGTAAATTATTGTTCCTGCATGCTTCTGCAAGCGTACAGTTCTTTATATGTGTCAATATATATGAATCAAAAATTAGCATAAGAGCCTAGAGTAAACAAGCTATTTTGTTCAGCATTACACAGTAATACAAGCAGGTAAAACACAAGGAAAATGTGAAAAGTTGACATGTAAATTGAACTACATCTATATGAACATCAGGGTAAATAAGACAGAGTGAAAAAATGATGCACAAAACTTTATAGCAACATTTAGTGACAAAAGGACCTCAAAATATAGTAGGGAGTCAAAATGACTCCCTTCAGTAGTTCTTGGTAAATTTTGAAAAAAAACGCGCAAATTTTTCACCAAAATTATTTATTCTCACAAAATCTTTTTTCACATCATATTTGAGGAAAAGTCACCGAGTTTCAAGCCGGAATTCTGAAAAATGTAGTCACAGAAGAGAAATAAAAAACGAAAGGAGTCAAAAAGACTCCATCAGTAGTTCTAGTGTTAAATACTATATCAAGTATTTTCCTTGTTACGGGTCAATTAAAAACGTCTATACTCCAAACAAGAGAAATATAACCTTTAGTACCATAAGATGATGATTTTACTTAAAAAAATATATGTAAGTTAATAATTTACAAACATAAACGCATACATTAACATGTTGAAAAGCAATGCAAACCACAATTAAAATAGGTTAAATAATCTGCTATACGGTTTAAAATAAAAGCATACAAGTACATATCAGAATCCATTAATGATGGCTAAGTAACAGTATGTACACCATTTTTATTGTGTAGACAATGAATGGCTGACTTAAAAACATAATCAGCATTACAAGTTATCTTTGACATTCATAAAACTTTACATTTGGTGAATAATATCACTAAAAATTTTTTAAAAATATCTAAAATTTCCATCATGTAATACTGATAATATGTGCCAATCATTTATATTAACAAACAAAAAATTTAAAAAGTGCATAGTGCAGAGTGAAAACAGATATTTATGCCTGACTGTGGACTTGCAAGCATGACAACGGATAGATAAGGTATATATAGATGAGACTGCATAGCCACAGATGGTGAATGGCGATGTAATACTGTACCTCAATAAAGTGTGCGTTACTACTACATCCTTTTTTTTATATATAGCTTTATAAAAGGTTACGTGCATGTATGGTTGCGCCTTTGTTTGGACGCACAGACTGGCTTCCTGCTGTGACGCGTTGGGTATTGGAGCGTCTGTACGTCTTATGACGCAGACTAACATTCACGGTGCGCATCGTTCATCATCGCAAGCGTACCGACAACACAAAGGCGTTGTCATGACTGCTTTACTCAGTAAACATGCACCTATGATGAAACATACACGCATGTGCCCTATTACATAACAAGCTACAAGAAAAACGAGTGTGAGGTGTGACACAGCTGTTTTGTTAAGGTACAGTATTATATCGACATTGTACAGGTGTCGCTATTCAGTCTGATAAATAGATATCATTCACCTATTCTATCAGTTGTCGTTCTTTCAGCACCACTTACAGGTATATATTTTGCTATTGTGACTATGCACTATTGACTTTACCAAGGTAATGCATGATTTTTGTTAGCGATTATCATGTTTACATGAAGGACCTTTATGATATGGGCTGTTAACTTTCTAATTAAATATGTATTTTTTAAAATGACACAAATATAAGTAATGTTGAAGAGGACTATTCCTACATGCATTGTTTGCACAATATTACAGGTGTACATCACGTCCCTTAATCAACATTGGATTATTATATTTACTTGTATGCTTTTATTTAAAAGGCAAGAACACTGAAGTATAACCTTCGCACTGCAGCAGTTGTCAAAGTTCAACCCACATTATGCACTTCCAACATTGCAGAATTTGAGTCATGATGTGAGTTGGATTTGTCTAAGCTATGGAGTGACAAGGTTGACCATCAGTATCCTATAGCATAAGTAGGCTTTGTGTTTGCATTTGTTTTCGACATGTGCATATCTGTAATAATATGTCACAATTATTTTGTAACAGATTTGTGACAAAGACTAATCATTTTATGGTTTTAAAGTTGACGTTTCAAATGTTTACAGCTTAGAAATCAGGGTGTAGCCTCATATCTATGTGTAGCACTAGACACTTTGACATGTCATGTTTTTTTCACCATGATTAGGTAGCTAGCAGTAATTTTTGCCGGACACACAGCAGGGGAACAGCAGGCGTTACTGAACCCCACAAACACATCAGCGATTGTTTTCATCTGTGCATCTAACACTTCTGAGCAGCAACTGGCGGTGTTGAAGCCCAGGGTCAAGGAGGGTGTAGGCAGAGGCCTAGTATGAGATGTTTGAAGTTGAAGTTGTAGTTAGCAGCAGTAATTTTTGCCAGACACACAGCAGGGGAACAGCAGGCGTTACTGAACCCCACAAACATCAGCGATTGTTTTCATCTGTGCATCTAACACTTCTGAGCAGCAACTGGCGGTGTTGAAGCCCATGGTCAAGGAGGGTGTAGGCAGAGGCCTAGTATGAGATGTTTGAAGTTGAAGTTGTAGTTAGCAGCAGTAATTTTTGCCAGACACACAGCAGGGGAACAGCAGGCGTTACTGAACCCCACAAACACATCAGCGATTGTTTTCATCTGTGCATCTAACACTTCTGAGCAGCAACTGGCGGGGTTGAAGCCCAGAGTCAAGGAGGGTGTAGGCAGAGGCCTAGTATGAGATGTTTGAAGTTGAAGTTGTAGTTAGCAGCAGTAATTTTTGCCAGACACACAGCAGGGGAACAGCAGGCGTTACTGAACCCCACAAACACATCAGCGATTGTTTTCATCTGTGCATCTAACACTTCTGAGCAGCAACTGGCGGGGTTGAAGCCCAGGGTCAAGGAGGGTGTAGGCATAAAATATTGAGTTATTGCCTTGTTACGTGGCCATTGCAAATGTATGTACTTCAAACAAGAATAAATGAAGTTTTACTAGGACAATAAAATGATGAATTTCAATTCCAAGAATAGAAAAATATTTATACTTGAGAGTCCTCTGTGGTTGATACCGTTTAATGGCTAAGGCCGGCGTCACACACAACGACAAAAAAACGGTCCGTTGTAGACGGTCGATTGTCGGATCAAAATGCAAACATCACACATCCTTCTGGCATCCGATTTTCCTTCAAAGATGCGATTTAGTCGCATGTGTGTGTACCTTGTAACATCCGATTTTCATCCGACTTGCGAGATTTTCTCGCAGGCTTGCAAAACTGACATATAATGGATCCAAAAGAATAGTATTTCAATCACAAAAAAAAAGAATAGATATATACACATAGAACACATATATATATATATATATATACATATATATATATATATATATACATGTCATTGTGACATATATATATACATATATTTATAGTTCCTAGACTTCTACATACTGTTATAGCCGCTAATTCAATTGCCGGCTTCTGTGAAATCACAGAAGCCGACATGAAATGATACATTGTTTCCACACAGTTAACCATGTCATTTCCTGTATTTTGATATTTGTTTAGAACTTACAATTACATGAGTGTATTTGTGCTAAATTTCAGACATGTAGGGGTTAATTAAAGGTGTAAATTCGTTGACAAAAAAATGCGTGGGCTCCCGCTGTATTTTCTCCACCAGACAGACAAAGCAAGCGAGTGGGGGCAGATAATAATAGCCTAGGGAGGGTACTTTTTTTTTGTGCCCCCCCTGGCTACTAACATCTGCCCCAGACACCCCAGAAAGGGCAAATCTATAATTAGATTCGCCCTTTCTGGCACTTTGCCCGTCTATTCCCATTGCCCTGTAGCGGTGGCGAATGGGTTAATAATCTCACCTTACTGTCACCTTAGTATTGAAAGGTGACCTTAAGGCAGGTTAATAATTGAGAGCTGTCAATTAGACAACTATCAATTATTAATCCTATTGAAGTAAATTAAAAAAACACAGACACATTAATAAAAATTAATTTTAATGAAATAAAAACACATTTTTTTGACCATATTTTATTTTACACTTAATCCGTGCGAAGCCATTGATCTCCTAAAATAAAGATAAAAAAATAAAAAAACATTATTCTTACCTATTCCGCTGATCTGTCATGTCCCACGCTGTAATCCTTCACAAAGGGTTAACTAGCTTTGAGCCAAGCAGTGCAAGTAATCCTGCATGCTCAGCTCAAAGCTCCTGAATGAATAAGTTCCTCTCCTGGCGACAGGAGAGGATGTGTTTCATGAATGAAGCTTAATTGATTGTGTCCACTTTCCCTTTAGGTCAGGTCACTAAAGTTAAATTGCCAATAAATCAATTAAGCTCCATTCATGAATCTATTCCTCTACTTTCGCTGGGAGAGGAACTTATTCATTCAGGGGGTTAGAGCTAGTAGACAGAATTATCTCCCTGCTAACTGTAACCTCTTAACCCTTTCTGATGGATTACAGCGTGGGACCTGACTGTACATTGGATTGGTAAGTATAATTTTGCTTTTTTATTTTATTTTTATTACAGGAAATGGTTTTAGCAGGAAAATAAAATATGGTAAAAAACTGTGTGATTATTTAATTAAACTTATTTTTTATTAAACTGTGTGTGTTTGATTTTTCTTTCATACAATAGGATTAATAATTGATAGTTGTCTAATTGACAGCTCTCAATTATTAACCTGCCTTAAGGTCACCTTTCAATACTAAGGTGACAGTAAGGTGAGATTATTAACCCATTCGCCACCGCTACAGGGCAATGGGAATAGACGGGCAAAGTGCCAGAAAGGGCGAATCTAATTATAGATTTGCCCTTTCTGGGGTGTCTGGGGGCAGATGTTAGTAGCCAGGGGGGGCACAAAAAATGTACCCTCCCTAGGCTGTTATTATCTGCCCCCACTCGCTTTGCTTTGTCTGTCTTGTGGAGAAAATACAGCGGGAGCCCACGCATTTTTTTTCAACGAAATTACACCTTTAATTAACCCCTACATGTCTGAAATTTTGTACAAATACACTCATGTAATTGTAAGTTCTAAACAAATATCAAAATACAGGAAATGACATGGTTAACTGTGTGGAAACAATGTATCATTTCACGTCGGCTTCTGTGATTTCACAGAAGCCGGCAATTGAATTTGCGGCTATTACAGTATGTAGAAGTCTAGGAAATATAAATATATATATATATACATGTCACAATTACATATATATATTATATATATATATATATATATATATGTATTCTATGTGTGTATATCTATTCTTTCTATTCTTTATTAAAGCTGTCAGTGTGATTTTACAGTATAGCCGGGGATGAATTGCCGGCTTTTCTAAAGGACACCGATGCGATTTCATCGCAAGTCACACAGAGTGGTCCGTTTGTATTCTGATTTTTCATCGCTCCCATAGACTTGCATGGGCGATTGTCGACCCACAATCGGTGACAATCGCAGCATGCTGCGATTGTACACGGACGTTTAAAACGGACCACAAAAAATCTGATACTGGGAGCTGCTCCATAGATTAACATAGGGCAGACTGCAATACGATTTTTCATTGAATTGCAGTCGTCCGATTATGTCGCCAGTGTGACGCCGGCCTAACTGAAAATATGGTAACAAATTCCAAGCTTTCGAGACGACTCAGGTCTCTTCATCAGGCTAAGACTAAAACAAAAAATGAAGAATCACATATTTCTACACACAACAGGACACAGGAATAGGTAAGACAAGTGAGGGAGGGACAAGTGAGGGGAGACCGGCCAAAAAATGAGAACAAGGATGAATTATCAGCGCCACACAATAAGAGAAAAAATAATGGATTTACCTGTGGCAAAACAATTTTGTATGCCTGGTCATAGCATGATGGATATGGAATTACTGGTATTAAAATATAACTTCAAATATGAGAAAGATACAAAGGTTTCAGAATATAAGCTCATCATGACCTTTGACACTGTTAGTGATGGAATGAATAGATCACACGGATTTATGTCATTCTATATCAATTAAGGAATCTGCGTCTCTGCCCTTCCAGGGGCATGAAAACACAAAACCAGACCCCAATCAGAGGGCAATAAAACTTTCTATCCTTATCTAGGAACTGTTACAATATTTATGTTCATCCCTCTGTGATAATGAGAGTTCTGCTACACGTCACTTACTTGTCTTACCTATTTCACTATTCCTGTGTCCTGTTGTGTATAGAAATATGTGATGCTTCATTTTTTGTTTTAGTCTTTGCCTGATGAAGAGACGTGAGTAGCCTCGAAAGCTTGCAATTTGTTACCATCTTTTCAGTTATCCATTAAAAGGTAACAACCTGCGGACTCTCAAGTCTAAATATTTTTTCTATCTACTGGCTAACACGGTACGAAGATACACATGTTTCCTAACTTCAAGAATAAAAATAAAGAAACTGCAAATATAAACGCATATATGCACATGCCAACAAGAAATGGAACAACACACCACCCAAAAAATTGGTTACAAAATATAGTGTTGTAAATTTAAGAATAAAAGTCCATTTTTGTATTTATGAATAATGCTTAAGGAACGCTATGTTAAACCATAACATAGTGAAGACAATGGATTTTGTAATAGTCACTCATCATCATCATCATTGCAATTTAGATGTGACAGTCACAGACATTTCAATTATTTAAGTTAATAAAATCGTTACTTTGTACAGCATGTATGACATGTCCAGCATGGACTCATCAATGTGATGACACAATAATGTACGATAAAAAATAACCATTTAAAAAAACATAATGCATTGTCACAATTTAAGTGTGTGCCTGCAAGTGTAGGTGAAACAAAGGCTACGGATAGCAAAGGTATATTCTATGTCTGTATCAGACAGTGGACAGCCTCTGATGGGTAATGGCGATGTTATACTGTACGTCAATAAAGTCTGCGGCTGCAATCATGCATTTTTTGCTTGTACAGTGTTGAAGAGGGTAAAAGCATGTCTGGTTGCGCAAGGCTTTATCTGTCAACACTACCTTCCTACTGTCACGCGTAGGGTAGGGTAGCGTGTGTCAATTAGATGACTCTATAAAATGTGACGTTACGCAGCGTTATTGCGCCCTAGGGACGCCAAAAATACGACAGCAGTAATCATTTACTGTCTAATACTCCACCTATGACCACCAAAAAAAGAACGTTCCCTCTTTAACAATCTACAAGACTAACAAGCATAATGGTTGACGCTGACTTTATTGAGGTACAGTATTACATCGACATTGTCCATGAGTAACTATGCACTGTGATACCTATATACCATTATTAATTTATATCTGTTGTGGTTGTTTCAACAGCACTTGCAGGTATAACTACCTATTGTCAGTATGCATGATGCACTTTCTAGATGTAATAATTTATTATTGCACATTATTACCAGGTTTACATGCTGGCCATTTCATATATGGTGTGTGAAGTTACAGTTGGCATCAGTATGTGTATTTTATAATGTCTGTCATAAATAAAACTCGTGATGATGATGATGAGGATTTTATGATTCGTACATCCATTGACTGCATTATCTTACAGGTACAGATAAAGTTCCTTAAAAAGCATTAATTGATAAGTATGAAATGTACTTTTATGCATTAATTTCAAAAAGTGAACACTATGTTTTAGTTTTTGTTACCATTTCTAATAGACATGTGCAGATATGCGCTGTGATGACAAATTATTATTTGTCCATATTTGTCATAAAAATTTATCATTCTAGGCCTGGAAAACTTCACAATTTCATGTTTTAAGCATAACAATCAGGGTGACGGCTCTTCCCTATTTGGAGCATGTTCGACATGGGTTTTTCTGTGCATGTGTAGGGAACAGGAGACTTCTTGCCGGAAACACAGCAGGGGAACAGCTGGCGTTACTGAACCCCACTAACACTATAGCTTGTGTATTGGTCTGTGGACACGACACTTCTGAGCAGCAACTGGCAGTGTTGTAGCCCAGGGAGTAGAGTTCAGGTGGTAGAAAGATGAACATAACAGGAGACATGGATAACGTTGCGAACCAGTTATTTAATCTGAAAACGGACAGACAAATTCTGGCGAGATCCATGCCTTGTTCATTTTCAGAAAAGTAAGCCGGTCTACATTATCGGAGGATAGTCGCATGCGACGGTCTGTTAGTACACCACCTGCAGCACTAAAGACGCGCTCCGATAATACACTGGCAGCAGGGCAAGCCAGCACCTCCAATGCATACTGGCTAAGCTCTGGCCATGTATCCAGCTTAGAGACCCAAAACTTGAATGGGGAAGAGCCATCTGGGAGTACACTGAGAGGGAAAGACATGTAGTCTGTCACCATCTTACGGAAACTTTGCCTCCTGCCGACTGGAGCCGTCTCGGATGGTGTAGACATTTGTGGCGCTGCCACAAAACTTCGCCACATTTGGAACATACTGGTCTTGCCTTTTGAAGAGGCGCTGCTTGTGCTCCCTCTTGTTGCAGAGCTGTCTCCACTGCCTCGACGCACAGAGCTGCTTTGTAAAGCAGTAGCAGCAGTGCTCTCGGCTGGAATGGAGAACATTATGGATTGCACCAGTGTGTCTTGGTACTCCCGCATTTTACGCTCCCGGTTCAACGGTGTGATGAGGCTTTGTAAGTTGTCCCGGTAGCGAGGGTCTAGGAGGGTGTACACCCAATAAGCAGACGTGGTGAGAATGTGGGCGATGCGGCGGTCGTTTCTCAGGCACTGCAGCATGAAATCAACCATGTGCTGCAGACTCCCAACTGGCCAAGAAACGCTGTCCCTGCAAGAGGCGTAATCTCTGCCTGCTCTGCATCACCCCACCCTCGCTCTACATACTGACTAGAGCGTTGTGTACCTCCCTCTGGAGCGATGTCTTCCTCCTCCATTGACTCCTCCTCATTCTCCTCACAAAGTGAGCCCTGCCCAGCCCTTTGTGAGGAACCACGTTGCGCTGACTGTCCAGAAGGTGATGGAATTTGTGACTCCTCATCCTCCACCTCTTCCAAAACCTCATCCCTTAGTGCTTGCAGTGTTTTTTGAAGCAGGCAGATAAGGGGGACAGTCAGGCTGACTAGTGCATCATCTGCACTCGCCATCCGCGTTGACTCATCAAACGCACGCAAAACGTGGCAGATGGCCTTCATAGAGGCCCACTCAGTAGTGGTGAAGTGTGAACGGCGCAAATTGCGAGTTGATTGCGCCTGATGCAGCTGATACTCCATTACTGCTGGCTGCTGCTCACACAACCGCTCCAACATATGTAACGTGGAATTCCACCTGGTGGGTACGTCACATATGATGCGATGTTCAGGAAGGCGAAATCTGCGTTGCAGAGCTGCAATGCGCGATCTGGCGATGCTGGAACGTCGCAAGTGAGCGCACTCTAGGCGGACCTTGTGCAGCAGTGCATCAAGATCCGGATAGTCCCTCAAAAAACTCTGCACGACCAAGTTGAGCACATGTGCCAGACATGGTATGTGAGTGAGGTTGCCAAGGCCCAGAGCTGCCACCAGATTTCGGCCATTGTCACACACTACCAAGCCTGGCTGGAGATTCGCTGGCAAAAACCACACGTCGCTCTCCTGCTTGATGGCATTCCAGAGCTCCTGCGCTGTGTGGCTTCGATTCCCCATGGAAATTAATTTCAGGACGGCCTGTTGACGTTTGGCCACGGCTGTGCTCATATCGGTCGCATCAGGTAAGCGTTCACGGGTCCATGTGGAGGTAGACCGTGACGGCTCCTGCAGCGATGATTCTGAGGAACTGGAGTAGGAGGAGGAGTCAATGTGGACAGACTTGATTCCTGCAATCCTTGGAGTTGGCAGAACACGTAGAGCGCCACTCGCAAGATCTGTACCCGGCTCCACAACATTGACCCAATGGGCAGTGAGGGAAAGGTATCGTCCCTGGCCATGGGTACTGGTCCACGCATCGGTGGTCAGGTGGACCTTGCTACTGACGGCGTTTAGTAGCGCATGTTTAATTTTTCCCTCAACATGCTTTTGCAGACCAGGGACGGCTTGCCTGCTGAAATAAAATCGGCTGGGCACATTGTATTGTGGGACTGCCAATGCCATTAAGTTACGGAAACTGTCAGTCTCCACCAGCCTGAATGACAGCATTTCAAGGGACAGGAGTTTTGCAATGCCAGCATTCAGAGCCTGTGCTCGTGGATGGTTTGCCGAGTATGGCCGTCTTTTATCCCATGCCTGTGCTACCGATGGCTGTTTTGTGGCCTGGGAGTGTGAGGATGACAGGGAACTTGCAGCTGTGGGTGGAATAACACTGGGTCTCTGGACAACAGTGACAGAGGTTCTTCCATGGCGATCCTGTGAGGAAGCCGAACCAGCTGTGTGTGAGCTGGAGGAAGAGGCTCCAACACGAGCTGAAGATGTAGGTGCTGCTGTAGGTTGGCCTACATCTCCAGTGTGTCTTTGTAACTCAACCACGTGCTTTGACCGCACATGTTTCCACATATTTGTGGTATTAAGGTTACTGACACTTTTACCTCTTTTTACTTTTTGATTACACAGCTTGCATTTGACATAGCAAATATCATCTGCAAGTGTGTCAAAAAAGGACCAAGCAGTGAAAGTCCTGGGAGCGCCCGTTTTGGCTGTTGGAAGAGAACTGCTACGAACGGGTGCCAAACTGGAGGCTACAGGCAACCGAGTCTGCAGCCTACCTCTCCCTACTGTTTGGACCGTTGGGGCAATCTCTTCCTCAGAGCTGCTACCACCACCTTCCTGTTCCTCACGCCATGTTGGGTCTTGGACCTCATCATCTCCACTACCCTCTTCCAACACCTGCTGCTGTTGGGTGGTCTGGCCAGCACCATGCTCAACAGAAACTGGCACCTGAGTCTCATCATCATCAGATGCGTTCTGCGGTGTGCTGACCATCGGCACTGGCTCACCCGCCTCTTCACATTCAGAGAGACACAGCTGTTGCGCATCACTGCATACTGCCTCTTCTTCACATTCCAGAATGCTGCTTGGCTGGGCCCCTGTTTGCAAGCCAACAGATTCTGAGAACAGAAGCAGAGACTCAGCTGGCTCCAGTTCAGAACTCTCTGACTGCCTGGGCAATTTGGCAGGCGGTGAAGAGACAGATGGTTGTTCAACAGTGCTGTGGTCCTGAGAGGAGGTGGAAGCAATTGAAGTCGATGCATTGGCTGCCATCCAACCAACAACGGCTTCAATTTGTTCTTCCCGCAGCAGGGGGGTACACTGAGCTCCTACAAAAGTGCGCATAAAGGAACGCTCACGGGGAAAACTGGTGGATGCTGTATCACTGGGTGTGGCAGCAGCCACAGAATCCCCACGTCCTCTCCCTGCTGAAACTCCACGGCCACGACCACGTGCCTTACTCCCTGCCTTCTTCATCTTGGTAGATTGATAAAGAAAGTCAGATAAGTTATAAGGCCTAAGTGTGGTTATTCCTCAGAGACTGCAGTGAACACTGCAGACAACTGTTCAGTAGCTGTGAAAGGCCCCTTTGTGTACTTCTATAGTGTTTGCAACCAATGTATTGTATACGGATGGAAGCACGTCACACTAATAGATTAGATTTTTTTCAAATATAATGGAGCAGCACCAATTAGAGAAAAATGTGAAGGATGAGGCAGTGACACACGCTCAGCAGACTACAACCAGCAGTGGTTGAAGAACTAACTGGAGCGTAATCTGCACTCAAAAAATGAAAAGCTCACAGACTACAGTGAACACTGCAGACAACTGTTCAGTAGCTGTGAAAGGCCCCTTTGTGTACTTCTATAGTGTTTGCAACCAATGTATTGTATACGGATGGAAGCGCATCACACTAATAGATTAGATTTTTTTCAAATATAATGGAGCAGCACCAATTAGAGAAAAATGTGAAGGATGAGGCAGTGACACACGCTCAGCAGACTACAACCAGCAGTGGTTGAAGAACTAACTGGAGCGTGATCTGCACTCAAAAAATCAAAACCTCACAGACTGCAGTGAACACTGAAACACAACTGTTCACTATCTGTGAAAGGCTCCTTTCTGTACTTCTATAGTGTTTGCAACCAATGTATTGTATACGGATGGAAGCGCGTCACACTAATAGATTCGATTTTTTTCAAATATAATGGAGCTGCACCAATTCCACAAAATAAAATAAAAAAAGAGTCAGTGAGTGACACGTGCAGATGCCTACAAACAGCGGTGGATGCAGAGCAAACTGCAACGTCACCTGCACTCTCACACACACCTTGCACAGAGCTGTTAAAACAACACTGCAAGGCAAAAGGAAGCTTTACACAGCGGTTGGTGCTAGCCTGCCTACAGCACAGTACACTAAATTGCAATCTCTAACTGTCCCTCAGAGTCAGCACAGCAGCGTTCTGTCCCTAACTGAGTTCACAGCACAGTGACGCTAAAATGGCGGCGGCGCCTTTTATAGTGCATTCTGACATCATTTCAGCAGCCAATCACAGCCATGCCATTAGTTAAGATGACCGCAGCATTACAGGATGTGCCCACACTTCATAAGATTCCTCATTGGCTGACTAAAATCACATTGCCTCTCAAAGAATTATGGGAACTTCCGATTCCGGTATACGATATTGGAAAAATATCGGAACTAAGTATCGGAATTCCGATACAGCGAATATCGGCCGATACCCGATACTTGCGGTATCGGAATGCTCAACACTAGTGGTGAGGGTTACATTACAAGGGTATATAAAACTGCAAAAAAAAAATAGACATTTTTTTCTGGATTTAATAAGTCATCAATTCAGTTTACCATGGTTATTGATACATTGTGATGGTACATAAAACTCTGAAAAAAAAGTTCAACATTTTTTTCTGAATTCAATTGGTCATCCATACAGTTTAACGTGATTTGTGTTACATTACGGTGGTATATAAAACTGCAAAAAAGGTTCAAAAACGTTTTCTGGATTCAATTAGTCCTCCTTACAGTTTAACCTGCTTTGTGTAAAATTATGGTGGTTTACAATTTTTGAAAGCCATTTGGCCTGATATAGTTAACCACATTTTTTTGTTCAATAAAAAAAATAATTATAATTAATAAAGGAAACTTGGTTTCCTAGCAATTACAAAATGCGTAAGGCGTACGGTAAGGGACAAGGAAGTGGAAGTGTTGATGATGGTGCACTCAGATGCAGGTGTAACTATACCTGTTGCTGGAGCACAAGAAATACACCCATTCTCGACACATAGCTTCCTGTCCCATTTTACAGTGAGGCAAAGCACACCACTTCTGAAGCTACACCACTGCGAACAGGTGGTCAGTTGGATAGCAGATAATGCTTTGAGCTTGCTTGCCAGCACCACCCAGTCTTTCAATTGGTCCAGTCAACGAGGAGCTCGTTACAATATCATTCCTTGATTGTGGGCTATCACCCTGCATGTTCCAAGAGAGACAGGAGGAAATGCTGTGTAATGATGCACAAAACTTAGAGCAGCTACAGTAACAAGAAGGTGACAGTAGGGAATGGCAAATTTAGTCCAATGAGGTAGATGATGATGATACAGAGTTGCCGATAAGTCAGTTTCTTTTTCAGTACTCAATGTCAAGCTGCAGCTGCAAAATAAAACAAGATATTCAGATATATGAAAAGAGAGATAAAATCTTGTGATTCCAATGTATTATTACCCCTAAATAAATCACTGGTGAGGCCACATCTAAAATATGTTATCCAGTTTTGGGCTCCACATTTTAAAAAGGATATTCAGAAGATAGAGTCAGTTCAAAGACGGGCAACTAGATTATTACAAAGGATGAAGGGCCTATTATATGATGAAAGGTTGGTAAAGTTGGGATTGTTTAGCTTAGAAAAAGACAACTCAGAGGATATCTCATTTACATGTATAAATATATGTGTAGCCAGTTCAAAACCCTGGTACATGACTTATTTCTTCCAAAGAACATACTAAGGACTATGGAGTACTCAAGGTGGAAGAAAAGCGATTCCGGTACCTAATAGAAAAGGGTTCTTTACAGGTAGAGAAGTCAGACTGTGAAATGCCCTATTGCAAGAGGTAATAATGGCAGACACAATAACAGCTTTTAAAAATGGGCTGGACAATTTTCTCGATACACATAACATTGTGGGTTTTAATTAAATTAGTGACAAAATGTACAATTGATGGAGGAAGGTTGAACTTGATGGACCTAGGTCTTTTTTCAACTTATGTCACTATGTAAAAGTCAAGAGGACCAGGGTGCAGCGATAGAAGATGAGGTGGTGGATGATGAAGTCACCAACTCAACCTGGCATACAGAGTGAGGCCACCAGTGCTGAGAGGGAGGGATTGGAATCACTGAAACAGGCAGGAAGAGGCAGTGATGTGACCATAGTGAGAAGGTGGACAACTGTTCCTCAGAGCACCAACACTCATGAATTTCTCTGTCAAAAAGTTAGGTGTTCCTCAGTCTGGGACTTTTTTAAAGAGTGTTCTGAGACAAAAAAATGGCCATTCGCAACCTTTGCCATGCCAAGATCAGCAGGGGTTGAACCACTAAGGGCCTAACCATCACTAGCATGATCAGACACATGTCATCTAAGCACCCAGCTAGGTGAGCTGAATGCTTGGGTCCATGATTGGTGCCAGCAGGTGACACCACTGCCTCTTCGTCTGTGCTATGTGCTTCCCAATCCTCTGTCCAAGACACTGGCACAGATGCCTCCCCCACTGCACCTGTCCTTGAACATTCTAAGGCACCATTATCAGGCTCTTTCAAAAACTAGTCCAAGCATGGCGTTAAGCTGTTCCTACCTCAAGTTTTGGAACACAAAAGAAAGTTCCCAGCCACCCACCCAAAGGCCCAAATGCTAAACAGGCACATTTCCAGGTGTGGCATCCCCGCCTTGTACCAGCACATATCCAGGAACATCCCCCGTGCCTTTACCAACGTAGTTACTAGGATTGGATACTTAACGACCGACACACAGACGAGCGCTTGTGGCCTGGGACGCTACATTTCACTGACAGCACACTGAGTGAACATTATGGAGGCTGGAACCGAGCCCCACCCTAGCATGGCACATATGCTACTGACACCAAGGTTTGCTGGCCCTATTTTTATTAGGGTTTCCTCCACCTCCTACACCAGTTCCTGCACTCCCTCTGTTCTTCCACATCCACGATCTCTGATTTGCTATCTCAGAGCACATTGTCCACATCAGCTGGAAGATGGAAGCTCTGCAGCCCTGCCTCAGTGAAGCGGCAAAAGTCTCTGCTGATGCTACTTTGTATAGGAGACAAACCGCACACCGCAGCAGAGTTACTGAAAACAATAACAGACAGATCTGTGACTCTTGCCGCTGAACATTCAACGAGGCATGGTCATGTGTGATAATGGCAGTAACATGATGTTGGCTGTGAAGCTTGGCAAGCTAACACATGTGCACAAAAAGAGAAGAAATTCCAGCTTTTTATTCAATGAAAATAATCCAAGTTTATTCAAGCGATTAAAATGTCCATATAAATGCAAAGGAGGGACCAGAAAACAACACGGCAATGCGTTTTGAATGCAAACAGCATCCTTCCTCAAGGCCTGATGGGAGTTGATTACCCATAAGTCTTATATACATTGTAGTGTGACTAACAGCCGCATAATTAATGGGAGGTATGTATCACAGGGATGGCTGCTCCCTGTAATCTAACCCGGAGTATTTTTTCTTTAGTGCACGTAAGCACTAAGTAGTTGTTGTTCATATTTGGGTCCGGGTAGCTAGGAGAGATGGGAGGTCTTGCTACACATATACCTTACACCGAGGTGAGGGTGCTCACTTTACCCCTATTTCCCTGCAGATGCATGTATTGCTGTGAGTTTGAGGACCTGCAGTGATGTCACGATCACGTGATCAGTCAGTCTGATGTTACCTCACCTCTGGGTGTGGTTAGAGGCTACCTAATGGAGCCTGTGTGTTTTGAACATGTGGCACTGCTGGCTAGTCTGAGCCAGAGGAAGGATGTCTGTGAGAAATCTCCGGAGTGGACGGTCTGACAACCGTGAGTGATATTGACCGTGGTCAGTGAGAAGCATTTGTGGGATACCTCTGAGGAGAAGAGGCATCCGGGAATCTGTGTAGCCGACACCAACAGGTAATGGACAGGAGTCCATGTTATGCTGACCGAGGTCAGTGAGAGACTGTGTTTATTTTAAAAAGCTGAAGGTGTTATGGACATTGTACTGGCGGCTGCATGCTGCTAGGTTCCTGAGGAGGGTTTATGCTGTACTTTAATAAACCAAATGGATTGTTTTTAACTCTGAGTGTCCCAGCGTATGCCTCAATGACTGGCCAAGTGAGAAATCCCCATCCACAGATAGTGTGGTATGTTACAACATATAAAAGTGATAGCTATTGGACACAAAATCACATGACATTTAAAACAGATGTTCAAGTGTAATTGAAACATTTACATAAAATCCAAGAAAAACAAAATTTTGCACAAAAATAAGAAAAAATGGAAAAAAAGATATACCTAATATGCAGAAAAAAGGCTTAATAATGAGACATAATGTCTCGGCACAGATTTAAACCTGCAGGAAATCTGATTCCCAGGTTAATTATCCCAAAAACTTCTCTGGTGAGTAGAAATCTTCTTATATCTCCACCACAGAGAGGTATCTTCACTTTTCCAATGCCACAGACTTCAAATGAAGGTAATTGTCTCCAATGACAAGTAATAAAGTGTTTGGCCGCAGATGAAGTCTTCCTGTTAGAAAAATTACTAAAATGAAAATATAATTTTAATATTCAGAGAAAGGGGGATAAATCACCGCGCTAAATGAAGGTACTCACTTGAAATGTTGGTGATATCGTGGATAATGGTTCCAGCTGTTGTAGAATAGGCAAGGAATAATAAATTCCCCTACCAGAAGGATGTATATATCTGCATGAAATGATAGCGTTTTAGGAACAGTATACAAGTAGAGGTGTATTCCCTTAGACCAGTATATATAGGATCAGTACCTTTCTTCCTAAATGGTGCTGGAGCAGATAGTACCCAATTTGATGAAGGGGTTAAGTTGTCTGTCAGGAAATGGATCTGCTGGTGTTGCAGTATGCGGAGCTTTAATAAAGGGCTTTATTAAGTTATAAATACTAGTGTCCCACGTGTGCACCCGTCCAAGCCTCACAGTGCTCCACAGTGACGTCACTGTAGTTACGCCCCCTTCTATCACTGAGATTCCTAGCGTCGCCTCCGGCCGGGGCACGCTGCGGTCCAGTGATTCCTTGCAGCTGCAGGGCTCAGCAGCTCAGTGCTCATCCCCAGCGGCAGCATTGTCCACATCCAACTATAACCAGTGCAGTCATCGCTTGTTGGCTTCCCTGCACAAAACATCAAATCTAACAGATCCCTCTACAGCGGTGCAGAGCCTCTAGGATCTCCAGGTATCCAAATACTAAGATACCTCTCCCTCCATTCTTTGGTGCTCTACATAACAGTGAGTATAATACACCCTGTGGGGCCACTAATATTATTTGTTAGTGTATGATACATACTGAGTCAGCCCTTTAACACACATATATATTTGAAGTATGTACAAGTATTTATAACTTAATAAAACCCTTTATTAAAGCTCCGCATACTGCAACACCAGCAGATCCATTTCCTGACAGACAACTTAACCCCTTCATCAAATTGGGTACTATCTGCTCCAGCACCATTTAGGAAGAAAGGTACTGATCCTATATATACTGGTCTAAGGGAATACACCTCTACTTGTATACTGTTCCTAAAATGCTATCATTTCCTGCAGATATATACATCCTTCTGGTAGGGGAATTTATTATTCCTTGCCTATTCTACAACGGCTGGAACCATTATCCACGATATCACCAACATTTCAAGTGAGTACCTTCATTTAGCGCGGTGATTTATCCCCCTTTCTCTCAATTTTAGACGTGACAGGTGTGCACAGTACCTGTCTAACATCACCAGCAGCTTTTTTAGTGGTCTTACATCAGGTTCAAGCACATATACTCTGTCCTAATTAGTGAGCGCCAGTGTCTATACATATATATATATTAATTTTAATATTCATTGATACGGACTTTCAATTTGCAGCTAGTACATTCAACGTAAAGCAACTACCAAGCTGAGCAATTGATACAATAAATTATATTTTTAGAGTTACAGTTGATATACTGTTTTATATGGTAAGTTTGAGTGTCGTCAAAATTTACAAATGTGGCGCTAAAACACAAGAATTTACATGTTTGGCAACATGTAGCACTGCATTTGAAAAATCCCTTGAAATTGAGCCAGGTTACATTAGATTTCTCTAAGCTGAAATAGTTAGGTGAAAGGACATTGCCGAGACAAGGAGCTATTTTGGCAACAATATCACAGCCAGACTATAGGATAAGAGAAAGTATTTTGTCTTTATATAGCACAGGAAAGAATGTAGTAATAATTTGTTTAATGGCAGTAAATTGAGGACTAAATTGGATAGATAAGATTAGGCTTCTTGGAATACGTGCTGTTTGTAAAGGGTTTATTGCCATTATAATAATTAATTAAATTAGCTCTGTTTTTTGAATTGGCAATAATGCGAGTATAAGAAAATAGAAGATAGATTACACTGGCGCTACCTGCAATAAATAGGGGCTCAATGAGTGAAGGCAAAATATATGTTCACTATAAATGGAGGCTGCTGGAGTTGAGCCAGCTGCTGTGCAATAACTGACCAAAAAATGCCCAAAGAATGGTGCAAGTAAAAAGATAATATACAACAACTACCTGCGCCTCCAAAATGGTCTATATAGGAAGAAATCCCCGCACAAGATCTGAATTGGTCGGTGGAAAAAAGTATAGCAATGCTATAGAGTCACATGTAACAATGCAATGTGCTTACTTACGTGATTGCAGGGAAGTGGATCAGGGAAGGAGGAAGTCTTTGCTTCGTGCAGATAATTCCTGGACCGCGCACACAGATGAAGCACACAACGGTGCTGGAGCAGGGAGCGTCCTCCCTGTAGTTGGAGCAGACTTGCTGTGTGAGAGAGTTCACAGTCTGGATACTGCGCGGCGTTCTCAGGCCACGAGGCGACGCTAGTCCGAGGCGGGCGAGACAGGGGGCGGGGCAAAAAAATGGTGACGTCACCTGGGTATAGGAGGCGGGAAGGGTCAAAAACATCCGACGCGTTTCAAAGGTACACAGACCTTCTTCATCAGGGATTAAGACCCATAGTTGGACCAGCCTTATATACATATAGAAGCCCCTCACCCCTCCTCCTTATGAAAGAGATTTAAAAAGAGGTGCTAGTAGTGAAGCATGTGTGAATAGTGATGAGGTGTTAACCCCCTAGAGACCAGATAATATTAGATAATATTATTAAATAATATTAGAGGGTACAAATGGTACTACCTGGTAAATTACTAAAACATGAAGCATTTATTTTTATTTAGTTAAAATGTATATTTGTACCCTACATAAATGTAAATATACCTATTAAACAATTTGATTATAACACCTACTAAATGAATAAAATAAAATAATATTGTTAAAATCCTAATATTAACACAACTCTTAAGATAAGTGTTTGGATAATTTTCTATACGCTTATACGTATGCGTTTACCATCCAACCACTGTTATATGGTAAGGACGAACTACGAGAGTACATTAAAAAAAAGGGTATTATAAAAATGCACTACTGGCAATAGACATTGATTAACGTTAAAAGATTTTTTAAGATTTTAAGAGAACGCATATAGTTCAATCTCCTGGTTTAACCCTGTGGGGGCCAAACTATCCAGGGTGAAAATCCAGTGAGATTCCATCCTAGACTTCTTTTTGATGTAGTCCCCACGCCTCTTATTTTTCTGAATAACCTGTATACCACAAAAGTGGATCCCCCGTACAGATTTGTTGTGATATTCAGAGAAGTGCTTGGAGAGCCCCCAGCTATGCAAATCTGTATGTAGCCAAGTGGGAGGAGTCACACATTTTTCGGTCAGGACAATTATATCCTGGCCTAGTGATGTGGCGTAGATTTATAGATGATGTATTGTTCATCTGGGAGGGGCCACAGGAAGATCTAAACACATTTATTTCTAACCTGAACACGAACTCATTCAGCCTGGAATTTACGTCCACTATCAGTACAAGTAGCGTCAACTTCTTGGATTTGGAAATTTATGTTGAAAATGATGCCATCCATACCAAGTGCCACCACAAAGAGGTGGATGCAAATAGCTACATCGACATCAACAGTTGCCATCTACCTATTTGGCTAACCAACATCCCAAAAGGCCAATTCACACGTGTGAGATGTAATTGTTCAAAGATTCAGGACTATCATAAGGAAACTGAATATTTGACACAGCAATTTGCAGATAAGGGCTATCCTATGTCACTACTACAAAAAATAGAAAAGAAATTGAAAAAGTACCTAGAGATAACCTGGTCCATAATGTTCAACCTGTAAAAACAGATCCACCTACCATCATGGAACAAATTTGGGATTTACCAATTGTCACACAGTTCCACCATAACTATAGACATTTCAGGAACATAATCTCGAAACATTGGTTTATCCTCCAGGGGGATAAGAAAATCGGCGAGTTTTTAGCACCCCGCCCCAAATTTATTTTCAGGAAGGCCCAAACTCTGGGAAATTTGATAGCTACCACAGTTGGAAACACTACAGTTGTTCCAGCAAGTACCTCCTCCAAGGGTTTTGTACCGTGTGGTACATGTGTATGTTGCATCAGGACTAATTTTCATAAAATTAAGCAAACCACCTTTCAAGATGCACATAAAAAACATCTTTTCCAGATTAAGAACCTCATTACATGCCTTACTGCGGTTGTTATCTACATAATCCAGTGCCCATGCAACAAGCTATATGTTGGGCGTACTAAACGTAGGCTTTTGGATCGCATGAGGGAACATTTCAATAATATCAAAAAAGGTTTTATAGGTCACCCACTCTCCAAGCACTTCTCTGAATATCACAACAAATCTGTACGGGGGATCCACTTTTGTGGTATACAGGTTATTCAGAAAAATAAGAGGGGTGGGGACTACATCAAAAAGATGTCTAGGATGGAATCTCACTGGATTTTCACCCTGGATAGTTTGGCCCCCACAGGGTTAAACCAGGAGATTGAACTATATGCGTTCTCTTAAAATCTTAAAAAATCTTTTAACGTTAATCAATAGAGTTGAGCGATACTTTCCGATATCCAAAAGTATCGGAATCGGAATGGTATCGCCGATACCATTAAAATATCGGCGATACCCGATACCGATACCGGAAATCCAATGTAAGTCTATGGGAACAAAATATCGTAACTAAAAAAACCTCTTTCTTTCCTTGTAAACACTAAATGTACACACATAGAATACATATATATATATATATATATAATGTCATTGTGACATATATATATATACATATATGTATAGTTTATACACTTCTACATAGTAAAATATCCTCTGATTCAATTGCCGGGTAAAGCCGGCTTCTGTGAAAAGACAGAAGCACCCGACATGAAATGACACTTGGTGTACAAAGGGTTAACCATGTCTTTCATGTCCTTTGCTATCTGATTTGCACAAACAATTACATCAGTCTATGTGTGCAAAATTTCACACCTGTAGGGGTTAATTAAAGGTGTAAATTCGTTGTAAAAAAAAACAGACTTTTTTGCTACGAATTTACACCTTTAATTAACCCCTACAGGTGTGAAATTTTGCACACTTACACTCATGTAATTGTTTGTGCAAATCAGATATCAAACTACATGAAAAGACATGGTTAACCCTATGTACACCAAGTGTCATTTCATGTCGGGTTCTGCATTTTCACAAAAGCCGGCAATTGAATTAGCGGCTATTATACTATGTAGAAGTGTATGAACTATAAATATAAATATATATATATATGTGTCACAAATTCAATGACATGTATATATATATATATATATATGAGGTGTAAAATTGCTGAAAAAAAATGCGTGGGCTCCCGCCCTATTTTCTCAACCAGACAGACAAAGCCAGTGAGTGGGGCAGATAATAATAGCCCAGAGAGGGACCATTTTTTTTGGCCCCCCCTGGCTACTAACATCTGCCCCCAGACACCCCAGAAAGGGCAAATCTCTAATTAGATTTGCCCTTTCTGGCACTTTGCCCGTCTATTCCCATTGCCCTGTAGCGGTGGCGAATGGGTTAATAAGGGGTTAAAATGACCTTGCAATTGAAAGGTCACTTTAAGCCAGGTTAATAATTGAGAGCTGTCAATTAGACAACTATCAATTATTAATCCTATTGCATGAAATAAAAATAAAACACACACACTTTAATTAAAAATCATTTTAATGAAATAAAGACACATGTTTTTGACCATCTTTTATTTGACTGCAAAAACCATTTCCTGTAATAAAAATAAAATAATAAAGCAAAATTATTCTTACCTATCCCATGCACAGTCAGGTCCCACGGTGTAATCCTTCAGAAAGGGTTAATGTTTACTGCAGGGACAGCAGCTAATGCTGCAGCCTCACAGTAAACCCCCAAATGAATGAGTTCCTCTCCTGGCTGACAGGAGAGGAAGTGGAAAGCTTAATTGATTGCTTTCCACTTTCACTTCAGGTCAGCCAGGGACACAATCAGTGATGTCAGAGGGAACTGGTTAACAAAAATAGGGGATCCCCTCGAAAAAAATTGGCGTGGGGTCCCCCCTATTTTTGTTAACCAGCCAGATGAAGCAGACTGCTGAGGCCTGGATTTTCAGGCTGTTAAGGAGCCAAGATCCATGGACCTTGCCAGCCTGATAATACCAGGCCACAGCAGTCTGCATATCTTGGCTGATTAACAAAAATAGGGGATCCCCTCGAAAAATGTGGCGTGGGGTCCCCCCTATTTTTGTTAACCAGCCAGATGAAGCAGACCGCTGAGGCCTGGATTTTCAGGCTGTTAAGGAGCCAAGATCCATGGACCTTGCCAGCCTGATAATACCAGGCCACAGCAGTCTGCATATCTTGGCTGATTAACAAAAATAGGGGATCCCCTCGAAAAAAATTGGCGTGGGGTCCCCCCTATTTTTGTTAACCAGCCAGATGAAGCAGACCGCTGAGGCCTGGTTTTTCAGGCTGGTAAGGATCCAATATCCATGGACCTTGCAAGCCTGATAATACCAGGCCACAGCAGTCTGCTTAGCTTGGCTGGTTAACAAAAATAGGGGATCCCCTCGAAAAAAAAACGGCGTGGGGATCCCCCCTATTTTTGTTAACCAGCCAAGTAAAATGCAGACTGCTGCGGCCTGGTATTAAAAGACTGTCAAGGCCCATGGATTTTGGCCCTCAACAGCCTGATAATACCAGGCTACAGCAGCCCCACATTTGGCGCATCAAAAGATGTGCCAATTGTGGCACTTTAACCGGCTCTTCCCACTTGCCCTGTAGCGGTGGCAAGTGGGGTAATAAGGGGTTAATGTCACCGTTGATTGCACGGTGACAATAAGCCCGGTTAATAATGGAGAGGCGTCAATAAGACACCGATCCATTATTAATCCCAAAGTTTTTAAATGTTTAAAAAAAAAACACAGCAAGAAAAAAGTATTTTAACCCCTTAATGTCCACTGACGTGCAGAGTCCGTCATGGCAAGGTGCCAGTTCCGGCACCAGGACGGACTCTGCACGTCATGGCTTTGATCTACCACTGCGTGTAAACACGCAGTGGTAGATCAGTGCCGACAGCTGTCACAGACAGCTGACAGGCACGGCAAGCGGTGCGGGGACCTTTGCCGTCGGTCCCCGCACCCACAGCGCTGTGATTGGTCAGTCAATCTGACTGACCAAACACAGCAGCGATCGTGCAGGAGAAGTTGAAATTTCAGCTTCCCCAGCGCGATCAGTGCAGGAGCCAGCGCTGCAGTGGCCAGGCTTCCTGCATTGACAGCCAGGAGCGGAGCCCCCACCGCCCCTGGCTGTTAACCCCCTGACTGCTGCGATCCAGCGCGATCGCAGAGCTCAGGGGGGAGGCAGAGGGTCGGGAGCTCCCTCTGCCTCAGATCAGCGCCACCGCAATGTATTTGCAGGGCCTGATCTCTGCCTTGATGACCCGGGGGTTGTCATGACAACCTCCGGGTCATCTAGCTACGGAAGCTGCTGTGATCATGTCACAGCAGCTTTCCCCATAGGTACAATGCATTGCAATGCCAGAGCATTGCAATGCATTGTAACTGCAATAAAAAGTAAAAAAAGTGAAAGTCCCATAAAGGGACAAGTTAAAAAAAATCATTTTTTTAAAAAAATTGTAAGAAAAATATAAAAAAATAATTAAAAAAAAAAAACCCTAAAAAATACACATTTTTATGTAATAAAAAAAATAAAAAACAAAAAACATACACATGTTAGGTATCGCCACGTCCGTAAAAATCCCATCTATAAAAGCGTAACCCTAGTTAACCCCTTCAGTGAAAGCCGTAAAAAAAAACACAAAAAAGTAGTAAATTATACTTTTTCCAAGCGGCATCATTATACCGCTTGGAAAAAGTGCAATAACACGCGATCAAAAAGTCAGATATAAATAAACATGGTACCGCTGAAAACGTCATCTTGTCCCGCAAAAAACAAGCTGCTATACAGCATCATCAGCAAAAAAATAAAAAAGTTATAGCTCGCGGAATAAACTGATGCAAAAATAATTATTTTTTCTATAAAATTTTTTATTGTGTAAAAAACGCCAAAACATAAAAAAAATATATAAATGAGGAATCGCCGTAACCATAGTGACCCGAAGAATAAAGCTGCTTTATCAATTTTACCACACACGGAACAGAGGAAAAAAAAAAAAAAAAAAACAATTCCTGAATTGCTGGTTTTTGTTCATTCTGATTCCACAAAAATCGGAATAGGAAACGATCAAAAAACGTTATGTGCCTGAATATGGTACCAATAAAAACGTCAGCTCGTCCCGCAAAAAATAAGCCCATAGATAACTCTGTCGGCCGAAATATGGAAAAATTATAGCTCTCAAAATATGGCGATGCAAAAATTTCTTACAAAAAATTATTCCAAAAAAAAGCATCTTTTAGTGTGTGACAGAAGCTAAACATGAAAAAAGGGTGTAAATCTGGTATCGCTGTAATCGCACCGATCCGAGGAATAAAGTCGCCTAATCACTAATACCGCACGAGGAACGGCGCAAAAAAGAAAACCAATTCTTCACCTTTTGTGGATTTGTTCATTGTGCCTCCCAAATATCGCAGTAAGGCGATCACAGTGGTTCCCCCCCACATATGGGGTATCTGCGTACTCAGGACAAAATGCACAATAGCTTTTGGGGCCCTATTTCTCCTGTTACCCTTAGAAAAATAAAAATTTGGGGCAAAAAGATTATTTTTGTGGAAAAAAATATGATATTTTTATTTTCACGGCTCTACGTTATAAACTTCTGTGAAGCACTTGGGGGTTCAAAGTGCTCACCACACATCTAGCTAAGTTCCTTGGGGGTATAGTTCCCAAAATGGAGTCACTTGTGGGGGGTTTCTACTGTTTAGGCACATCAGGGGCTTTCCAAACGTGACATGACACCCGCAGACCATTCCATCAAAATCTGCATTTGAAAAAGGCGCTCCTTCCCTTTCCAGCTCTGCCATGCGTCAAAATAGTGGTTTCCCCCCACATATGGGATATCAGCGTACTCAGGACAAATTGCACAATAGCTTTTGGGGTCCTATTTCTCCTGTTACCCTTATAAAAATAAAAATTTGGGGGAAAAAAGATTATTTTTGTGGAAAAAAATATGATATTTTTATTTTCACGGCTCTATGTTATAAACTTCTGTGAAGCACTTGGGGGTTCAAAGTGCTCACCACACATCTAGATAAGTTCCTTGGGGGGTCTAGTTTCCAAAATGGAGTCACTTGTGGGGGGTTTCTACTGTTTAGGCACATCAGGGGCTTTCCAAACGTGACATGACACCCGCAGACCATTCCATCAAAATCTGCATTTGAAAAAGGCGCTCCTTCCCTTTCCAGCTCTGCCATGCGTCAAAATAGTGGTTTACCCCCACATATGGGGTATCAGCGTACTCAGGACAAATTGCACAATAACTTTTGGGGTCCTGTTACCCTTTGGAAAATAACAATTGGGGGTGGAAAGATCATTTTTGTGGAAAAGATATGATTTTTTAATTTTACTGCTCTACGTTATAACCTTCTGTGAAGCCCTTGGGGTTCAAAGCTCTCACCACACATCTAGATAAGTTCCTTGGGGGTCTAGTTTCCAAAATGGGGTTACTTGTGGGGGGTTTCCACTGTTTAGGCACACAGGGGCTCTCCAAATACGACATGGCGTCCAATCTCAATTCCAGCCAAAAAAGTCAAATGGCGCTGCTTCCCTTCCGAGCTCTGCCATGCACCCAAATAGTGGTTTACCCCCACATATGGGGTATCAGCGTACTCAGGACTAATTGCACAATAACTTTTGAGGTCCTTTTATCCTTTGGAAAATAAAAATTGGGATGAAAAGATCATTTTTGTGGAAAAAAATATGATTTTTTTAATTTTACGGCTCTACGTTATAACCTTCTGTGAAGCCCTTTGGGGTTCAAAGCTCTCACTACACATTTAGATAAGTTACTTGGGGGTCTAGTTTCCAAAATGGGGTCACTTGTGGGGGTTTCCACTGTTTAGGCACACAGGGACTCTCCAAATGCGACATGGCGTCCAATCTCAATTCCAGCCAAAAAAGTCAAATGGCGCTGCTTCCCTTCCGAGCTCTGCCATGCGGCCAAATAGTGGTTTACCCCCACACATAGGGTATCGCTGTACTCAGGAGAAATTGTACAACAAATATTGTGGTTCATTTTCTACTGATACCCTTGACAAAATGTTAAAAAATTGTGTCGAAAGAAAAATTTTGGGAAAAAAAGTTAAATGTTAATTTTTTCCTTCCACATTGCTTCAATTCTTGTGAAGTACCTAAAGGGTTAATAAACTTCTTGAATGTGGCTTTGAACACGCTGAGGGTGCAGTTTTTAGAATGGTGTCACTTTTGGGTATTTTCTGTCATATTGACCCCTCAAATTCACTTCAAATGTGAGGTGGTCCCTAAAAAAAATGGTTTTGTAAATTTTGTTGGAAAAATGAGAAATTGCTGGTGAACTTTTAACACTTATAACTTCCTAACAAAAAAAAATTTTGGTTCCAAAATTGTGCTGATGTAAAGTAGACATGTGGGAAATGTTATTTATTAACTAATTTTTGTGACATATCTCTCTGATTTAATGGCATAAAAATTAAAAGTTTGAAAATTGCAAAATTTTCAAACTTTTTGCCATATTTCCGTTTTTTTCATAAATAAACGCAAGTTATATTGAAGAAATTTTACCACTATCATGAAGTACAATATGTCTCGAGAAAACAATCTCAGAATCGCCAAGATCCGTTGAAGCGTTCCAGAGTTATAACCTCATAAAGAGACAGTGGTCAGAATTGTAAAAATTGGCCTGGTCTTTAACCTACAAAATGGCTTGGTCTTTAAGGGGTTAATGAAATAAAAGAGACAACACAGTTTTCATTTATTTTATTACTCTCTCATTCCTGCGACGCCATCGATCTCCTGTAAAAAAAGAAAAAAAACAAACCAACAGTATACCACCTGTCCGACGCAGTCCATAGTAACGAGTGTCCCACGACGATCCAGCTCTGCTACATCGAAATGCCAGGCAGAGCCTGACATCCCGGCGCAGCACAGCTGCTTACCTGCTTCCCGGCGGTGACGTCATCGGACTGACTGCTTTACGGCCGGGATTACCCAGCAGTCACTGCAGTTATCGCGAGAAACTGCATGTGACCGCCGGGGAGAAGAGGATGGCGGCCATGAAGCAGTCCAGGCCGTGACCGCCGGAGATCTTCTGCCAGGTAAGTGCCGCTGACTCCTGACAGACCCGACCGACGGACACTGACAGTGACAGTGACATTCCGATTCCGGTATCCGATATGACGAAAATATCGGTACTCGGAATCGGAATTCCGATACAGCCAATATCGGCCGATACCCGATATTTGCAGTATCGGAATGCTCAACCCTATTAATCAATGTCTATTGCCAGTAGTGCATTTTTATAATACCCTTTTTTTAATGTACTCTCGTAGTTCGTCCTTACCATATAACAGTGGTTGGATGGTAAACCCATACGTATAAGCGTATAGAAAATTATCCAAACACTTATCTTAAGAGTTGTGTTAATATTAGGATTTTAACAATATTATTTTATTTTATTTTATTCATTTAGTAGGTGTTATAATCAAATTGTTTAATAGGTATATTTACATTTATATACGGATAAAAATATCCAAATGGGGGACAACATTATGCAAAAAAAGCCTACAGAAAACAGGTACAGGTACAGTTGGTAGTGTTCAATAGTGAATATATCCGTATATCATGCTTAAAGCCACATTGACAAACAAGGGGTTATGTATAGTGTTGAGCGATACGATACTGCAAATATCGGGTATCGGCCGATATTAGCTCTATCGGCCTTTCGATAATTCGTTTCGATATTTTCGTCTTATCGAATACCGGAATCGGATTTGTCACTGTCACTGTGAGTGTCCGTCGGTCGGGTCTGTCAGGAGTCAGCGGCACTTACCTGGCAGAAGATCTCCCGCGGTCACGTCCTGGACTGCTTGATGGCCGCCATTATCTTCTCCCTGGCGGTCACATGCAGTTTTTTCGCGATAACTGCAGTGACTGCAGGGTAATCCCGGGCGTAAACCAGTCCGATGACGTCACCGCCGGGGAAGCAGGTAATCAGCTGTGCTGCGCCGGGATGACAGGCTCTACCTGTCATTCTGATGTAGCAGAGCTGGATCGTCGTGGGACACTCGTTACTATGGACTGCGTCGGTCAGGTGGTATACTTTTTTTTTTTTTTTTCATTTTTTTACAGGAGATCGATGGCGTCGCAGGATGAGACTGTAATAAAAAAAATGAAAACTGTGTTTTGTTTTTTTTTATTAAATTAAAAAACTTTTTTATGAACATTCACCCGTCCGGGTACATCAACAAGTTAACTATTTACATACAGGGACCCTGTCCGGGTTATTTATAATTCTTTGGCAGGGGTGTTCCAGGTACCACCTGGTACTCTTCTGATGCTTGCCAAACATCCGAGGCACCAAGGACCACCAGGACCTGATGACGTCGTGTGGCCTGTACAGTCAAGTCGTGACCCGCTATCTGGGTCTGTGTGGCCACCTCTTTCATCTCCCTCCGGGTCTGGAACCCTATGTCCCGGACTGAACGAACCCCAGGGGGCCTAACAGGTGCCGGGTACGGGCCAGCTATACTTATCATGTCCATAGCTGGGGCTGCTGAGGAGACCACTGAGGGAGGCTGGGGAGATTTATGGCGTGGGGTGGGCACTTTTGCAGATGCCTGGATGTGGGAGGCTGAAGGCTCCGAGGGTCTCACAGGTTCCTGACACTCTGGGGAGTAGGGGTCGCACCTGGTAACATTTAGGGCGTACCATCCATTGTAACCCCAGTGTCGGGTGTAAGTCACCAAGTCTCCTGGCAACAGGTCCCTCCCCGGGTGTCCTTCTGGGAGGTGAGCCTCCACGTCCTGCCTGTTCACAAAAACTTCTAAATAAAGTCCAGGCTCCTGGATGAAGCCCCAACCACCTTTCAATTTAAAGCTCCGAACTGCACCCTTACGCCGCGGCTCCCACAGGGTTCCTTTATCTTTTCTCATCCGTCCTTCTCTGCCCGGTCCTTCTCCAGCTGACGTTGGCGAAGCTTTTGGGATTCTCGCTGCTCCCTTTGTCGCTCTGCTTCCCGCTCCCAACGTCTCCACTCTTCCTCCTGACGCCGGTTGTAATTCTCCTCCACCAGCTGCTCCATGTCTCCACCATCAAATGCCAGCTTACAGTGTCCGGTTTGCGGCAGCTCTCCTGGCGCCCCCCAGTCCTGGCGGCGCTCACCTGCGGAGGAAGCAGCAGGCTCTGGAACAGATGACAGTCGGGGCTCCGGTACAGGCAGGTAGACCTCTGGTGCCTGCGCGGCCTCCTCCATGAGGACGGGTGTCGCTTCTTCTGTCTCAGCGACGGGGGCAGACAGCGGGATCTGGGTGCTGCCGGTGCAGAGTTTTTTGCAGGAACGGGTGCCTCCACTGCGACAACGTCAACCGGATCACATTGCAAGGGCTCCTCTACTAGAACGGGTGCCTCACCTTCCGGTACAGACACTTCAGGTAAGAGGGATTGGCGCCGCTCCAAGTTTATTTTTAGGGCACACCAGCTGGCTTCCATCCTGGCGACCTCCTCCCGGTGCCGGGCCAATCCTCTTAGGGTATCCTCCGCTTCTTGCAGCGTAGGAGGGTTTCCAGGCCGGGGTGCCCAACGGTGGTTCCGTGGCGATCGGGTCGCTTTGTGGGGGGAGAGCTCTGAGTCTGACTGCTCCATCCCTTCACACTTCTGCTCGTGTCCATTAGCCATCTCTGCCAAGTCACATGTGTCATTAGCATCAGGAGAGGGCCCCTCTTTTGTAGGGAGGCGGGACCTTCGCGTTAGTTTCCGCACACTGATGAGGATGAGGAAGCGGAACTGAAGAGCTGTGGGGCACGATCTTACCTTGCAGTACCATTTAGAGCCATCGTTTTCGCGTCACTGAGTGAGTGTACAACCCACGAAGAGCACGCCCTTCTTCTTCACCAGTGCCTCGTCGTGACGCAGATATGGCTGAAAAATGGCAAATACATTCTCTGATGATTTTAGCAATTCTCAAGCACAAAACCAGTTCAATTCAGGCACACAGGACTCGCTTATAGCGAGCTACAGAATCCTGTTTGTGACGCCCAAGTTGAGTCGCACAGAGCCAGAGGTTTTGGGGGTACTCGGCACCGAGCCCGTCGACTTCTATGGGGTATGTCACGGCTTTACCCGGCAATTGAATCAGAGTCTATTTTACTATGTAGAAGTGTATAAACTATAAATATATGTATATATATATGTCACAATGACATGTATATATATATATATGTATTCTATGTGTGTATATTTTGTGTTTACAACGAAAGAAAGGGGTTTTTTGTTGCAATATTTTGTTCCCATAGACTTACATGGGAGTTCCGGTATCGGAATCGGATATCGACGATATTTAGTGATATTGACGATACAATTTCGATACGATATTTTTAGATATCGAGCAGTATCGCTCAACACTAGTTATGTATAATTAATGTCTATCACATATACCACAGTGCATAGATTTTTAAGTAAAATATCCCAAAACATATCTGTTAGCATAGGGTTAAAACGGACATAAAGATTGCCCTCCTACCAATAAAGCTAGCATTTAAATGTTTGCTATGCAAGTGCAGAGCATGCAGCAAGTGCTATAATATGTGCAGTAACCTGCATAACAATGCACAAAAAAGTTTTTAAAGTGTTGAAAATAGTAAGCTGCTGGTAGGAGACCGTACCTGATTGCGGCTGCAGCACCCCTGACGCACGTTTCGCGTTTAGCTTGTTCACAAGGAGCGAGCGTGTGTATGCATAAGTTCTTTGTTAGATCTTTATATAGGACCCGGTGTTTCAATATCAGCGTTTCAGCTGACATACTGCCTGACATCAGCATAGGGAGGCATCACATGACACTCGGCCCAACCCTCTGCTCGACGCGTCAGAGTAGGGGCAGGCACAAGTGCCGAGGAGGACGCGCTGCCATAGCGACCGCAAAAGCAGGAAGTCAGCTGGAGAGCCCATCACCGTATGTTAGAAAGCAATGCTGCATGCCTGCAATTTACATGTGAGTAAGAGTAAAATAGGTAGTACAATGCCTTAATCTTATACCATCATATCGATCATATATATACACATCAGCAATAAAGCGTCAAAAAAAGTACACTGCCATAGTGAAAAAAGGCAGGAAATCGACTAAAAAAAGGATATATCACCGCCATTACAAGACTATGTTGCATGCCTATATATTACATGTAAGCAGGGATACAGATATAAATAGTTTACTACTTATATGTCATCATAACTGACCAAACCACTTACAAAGAGATAAGACTGTAATATATTGAGGAGGGATATACATAGAAAAACAAAGATAAATAAAAAAAAAAAAAATAGGATCATGATAATGATCACCCAAATATTAAAGTGATACAATAATAATATAAATGCCCTAATACTAGGTACATAATGTGAATATATGAAAAAAAAAAAAAATTAAAAAGTAATAAGTGCATCATATATAAAGTGTACAGTCATGGCCAAAAGTTTTGAGAATGACACAAATATTATATTTTCACATGATCTGCTGCCCTCTGGTTTTTATGTGTGTTTGACAGATGTTTTTTATCACAGACAGAAATATAAATTGCAAACATATGAGTAATAAAAGCTTATATTAACAGTTAGAATGAGTTAATGCAGCAAGTCAACATTTGCAGTGTTGACCCTTCTTCTTCAGGACTTCTGCAATTCTCCCTGGCATGCTCTCAATCAACTTCTGGACCAAATCCTGACTGATAGCAGTCCATTCTTACACAATCAATGCTTTCATTTTGTCAGAATTTTTAGGTTTTTGTTTGTCCACCCGTCTCTTGATGATTGACCACAAGTTCTCAATGGGATTAAGATCTGGGGAGTTTCCAGGTCATGGACCCAAAATCTCTATGTTTTGTTCCCTGAGCCATTTAGTTATCACCTTTGCTTTATGCAAGGTGCTCCATCATGCTGGAAAAGGCATTGTTGATCGCCAAACTGCTCTTGGAGGGTTGGGAGAAGTTGCTGTTGGAGGACATTCTGGTACCATTCTTTATTCATGGCTGTGTTTTTAGGCAAGACTGTGGAGAGAGCCGATTCCCTTGGCTGAGAAGCAACCCCACACATGAATGGTTTCAGGATGCTTAACAGTTGGCATGAGATAAGACTGGTGGTAGCGCTCACCTTGTCTTCTCCGAATGAGGCGTTTTCCTGATGTCCCAAACAATCGAAAAGGGGATTCATCAGAGAAAATAACTTTATCCCAGTCCTCAGCAGTCCACTGCCTGTACATTTTGCAGAATATCAGTCTGTCCATGATGTTTTTTCTGGAGAGAAGTGGCTTCTTTGCTGCCCTCCTTGAGACCAGGCCTTGCTCCAAGAGTCTCCGCCTCACAGCGCGTGCAGATGCACTCACACCTGCCTGCTGCCATTCCTGAGCAAGCTCTGTACTGCTGGTAGCCCGACCCTGCAGCTGAAACACTTTTAAGAGATGGTCCTGGCGCTTGCTGGTCTTTCTTGGGCGCCCTGGAGCCTTTTTGGCAACATTGGAACCTCTCTCCTTGAAGTTCTTGATGATGCGATAGATTGTTGACTGAGGTGCAATCTTTCTAGCTGCGATCCTTTTCCCTGTTAGGCCATTTTTGTGCATTGCAATGATGACTGCACGTGTTTCTTTAGAGATAACCATGGTTAACAGAAGAGAAACAATGATGCCAAGCACCAGCCTCCTTTTAAAGTGTCCAGTGGTGTCATTCTTAATCATGACAGATTGATCTCCAGCCATGTCCTCATCAACACCCACACCTGTGTTAATGGAGCAATCACTGAAAACAGTTAGCTGGTCCTTTTAAGGCAGGGCTGCAATGATGTTGAAATGTGTTTTGGGGGATAAAGTTCATTTTCTAGCCAAATATTGACTTTGCAAGTAATTGCTGTTAAGCTGATCACTCTTTATAACATTCTGGAGTATATGCAAATTGCCATTAGAAAAAGTGAAGCAGTAGACTTTGCAAAAATTAATATTTGTGTCATTCTCAAAACTTTTGGCCATGACTGTATGTCATATAATGATGTTAGTGCCCTAATAATAAACATATACTGTGAGTATAGAAATAAAGAAAAAAAAATAAAAATTTTTACAAGTATTATTACGTGCATTATATATAAAGTGTACGTCATATACATGAATATGCAAACTACAAAAATCCTTATAAAATGCAAGAAAAATATACCAAATTTATACATATATATATAAACATAAAGTGCACAATATGTGTGGCTTTAAGCATGATATACGGATATATTCACTATTGAACACTACCAACTGTACCTGTACCTGTTTTCTGTAGGCTTTTTTTGCATAATGTTGTCCCCCATTTGGATATTTTTATCCGTATATGTATTTTAAAAATGTTCTAAATAAAATTTGTATTTTTATAGTGGAAAAAGCTTCCTATGATTTTTTGAAATTTGTTGATATTTGGAAGCACTATTTGGATCTAGGCAATAAATGTACTGTGATTTCTATGATCTTATGCTGTACTTAGTTTACAGTTTTTTTTTTCTTTTTGTCAGATGGATACTAAGGCTAAAGACCAGGATTGGTTATCATGCTTAGATACTGTGTTTAATGGGGGCACTATGCAGGTTGACACTTCTGAGAATGGGCAGAAATCAGATTTAAAAAGCTCTATTAAATCCTCCCTAAAGAAGGGCTCGAACATGGTGGAACAAAGCATCTTTGGAGAATTACCTTGCTAAAGGGTTAATTCCCAGGGGTCTACGTGTACGCATTATGCCATCTTTTCCCGTTGAGGATAATACTTTCAAGGCTAGGTGGGAAGAAGCATGCACCACATGTTCTAAATCACTGATAGAACTTCTCATAGGCAATAATAAAAAAACTTTGGATAAAGTGGACTCTGAAATAGAAAATATACGTCTTAAACTCCAACAAAAATTGTCAGCTGTTGAGATGGAAACACTCAATAAGGATATTGATTCACAATCATTAATTTGGGAGAAAGAGATTAAGGAAACGAAAGCAAAAAAATTTCAGAGAGATCTCCAAGATTTTAAAAATGGCACAGTCTATAGGTGGCAGTCATCGGCTAAAAGTGGATATGCTAGCACCAGATCTATATCCCTCTCATCATTGTCTTCTAAAGAGGACGAGGATATCCAACAGCGAAGCTATAATTTGCGCAGAAATTACGGAAGAAGAATGAACCCCAAGGAACGTGATAGGCGCTATAATGCTTCCTCCAATTCTAAACTGCAGGTGATTAACCTTTCCCAAAATTGAACTAACACACCTCAGATAGAGGTCTCAGTTTAGGCCCTATCATTTTCACCCACTGTTTCCTTTTAATTCTTTTTGCAGCGGTAAAAGATTTGCATTTATTTGCTCGTAAATTAGTTTTAAAAAAAACTGCATGAGAAATCTAATACAGAGGAGCATTGGAGGGAGCAAGAATTACAGGCAATAGCCAATTTAGAGGAACTTCAGGAAGAGCAGGAGGACGACACTATGGTAGGTAAATTTAACCCCCCCATCCCTAAGAAATTCCACCATTAATCTATATCCCAACATGAAATTTTTGTAAAACTGGTAACACAAGGTTTTGAAATATTTCAAGTAGAATTATACATGACAATCTCACTAGGGATCAAGAACAGCACTTAGGGATTTGAAAAAACTAAAAAGGGAGTTGACAATAAAACCTGCTGATAAAGGAGGAATGTGGTGATTTGGCCACATAAAGCATATGAAAAAGAGGTTTTCCCCCGTCAGCTTAGAGACATAAGATGCTATCAAAAACTGACTTTAATCCTCGCATAAATTTCAGGGAGAATTGCAAGGAATCCTTAATGAGGCCTTCTATGAAGGCATTATCACTAAGGACCAACAAAAACATCTATGCCGGAGTATCCTAAAATGGCATGTATCTATTTACACCAAAGATACACAAAGATGCGGTCAACCCCCCTGACGTCCCTCGTCTCGGGAATGGCAATCTCTGTGAAGACAATCACCAGTACCTTGATTTCTATTTAAAAACCATTGGTAGGCAATCTTCCATCTTATGTCAAGATCGGGGGTGTGCTAAGAAAAATAGAAGATTGCCACTAGATGACGATATGTGGCTGGTCACCATGGACGTTGAATCGTTATACACTTCTATTCAACATAGGATGGCCTTGCAGCTGTTGAAACTTTTTTGCATCAATCCAATTATGATATTCAATTTATCCACTTCCTTCTTAGACTCCTCAAATTTGCATTGGAGCATAATTTTTTTACCTTTAGAGGAAACATTTATCTCCAAAGCAAGGAACAGCAATGGGGCGGCGTTTTCATCATCTTATGCAAATCTTTTCTTAGGTAAATGGGAACAATCAATTTTTTTCACCAATCCAGTGGTTTTACATTGAGGGAGCTCTGCTATGGGCCCGTTATATTGACGACGTCCTGCCATATGGCAGGGCAATGAACAGGATCTTTTTGGCCTTTGTCACATTCTTAATGATAAACAACTTGAACATCAAATTGACTTTAAATATAGCCAATCCCATATAGTTTCCTAAAATATTAATATCTAGAGGTGATAAAGGCATTTTGGAAACGGATGTTTTCAGAAAAGAAACAGCAGTAAATTCTATACTACATGCGAATTCAGCACACCCTCTGCCACTGTGAATGGCATACCTACGGGCCAATTTTGCGGGCCAGAAGAATTTGTTCCACGGAAGCAAGTTCACCAAACAAGCACAACTTCTTTCAAACAGATTTGAAGAAAGAGGCTATTCAAAAAGGAGTATAAAGAAAGGTTTTACTAGGGCCAGAAGGACAAATAGGAATCAATTGTTACAGCCAAGTGAGAAACCAACAAAGAATCTAAAGTAAGATTCATTTCCACATATAACCATCAGTGGATGAAAATGAAAAATGTTTGGATCAATACTGGCCCATCCTTCGAATGGATTGCACCACTGCGAGACATGTTCCCTTGCAGCCATCTATTACTTATAGACGCTCACCCAACTTAAAGGATTTGCTCGTTTTACAGCCATTATGCTGAACTTTAACAAATAAAACCTTTGGCTCTGTGGTCCTAAGGGGTTTTTACCATGTGGGAAATGCATAGCCTGCCCAACATGTCACGAGCTCTCGACTTCCTGTCAAGTGACGGTAAGAAGAAATTGTTATTACTCAGCACATCACCTGCGACTCTATAGGCGTAGTATACTATGCAGTATGTCCATGTCCAAAAATCTACATTGGACTTACCTCTAGACCTTTAAAAATCAGGGTCAGGTAACACTATCATGATATATTGAAGGCTTTGGATGAGGATGATTGGGCTTCCATGAAACCTATACCCAGGCATTTCAAAAGATACCATGATTGTGATGCTAAGTTGCTAAAAGTCACGGGGATTGACAGGTACACATTTTATTTTCGGGGAGGCAATTGGAGAAAGACACTTCGCAAATGGAGGCCCGCTGGATTTTAGTGTACAAGTCTTGTGCAACCAGCGGGTCTTAATGAAGTTCTGAGCTATGCCCCATTCTTATAGTCCTTTTTGTTCTTTGTTTGTTGTTTTGTTTTTAACTATATATTTTATTATGTGCTATTTTAGATTACATACATACCTGTTGACACTGTGTTCTTTTTGGACCCGATGGATCTTCTGGGAGAGGCTTGTGAGGGCGACTCTGTTCTGCGACCCAAATACTCTTCGATGGCATTTTTGAGGGGCGTGAAGAGAAGAAGAATAATTAGAAGAAATAAGGACATTTATGGTTTTTTTTTTTTTTCTATGATACATTTATTAAATCACACATATTGTGCACTTTATGTTTATATACACTGGTATAAATATTGGCACATTTTTCCTTGCAATTTATAAGGATTTTTGTAGTTTGCATATTCATGTATATGAACGTACACTTTATATATAATGCACGTAATAATACTTCTAAAAAATTTTTTTTTTTTTTCTTTATTTCTATACTCACAGTATATTTTATTATTAGGGCGCTAAACATCATTGTATGACATACACTTTATTATGATGCACTTATTACTTTTTAATTTTTTTTTTTTTCATATATTCACATTATGTACATAGTATTAGGGCATTTAATATTATTATTGTATCACTTTAAATATTTGGGTGATCATTATCATGATCCTATTTTTTTTTTTTTATTTTATCTTTGTTTTTTTATGTATATCCCTCCTCTTTTCCTAACCTCCTCAATATATTACAGTCTTATCTCTTTGTAAGTGGTTTGGTCAGTTATGATGACATATAAGTAGTAAACTATTTATATCTGTATCCCTGCTTACATGTAATATATAGGCATGCAACATAGTCTTGTAATGGCGGTGATATATCCTTTTTTTTAGTCGATTTCCTGCTTTTTTCACTATGGCAGTGTACTTTTTTTGCGCTTTATTGTTGATGTGTATATATATGATCGATATGATGGTATAAGAGTAAGGCATTGTACTATCTATTTTACTCTTACTCACATGTAAATTGCAGGCATGCAGCATTGCTTTCTAACATACGGTGATGGGCTCTCCAGCTGACTTCCTGCTTTTTGCGGTCGCTTGGCAGTGCGTCCTCCCGGCACTTGTGCCTGCCCCTACTCTGACGCGTCGAGCAGAGGGTTGGGCCGAGTGTCATGTGATGCCTCCCTATGCTGACATCAGGCAGTATGTCAGCTGAAACGCTGATATTGAAACACCGGGTCCTATATAAAGATCTAAAAAAGAACTTATGCATACACACGCTCCCTTGTAAAACAAGCTAAACGCGAAACGTGGTCAGGGGTGCTGCAGCCGCAATCAGGTACGGTCTCCTACCAGCAGCTTACTATTTTCAACACTTTATAAACTTTTTTGTGCATTGTTATGCAGGTTTACTGCACATTTATAGCACTTGCTGCATGCTCTGCACTTGCATAGCAAACATTTAAAATGCTAGCTTTATTGGTAGGAGGGCAACTTTATGTCCGTTTTTAACCCTATGCTAACAGATAGTTTTAGGGATTTTTTTACTTAAAAATCTATGCACTGTGGTATATGTGATAGACAATAAATAACATAACCCCTTGTTTGTCAATGTGGCTTTAAGCATGATATACGGATATATTCACTATTGAACACTACCAACTTTTACCTGTACCTTTTTTTTTGTAGGCTTTTTTTTGCTTAATGTTGTCCCCCATTTGGATACTTTTATCCGTATATGTATTTTAAAAATGTTCTAAATAAAATTTTGTATTTTTATAGTGGAAAAAGCTTCCTATGATTTTTTGAAATTTGTTGATATTTGGAAGCACTATTTTGAATTTAGGCAATAAATTTACTGTGATTTATATTTACATTTATGTAGGGTACAAATATACTTTTTAACTAAAATAAAAATAAATGCTTCATGTTTTAGAAATTTTACCAGGTAGTACCATTTGTACCCTCTAATATTATTTAATAATATTATCTAATATTATCTGGTCTCTAGGGGGTTAACACCTCATCACTATTCACACATGCTTCATACTAGCACCTTTTTTAAATCTCTTTTAAAAGAGGGGGGACGAGGGGCTTCTATATGTATATAAGGCGGGTCCAACTATGGGTCTTAATCCCTGTTGAAGAAGGCCCTGTGTACCTTTGAAACGCGTCGGATGTTTTTGACCCTTCCCGCCTCCTATACTCAGGTGACGTCACCATTTTTTTGCCCCGCCCCTGTTCTCGCCCGCCTCGGACTAGCGGCGCCTCGTGGCCTGAGAACGCCGCACAGTATCCGGACTGTGAACGCTCTCACACAGCAAGTTGCTCCAACTACAGGGAGGACGCTCCCTGCTCCAGCCCGTTGTGTGCTTCATCTGTGGCGCGGTCCAGAAATTATCTGCACGAAGCAAAGACTTCCTCCTTCCCTGATCCACTTCCCTGCAATCACGTAAGTAAGCACATTGCATTGTTACATGTGACTCTATGCATTGCTAAACTTTTTTCCACCGACCAATTCAGATCTTTGCGGGGATTTCTTCCATATAGACCATTTTGGAGGCGCAGGTAGTTGTTGTATATAATAATGCGAGTATGATTGAGTGTCCAGCTGGGTTAACCCTATTAATCAGTCTGGTTTCTGCTTTAAACTATCTTATATTTTGCGATTCAAACTGCACTACAGTTGCAGAAAACTCTAAAGTATTCACCAACCGGTATGGATTTGATAGTACTGTATGTACTGTGTGACTACTAGTTGCATGGAGAATTGTGTTTCCCGCAGTCAATTTTTATACATGGATGTAATTATATTCTAATTTAAAGAGCCAGTAAGTTGCAGATATAGAAATTTAATAATTGTAGGATGAAATTAGGAGTAAAATCTAAGGTTATAATTGTTAGTATTAAGATATTCAATAAAGGAAGGTATATCAGAAATATCTCCACAGCAAATTAATAGGAGATCATCAATGAAAGGAAATGACCGCACCATTGATTGTTTTGAAGAATGGGTTTGATGTTTGCACAAATATTGTTGTTCCCAAAAGGACCTACAAGATTTGCTAGAGAAAGGGAAAAATTAGTACCCATAAAAACTCATTGATGTGGAGATAATATATTGATCAAATACAAAAAAAAATTGAGCACCATTAAAAATTTGGTAGTGTGCAAAATGTACCCTATACTTAAGAAAATTCAGTGCTTGTAAAGGAACTGGTTGGGGATAGAGGTATAAAGTGAGGCACATCACAACTGAGCCATGTAAATTTGAAGTGTCATTTTTTACTTGAAAAATAACTAAAATTGTCAGAAGAGTCCCGGGGAAAACCCTGGGTACGTTGTGCGAGTGGAGAAGAAATCAACTTTCCCCTAATGTCATTGGGGGCCCCAACCTGTAATAATAGGTGTCATAAGGGGGAAAAATCCCCTTTAAAAATTCTGAACCACATTTGCCCATTAAAAAAAACAGACAAATTTAATTTATAAGGCAAAAAACCTTTAACCCCAACTAAAGGCCCTTTTCCCGTTTTTGCATTTTATTTTTTGCTCCCCTTCTTTCCCGAGCCCCTAATTTTTATTTTTTGGTCAAAAAAGGCCATGTGAGGTTTTTTTTTAATGACAAATTGTACTTTTGAACAAAACATTGGGTTTTAACATATTGTGCACTGTAAAACAGGAAAAAAAAATTGAAGGCGGTGAAAATTTCAAAAAAAATGCAATTTACACTTTTTAAAAACCCACAAAGAAAGAAGGGTTTCAGAAAATTTCCCTTTGGGAACCCTTTTTTTGGGCCCCTTTTCCAAAATGGAGTCTGGTACTTTGCCCTTCCCGGAACTTCCTGTTTGTCCTCTATTTAAGTCCCCGGTCAAGAGTCCTCATTACCAGTATTTTGTTGATGTTAGTTCCCGAGTTTTTGCCCGTTTTCTTTGGACTCCCTGCGTTCTGTGTCATTTCTCGTGCTCTACCCAGTCCCTTATTTCCCTTTTGCGGCCCTTTTCCTGACCAGGGTTTTCCTATTTTTCCGGGGCTTCAAGGAGAACTACTCGCCCTGGGAAATGCGTGGTCAGTAGAAAATTTTGACCATTTTCTTTCTAGACTTGTTTTTTGGCTCAGTGCTGACTTGAGCTGGATTTTCAGCCCAAAAAGGGACTTAGTGACCTGTCCTATTAACGCCCCCCCGGGGTATTTCTGGACTTCCACAATAAGTGCAGTGCCACTTTTTACATATTCTTTGCGGACTTTTCCCCTTTTAAAAACTGTGTGCATTCTCACAATATTAATGCTGGACTTCCACATGAAACGCTATTCCTTTTCCCCTATATTATTACTGGGCTCCCACATCTAAAATCCATTGCAGCCTGCATCATATTACTGCTTGACTGGGTT
>JARQOD010000005.1:360070444-360140661 GCA_033576555.1 Oophaga sylvatica
TGGGGGCAGATAATAATAGCCCAGAGAGGGACCATTATTTTTGGCCCCCCTGGCTACTAACATCTGCCCCCAGACACCCCAGAAAAGACAAATCTATAATTAGATTCGCCCTTTCTGGCACTTTGCCCGTCTATTCCCATTGCCCTGTAGTGGTGGCGAATGGGTTAATATGGGGTTAAAGCCACATTGCAATTGAAAGGTGACCTTAAGCCAGGTTAATAATTGAGAGCTGTCAATTAGACAACTATCAATTATTAATCCTATTGCATGAAATAAAAATAAAACACACACACTTTAATTAAAAATCATTTTAATGAAATAAAGACACATGTTTTTGACCATCTTTTATTTGACTGCAAAAACCATTTCCTGTAATAAAAATAAAATAAAAAAGCAAAATTATTCTTACCTATCCCATGCACAGTCAGGTCCCACGGTGTAATCCTTCAGAAAGGGTTAATGTTTACTGCAGGGACCGCAGCTAATGCTGCAGCCTCACAGTAAACCCCCAAATGAATGAGTTCCTCTCCTGGCTGACAGGAGAGGAAGTGGAAAGCTTAATTGATTGCTTTCCACTTTCACTTCAGGTCAGCCAGGGACACAATCAGTGAAGTCAGAGGGAACTGATTAACAAAAATAGGGGTTCCCTTCGAATAAAAAATGGCGTGGGGTCCCCCCTATTTTTGTTAACCAGCCAGATGAAGCAGACCGCTGAGGCCTGGATTTTCAGGCTGTTAAGGAGCCAAGATCCATGGACCTTGCCAGCCTGATAATACCAGGCCACAGCAGTCTGCATATCTTGGCTGATTAACAAAAATAGGGGATCCCCTCGAAAAAAATTGGCGTGGGGTCCCCCCTATTTTTGTTAACCAGCCAGATGAAGCAGACCGCTGAGGCCTGGATTTTCAGGCTGTTAAGGAGCCAAGATCCATGGACCTTGCAAGCCTGATAATACCAGGCCACAGCAGTCTGCATATCTTGGCTGATTAACAAAAATAGGGGATCCCCTCGAAAAAAATTGGCGTGGGGTCCCCCCTATTTTTGTTAACCAGCCAGATGAAGCAGACCGCTGAGGCCTGGTTTTTCAGGCTGGTAAGGATCCAATATCCATGGACCTTGCAAGCCTGATAATACCAGGCCACAGCAGTCTGCTTAGCTTGGCTGGTTAACAAAAATAGGGATCCCCTCGAAAAAAAAAACGGCGTAGGGGTCCCCCTATTTTTGTTAACCAGCCAAGTAAAATGCAGTCTGCTGCGGCCTGGTATTAAAAGACTGTCAAGGCCCATGGATTTTGGCCCTCAACAGCCTGATAATACCAGGCTACAGCAGCCCCACATTTGGCGCATCAAAAGATGTGCCAATTGTGGCACTTTACCCGGCTCTTCCCACTGCCCTGTAGCGGTGGCAAGTGGGGTAATAAGGGGTTAATGTCACCGTTGATTGCACGGTGACAATAAGCCCGGTTAATAATGGAGAGGTGTCAATAAGACACCTCCATTATTAATCCCAAAGTTATTAAATGTATAAAAAAAAGACAAAGCAAGAAAAAAGTATTTTAATGAAATAAAAGAGACAACACAGTTTTCATTTCTTTTATTATACTCTCATTCCTGCGACGCCATCGATCTCCTGTAAAAAAAGAAAAAAAACAAACCAACAGTATACCACCTGTCCGACGCAGTCCATAGTAACGACAGTCCCACGACGATCCAGCTCTGCTACATCGCAATGACAGGCAGAGCCTGTCATTGCGACGCAGCACAGCTGATTACCTGCTTCCCCGGCGGTGACGTCATCAGACTGACTGCTTTACGGCCGGGATTACCCAGCAGTCACTGCAGTTATCGCGAGAAACTGCATGTGACCGCCGGGGAAAGATGATGGCGGCCATGAAGCAGTCCAGCCCGTGACCGCCGGAGATCTTCTGCCAGGTAAGTGCCGCTGACTCCTGACAGACCCGACCGACGGACACTGACAGTGACAGTGACAATCCCGATTCCGGTATCCGATAAGACGAAAATATCGGAACTAAGTATCGAAAGGCCGATAGAGCTAATATCGGCCGATACCCGATACTTGCGGTATCGTATCGCTCAACACTAGTCTTATATTCTAGGTTCTTCAAAGTAGCCATCTTTTGCTTTGATTACTGCTTTGCATGCAGAAAAGGTGAACGGCTGGACTCTACATGCCTAGTTCCCACCATGAAGCATGGAGGAGATGGTGTGATGGTGTGGGGGTGCTTTGCTGGTGACACTGTTGGGGATTTATTCAAAATTGAAGCGGTGAGCGGTACAGCTCACCCCAAACCATCTCGATTGGGTTCAGGTCTGGTAACTGTGGAGGCCAGGTCATCTGGCGTAGCACCGCAACACTCTCCTTCTTGGTCAAAAAGCCCTTACACAGTCTGGAGGTGTGTTTGGGGTCATTGTCCTGTTGAAAAATAAATGATGGTCCAACTAAACGCAAACCGCATGCTGCTGCAAGATGCTGTAGTAGCCATTCTGGTTCACTATGCCTTCAATTTTGCTTCTATCTTTCTAGTCTGATTGCCGTATGTGGAGTCGGGAAGGAATTTTTTTCCCCAATGTGAAGCTTACTGTTTGCCACTTGGGTTTTTTTTTTGCCTTCCTCTGGATCAACATGTTAGGGCAGGTTAGGATAGGATATGGGTTGAACTAGATGGACTTAAAGTCTTCCTTCAACCTTAATAACTATGTTATATAATCCCCACTCAAACACATTAGTATCTCCTACCTAAGAGGCAAAAAGTCTCACACTGCTGTCAAGATGGTTCTCCACCATCTATATTTCTGCAAAATTAAAGAGGAATTTTTTCACAGTATATTTGAGAATGGGTTATATTTCTGTTTCTCTTGAAGTTTCCCAAGAGGTAATAGGACCTCTCCAGTTTCTAAATCACTAATGTCCATTTTTATGTTTTAGTATACATTTTTAACCTCTTAGCTAATATTCCTTGTCTAGGTTTTGTATAATAGTATTAAACAATTATATATAACACAGACTAGCGCTTTGTAGGTAAAATGTATTTTGCCTTTTACTTGTCTGCCCATACTGTACAGCTACCTCTACTTTCTTCAGTATGTTGGACAATTAAAAAGATTTTCTCATCATCACAGATGGGTAAACAGCAATTTAAAAAATGTAACTCTAATTAAAAAAACAGAAATTTATTTAATTGAATAATTAGGTGATTGTTGCCTAGGTTAATGGCAGCTTCTGCTGTCAATTGGAGGGGAACAGTCTCCTAGACAAAGAGCGCATGCTTGAAAACTGTGACAAGGGTGTCAAGTTCCTCTTGAAGACCTGGAGTTAGACAGTTGTGTGGGATAACAAATGGCAAGTCTTCTTTAGAGATGGTGTGATTTGTATCCCATCTTAAATGGATTTAGTTTTCTCTGATTGAAGAGGTTAACACAACCCTTTTTATGCTGGTCAGAATCATGCAGCTCTATTTTAGCTGCTTCTAATCTGGTCAATACCTCTTCTTTTAAAAACTGGCAGACCTTCTTGTCCCTGCTGGTGAAAGATTTGTCTTCTTGTGTTGTGTGCTAAAGTTAAGTGGTTGGAGTGGAGTTGTTGTAGTAGTGTTCTGTGGTTTGCTGTAGTACATGTGTATTTATCTTGTAGTCCCTGTTCCCATTTAATTTATTCCTCCCTGTCCATATCCTCCTCCCTATTGTTGGTTAGTGCTTTTTTATGATAGAGGTTTTCTGTTAAACTTGTTTTGTCTTTGTGCCTTGTTTACCTTACATTTTTGTCAAAATGGTTCATTGAGCGGGGTAGGGGAGAGATCAGGGTTTAACAGGAGCATAGTAAGGTTTGAGAATGGGGCCTCTCTACCTTCAAGAGTACCCACGGGAAAGGGATAGTTAGGGTCCCAGTTCAAGGAACAGTTTGAGGGCCCCCTTCCTTACCGAAGATCGTCACAGCGTGACACAAACTCTTTGCTATAGAACTTGCAAAAGCTGCTCTGAAACTGGCTGGATCTGTCCAGCATCAGTGCCCATGGATTTCTCATGCTGCTATCAGCAATCTTCAGGAATGCACTGCACCCTGGCAAGCAGGAAGCCTAAGGGTTGGCGAGTGAGCTCTTCTCAAGATAGATAATGAGAATAACCCTTTAAAAAATTTAATTAATACAATGGCACAAATATAACAGTCTTGAATCCATGGAAACTACTGCACTAGCATAGCAGTTTCTCTGTGATGAAAACAAAAACCTCTGATGCTGTGTAGTTACATTTCAGTTCATTAGCGATTGCTAATGATGATGGAAATGAAACCCTGCTGTGTACTTTATCTGCAGGCATATCATTTTCAGTGCTTATGATAAAGTATTTCTCAGTGCATAATGCTTTCAGAAATAACCATTTTAGTTTATTTGGTGCAGCATGTAAGGAGTTAAATGTCAAAATTCTGTTTTTAAAATACCTGGTTAGCTGTAAGAATATAAATCATGACACTTTTTTATTCCTTGTAGTACAGGATCAAGGGCATGTAAATGGATTTAGCTCATTATAAAAGATCCATCGACCAGCACTGGCAGTGTGTTGTTAGGATGCTACTTATTCTGTATACAATGTTAATTACACTGTTAAATGAGCATATATAAGAAGTACGCTTGATAACCTCTTAAACACGGCATGCTCCATCTCTGAATCTAGCTAAGTGTGCTTATAATGTACATTGCCAGAAGTTCACTGTATTATTTATTTCTATCTTTTCTTACACTTTTCTTTTTACTCTTGTGTAGGATGTTTATTGTGACCCTGTTACTTTTGACCCTTGACAGTATTTTTATTGACGATCATTTTATTGCTCAGAGAATAAATGTTAATTTTAGTATTCATACATAATTAACCAGGCATATAAAATTATTGCTCAAATCAAGTAAGCAGACAGAAAATCTGTTATAGCAGTGACCACTCTATCCCTTCCGTAGCAAGAATGTCCCTTGTAATCTACTGGTCAGCCACAGTCAGACTGGAGAGGCTAGGGTCCACCAGTAATATTGACTCTGAAGGCCCACTGTGGTAAATATAACATTACCTCTTTTCATTCACAAATTTACTTTTCATTCTATATATCTATAACTAGGTAGGTTGTTGGATGAATGATAGAATGCTGCTTGTGCCTGTATGCAGTGAAGCAAGTGGATTGGGCTAACTAATGCTCATCTTGGGAGGTAAGTGGATTACTCCTGAACAGGGGCCCACCGGGGAATTTACCTGTTCTCCTGTGGGCCAGTCCAAGTCTGGTCCAGTAGAGAATGATTTTCTCATAGAAATATGTGTTGTCCAGAGAGTTAGCCGTTGCTTGTGGATGGTATTCTCAGAATAGTAGTGGATATATTATTTCAAGTCCAGCCTCATACTTTGAGGCTGGACTTGAAATAAGACTTTGAGTTTGTGTTGAGTCTACATAACAATCAGTATGCATACATTGGCTGTAACAAAACATCCTTTAGCTTATCCCATGCCAAGAAAGAAAATGCCCAGGGTATCTTAGTTTTGCAAAATCTGATATGTTTTAATACCTCATCTTCAGTCACGTGAAAAAAAATGGACAAAAAGTACATCTCACTAAAAGTAGATCTCAAGGTACAAAAGTAATTCCAAGGCTGTTTGAAAATAAAAAAAGTCTTATAGAATTAATGTAGCAGACATTAAAAAACAAATAGAAAGATATAGCAGATAGCTGATAAAATATATTCTGCCTTTATTAGACATAAATTAAAGATATTACCTTTGAAGGCGTTTTCTCATCAGCTATACTTCATTATGCAATGGAGATAAGCCAGGAAACAGTTGATTTTTTTATGGCAAGCTACATCAACTTAGACAAAATAATATAGCATTGCATATGAGCCATTCATAAGAAATGCATTAAATGGATGGCCCTTATATTGTGACTCTCTCTTCCGGTACATAGACCCCTATAATGATGTTCCCTTTATAACCTTGCTACACAGTGCAAACTTGGTGAAGCTTTTTCTGGTGAAAGCCAAAGAAAGATCACGAAGGGAAGAAACTCTAGAAGCATCTTCTCATCTAGAATGTAATCTTAGGTAAAATGCGCTCTTGATTTGAAGACTACATAGCGATACTGCGTATCAGCGCAGTGAATTATCTCAAATTCTCTCACTCACTTTTATGAGCCTTTGCAGAGCTGCAAGCGGGAATTATCTATGGTTAGATTAGGAGATTTATATTCCTTCTGACCTTCCTGCTCTCGAAATGATTGGGTTATGTGACGAATAAAGAATTATAGATAATTCAATATATTTTACATAATTAAGAAGCGGTGCAATAAAAAGAAGCACTAATACTATTCAAGTAAAATAGCCAACAGTACAAAACGTTATTTCTGGGCTTAGTTTACTATAATTTTCCATCTTATCTAATTCAGTACATGATTTTTGCCATAAGGTCAGAATGGATGAAATGACGAATTCTGTAACAGTGTAGAAAGTATACAAAAAAGTCACAATAAAATGTCAAGGGCAATACAAACACGTTTTAAAAGTCCTTCTGGTAATTCTCAGTACAGGCAGCTCTTGGGTTGGCTATCTCATATTTGTTCAAAGTCTATAGAGCATAATTTATGTTGTTTTAAAGTAATACTAATAGGTTTGAATTTTGCTGATACAAAGGAGTGCTATAAACCTACCTCCCGCGGTGGCTTCTGAATAAAGCTATTCTTTAAATCATTACATGCCTGAAGGGTATGTTTTATTCTCCATTTTAAACCAATTTAATGTAATATATTTTTCAACCTCGACATGTCATTTTATAACAAGAGGAAATACTTATGAGTGTCATTACGGGTTGGTGTCATATTTATTCTCAGCAATGAATGCACAAATGAAAACATGAATGTGAAATGTGAATAGCGGGCTAATAAGCAATATGCCAAAAATGACAGCTAATATAGCACAATGGCCTCAAAGGCTTCTTTTATCTTTTCTAAGTGAAAATCGAGCATTTCAAACAGAAATGCAATTTAGGTTAAACACCATTAGATGCATTAGAAACAAATTTGTCACATTAAATAAAGATATTAAACCTTGCGTCTGCTTGTTTGTACAGGCCATGACAATTTCAAGGATTTCCAGCCATAAATAACATCAAATGATACCATAGAAACCATAGTAGTTTACGTCTATCAATGTCAATGAACTTAATTATGGCCAACATACTAAACATTATTTATTCAGTGCAATAAACAAATGCATTTTTATATATTATTCTGTATATATCAGGTTCAGCTCAAATTAAAGGGAATCTGTCAGCAGGTTTTTACTATTTAATCTGAAGACAGAATAAGGTAGGGGATAAAACTTAGATTTCAGCGATGCCTCTCTTATCAAGCTCCAAGTTGTTGTTTGTTTATGATTGTTTTAGCACCAGGAGTAGTGTTGAGCGATACGATACCGCAAGTATCGGGTATCGGCCGATATTAGCTCTATCGGCCTTTCGATAATTAGTTCCGATATTTTCGTCTTATCGGATACCGGAATCGGATTTGTCACTGTCACTGTCAGTGTCCGTCGGTCGGGTCTGTCAGGAGTCAGCGGCACTTACCTGGCAGAAGATCTCCGGCGGTCACGGCCTGGACTGCTTCATGGCCGCCATCATCTTTCCCCGGCGGTCACATGCAGTTTCTCGCGATAACTGCAGTGACTGCTGGGTAATCCCGGCCGTAAAGCAGTCAGTCCGATGACGTCACCGCCGGGGAAGCAGGTAATCAGCTGTGCTGCGTCGCAATGACAGGCTCTGCCTGTCATTGCGATGTAGCAGAGCTGGATCGTCGTGGGACTGTCGTTACTATGGACTGCGTCGGACAGGTGGTATACTGTTGTTTTTTTTTTCTTCTTTTTTTACAGGAGATCGATGGCGTCGCAGGAATGAGAGTACAATAAAAGAAATGAAAACTGTGTTGTCTCTTTTATTTCATTAAAATACTTTTTTCTTACTGTGTCTTTTTTTTTATACATTTAAAAACTTTGGGATTAATAATGGATCGGTGTCTTATTGACACCTCTCCATTATTAACCGGGCTTATTCTCACCGTGCAATCAACGGTGACATTAACCCCTTATTACCCCACTTGCCACCGCTACAGGGCAGTGGGAAGAGCCGGGTAAAGTGCCACAATTGGCACATCTTTTGATGCGCCAAATGTGGGGCTGCTGTAGCCTGGTATTATCAGGGTGTTGAGGGCCAAAATCCATGGGCCTTGACAGTCTTTTAATACCAGGCCGCAGCAGTCTGCATTTTACTTGGCTGGTTAACAAAAATAGGGGGACCCCTACGCCGTTTTTTTTTCGAGGGGATCCCTATTTTTGTTAACCAACCAAGCTAAGCAAACTGCTGTGGCCTGGTATTATCAGGCTGGCAAGGTCCATGTATGTTGGCTCCTTAACAGCCTTAAATACCATTCCTCAGCAGCAGGGGCGTACATATAAATCATGGGGCCCCATAGCAAAAGTCTGAATGTTCCCCACCCCCCAAAAAAAAAACCCAGAGGCATTGTAAATGTAAAGTGCCAGCACAGTGAGGGAAGTTGAGTCGCACAGAGACAGGGGTTTTGGGGGTACTCGGTACCTATCACGTCGACTTCTATGGGGGATGTCACGAGTAGCACAGCTCGGTCCGTGACCTGGGCGATCACTGGAATGTGGGATATTTCCAGGGGATGATAGAATGTTCGTGTAGTTTGTCGTGACGCCACCTGTAGTACCTGGTCAGGGTGTCCAGCGCTGCTGTGCAGGTCCTCTGGAAGGGATGGTGTAGTGCAGGTAGGTGAAAAGTCTTCTACAGGTAACACGCTATCCTTCCAGGGCAGATAGATGTGAGATAGAGCAATGGTGCAAAGTGATGTAGCAGAGTGGACTATGCGACGTAGTAAGAAAGCAGGAAACACTTCAAGTTAAACGTTGCATAATAAAATTTTAATAATAACATTACAAAAGTGCAAATGGCTTATATTATGTGACATGTTTTGTTACTGTTGATACCCTTGATATGTGTTCTACATGTGTGTTAATAAATACATATTCAACAAAAGTGCAAATAGCATTAGTGACGAAGTTCGTGGAGACTTCTTAGGACTACAACCCCTCCGGGGTAACTTCACAGTGTCCTTTACTTGTGCTTGTGGAGGACCCGCTCCAAACCTCCAAATGTGGTCTTGGGTGGGCTGCAAGACTTTCCTTGAGCAGACCTCACTTTCGGCCACACCAAACGGGTTTTTAGTTTCTGAGGTAGTTGAAAATAGTGCACAGTAAAGTTTTTTGTAAAACCAAAATGGAGCACCGAAGTGCCAACTATTTACAGAAAAATTTGTGAGCCACTACAGTTCATGGCTTCAAAGTTGAACTGTAGTGAAACACAGTGAAACACCATTACCCAACCTGGGTATATTAAGGCAACAATAAACTTGTTCTTCTGAACATTCACCCGTCCGGGTACATCAAACCATTACCCAACATGGGTATATTAAGGCAACAATAAACTTCTTTTTATGAACATTCACCCGTCCGGGTACATCAATAATTTAACTATTTACATACAGAGACCCTGTCCGGGTTATTTAGACTTCTTTGGCTGGCCTCTTCCAGGTACCACCTGGTACTGTTGTGGAGCTTGCCAAACATCCGTGACAGGAGGGTCCACCCAGACCTGATGACGTTGTGTGGCGTGTACAGTGACGTCGTGACCCGCTATCTGGGTCTGTGTGGCCACCTCTTTCGTCTCCCTCCGGGTCTGGAACCCTATGTCCCGGACTGTACGAACCCCAGGGGGCCTAACAGGCGCCGGGTACGGGCCAGCTATCATTATCATGTCCATAGCTGGGGCTGCTGAGGAGACCACTGAGGGAGGCTGGGGAGATTTATGGCGTGGGGTGGGCACTTGTGCAGAGGCCTGGTTGGGGGAGGCTGAAGGCTCGTAGGGTCTGTCAGCTTCCTGACACTCTGGGGAGTAGGGGTCGCACCTGGTAACATTAAGGGCGTACCATCCATTGTAACCCCAGTGTCGGGTGTAAGTCACCAAGTCTCCTGGCAACAGGTCCCTCCCCGGGTGTCCTTCTGGGAGGTGAGCCTCCACGTCCCGCCGGGTTACAAAGACTTCTAAATAAAGTCCAGGCTCCTAGATGAAGCCCCAACCACCTTTTAACTTAAAGTTCCGTACTGCACCCTTACGCCGCGGCTCCCTCACCGTACTTTTATCTTTTCTCATACGTTCCTTCTCTGCCAGGTCCTTCTCCAGGTGACGTTGCCGAAGCTTTTGGGATTCTCGCTGCTCCCTTTGTCGCTCTGCTTCCCGCTCCCGACGTCTCCACTCTTCCTCCTGACGCCGGTTGTAATTCTCCTCCACCAGCTGCTCCATGTCTCCACCATCAAATGCCAGCTTACGATGTCCGGTTTGCGGCAGCTCTCCTGGCGCCCCCCAGTCCTGGCGGCGCTCACCTGTGGCGGAAGCAGCCGGCTCTGGAACAGATGACGGTCGGGGCTCCGGTACAGGCAGGTAGAGCTCTGGTGCCTGCGCGGCCTCCTCCATGAGGACGGGTGTCGCTTCTTCTGCCTCAGCGACGGGGGCAGACAGCGGGATCTGGGGTGCTGGTGCGGCGTTTTCTGCAGGAACGGGTGCCTCCACTGTGATACTGGCAACCGGTTCAGATTGCAAGGGCTGGGATGCCCGCACGGCCTCCTCTACTGGAACGGGTGCCTCCACTGAGATACTGGCAACCAGTTCAGATTGCAAGGGCTGGGATGCCCGCACGGCCTCCTCTACTGGAACGGGTGCCTCCACTGAGATACTGGCAACCGGCTCAGATTGCAAGTGCTGGGATGCCCGCACGGCCTCCTGTACTTGAACGGGTGCCTCCACTGAGATACTGGCAACCGGTTCAGATTGCAAGGCTGGGATGCCCGCACGGCCTCCTGTACTGGAACGGGTGCCTCCACTGAGATACTGGCAACCGGTTCAGATTGCAAGGGCTGGGATGCCCGCACGGCCTCCTCTACTGGAACGGGTGCCTCCACTGAGATACTGGCAACCGGTTCAGATTGCAAGGGCTGGGATGCCCGCACGGCCTCCTCTACTGGAACGGGTGCCTCACCTTCCGGTACAGACACTTCAGGGGGTAAGAGGGATTGGCGCCGCTCCAATTGTAGTTTTAGGGCCCGCCAGCTCGCTTCCATCCTGGCGACCTCCTCCCGGTGCCGGGCCAGGTCTCTCAGGGTATCCTCCGCTTCTTCCAGCGTAGGAGGGTTTCCAGGCCGGGTGCCAAACGGTGGCTCCGTGGCAATCGGGTCGCTTCCGTGGGGGGAGAGCTCTGACTCCTCCATCCCTTCCCACTTCTGCTCACGTCCATTCGCCATCTCAGCAAAGTCACATGTGTCATTAGCATCAGGAGAGGCGACATCTTTTGTAGGGAGGCGGGACCTTCGCGTTCGTTTACGCCCACTGAGGAGGATGAGGAGGCGGAACTCCAGAGCTGTGGGGCACGATCTTACATTGCAGTAACATTTATAGTGTGCGGACATCTTTTTCGCGCCACGGAGTGAGTGTACGCCCACGAGAGCACCCCCTTATTCTTCACCTGTGCCTCGTGGCGCAGATATGACGGAAAAATGGCAAATACAGTCTATGATGATTTTTGCAATTCTCAAGCAAAAAAACAGTACAATTAAGGCACCCAGGACACATATATATGTCACAATGACATGTATATATAGATATATGTATTCTAAGTGTGTATATTTTGTGTTTACAAGGAAAGAAAGTGTTTTTTTAGTTGCGATATTTTGTTCCCATAGACTTACATGGGACTTCCGGTATCGGAATCGGATATCGACGATATTTAGTGATATCGGCGATACCATTCCGATCCGATATTTTTAGATATCGAGCAGTATCGCTCAACACTAACCAGGAGCATATGGTCACGTGAGCCATGATCCCACACGCTCCTTTCTGTAATAAGCAGCTCACTGTCTATGGATATTGTATATATACAGGACCTGGTGTGGGCGGGGTTAGCTTTCTCAGCTCTGCTTCATGATAAATCTAAAAACTCTGATTGTGTCAGAACGGCTGCACCCAGTAATCTAAGTGATACATTGTCGAATTCAGCTTCTCTTTACCTACATCATGCTGCTCTCAAATGAAGTCGCAAAAACCTGCTGACAGATTCCCTTTAAAAACAGTTTTCCCATGCTCAGTTCTTATCAATTGGAGGAGACTGATGGACAGATGTGGTCACATACTCCTCCTTCAGCAACCACTTCAACAAAAGGGTGCTGTGCAGTCTGTAATAATATTATACTAATTCACAGAAGAGATCTGCATTGGACCTGCACCTTTCTATTAGTGAGTGCCACAAAATCAAATCTCCAACACATTTGTTAAAATACCCTTTCACATATTCACACCAAGGCTAATTTTGATTTTTTTTTTTACACTTTCAGTCCCCTTTCCCCTCCAAGGAACCATACCTTTTTATTTTTTTCCTTCAATGTAACCATATGAGGACAAGTTGTAGTTTTGGAGGGCATCTTTCATTTTCCCATACAATGTAATGGGTAATAGAGAAAATAATCCAATTACAGTGAAATGGTGAAAACAAAATAACGCTTCCACTATTAATTTTAGGGTTTTGATTTTTTTATTAATTCAAATAAATTCATAAATATTTAAAGAAGTTTTTCGTTGCCATATTCTAAGAAACATAACTTTTCTTTTTCTATCAACCATGCTTTTTGAAGGCTTGTATTGTTTTGTGGCAAGCTAATGTTTCTATTGGCATCACTTTGGGTTACAAAATATTTTTCTTGGCTTTTTTGGGGGTGGTACAAATGTAAAACTGCAATATTGGTGTTAAGATTCTTTTTTTTGCTTTATAGTGTATACCTAAATAATAATAATTAATATTTTGATAACCTGGGCTCTTATTAGTATGGTGATTTTGATCTCTTTATTTTTAAAGAGAGGTAAGGGTGATGATTCCATTTTTTTAACTGATAAAGACAGATAAAAAAAAATATATTTTAGTCCTCATCTGTGTGTATGGAGTTAGCTAAGCTCTTGAGCACAGTCCATAAGCCAGTATCTGACATGCACCATACATGTATGACAAATAGTGGGAACGCAGATTAAGTATCCCTCACTTCTCATTTTTATGCTCCAATAGTTTGATTGCTTGCATAATGGATTTCCTCAACAGTGCACTAATATATATATATATATATATATTATATATACTATATACATATAGTATATATATATATATTGTGGTAGAGCGGCTCACTCCGCTGGACACAGAGGTAGTAACGGAAGGAATACTGTCTATAAGAAAGTGCTTGGTTTACTAAAGGCAGCATAAATCAAGCTGGAAAAATAAAAACGGCCATCTAGGCAAAACCGCAAACCAAAACAAAACACAGTCCTTCTCCTAGCTGGGATAAGCCCACTCAAGGTTAGCAGTGGCCATGGTTCAGGTCCTTTAAAGGGAATCTGTCACCCCATTTTTGCCCTATAATATAGGGCCACCGCCATCAGGGGCTTATCTACAGCATTCTGTATTGCTGTAGATAAGCCCCCGATGTCACCTGAAAGTGAAGAAAAACGAGTTATATTATACTCACTCAGGGGCGTTCCATTGTCCGGTCAGGTCCGATGGGCGTCGCGGTCCGGTCCGGGGCCTCCCATCTTGTAGCTAAGCCGGCCTCTTCTTTCCGTCCCATCGCGGCTACTGCGCAGGCGCACTGCTCTGCCCTGGTGAGGGCAGAGCAGAGTACTACAGTGCGCAGGCACCGGACCTCTCTGACCTTTCCCGGCACCTGCGCACTGCAGTACTCTGCTCTGCTCTCACCAGGGCAGAGCAGTGCACCTGCACAGAAGCCGCTACGGGACGGAAAGAAGAGGCCGGCTTCGCTACAAGATGGGAGGCCCCGGACCGGACCGCGACGATCATCGGACCCGATCGGACGGTGGAATGCCCCTGGGTGAGTATAATCTAACTCGTTTTTCTTCACTTTCAGGTGACATCGGGGGCTTATCTACAGCATTACATAATGCTGTAGATAAGCCCCTGATGGTGGTGACCCTATCTCATTGGGCAAAAATGGGGTGACAGATTCCCTTTAACAAATACTTTCCTCGAGTGCTTCCTCTCCAGGCACAGTGATCACTGCTACCTTTGGAAGCAGCTACTTAAGCCCCAGACCATGTGACTCCTCTACTCATGTGATTCATCACATGACTGTGACACCACACAGGTTCTGTTAGCACACGGCGGTGCCAGCTCTGCAGGTTGAGATAAGGTGGTGTCACGCTGTCTAATGATATGTATACAATGTCAGTAAACTATTAATACAGGAACAACACTCTATACAACAACTAGTATAGCAACATAAGCATGTAAGTATAGAATAGATTTACCTGACACGATCTCTGCTGAACTCAGGGTTAATCTTGAGGACTTGATGAGCTGAAACAGGAAAGAGGTGGACCGGGATCTAACCTGACCCTAAACTGGGGTCCTAACTAATCCCTCACCTTGGAGGTACTGATAATGGTTCAGAGGTCCAAGTCTCCAACCTAACCCTGTCTCCTATCAGACCCTGAACCCTGTAATCAGTCCTAAGAAGGATCCTGACTACCACCAAAGGGATATGGGCTGATCTCAGCTAAATACACAGATTAGACATATAAGACAGACAGGATAACACTCGCTTGCATACACACTCAAACACCAAAGGAACATAAATGGTCTGGGAAATAAACTCTAACCAAGTTGAGCTTAGAACAACTAAGGAGCTCACAACTAAAGTCTATACAGATTCATTCCTATCTGTGGTCTGCATGAAGGTTTCACTGGCAACTCCCCAAGCAGACAACCAGGAATTTAAAGGAAACCAATCAACAAATAATCAATTGCAGCCGGGAGAAACTGCACCCAGTCCCAGCACCGAGCACAGACAGAATTAACTCCCTAGCTGCCAAACACAAAGAAACAGCAGATCAGCTGTGAGAAGTCAAAATGTGCAACCGCGACGATCTTCGTGGTAATGCACACATGACAGTACCCCCCCCTTCTACGAGGGGCCTCCGGACCCTCAGGGCCAGGCCTGCCCGGGTGAGTTCTGTGGAAGGTCCGAACCAAACGATCTGCGTTAACATCAGACGCAGGGACCCACGTCCTCTCCTCTGGACCATACCCCTTCCAATGCACCAAGTACTGAAGGGACCGGCGATTCAGACGTGAGTCAATGATCTTTGATACTTGAAATTCCAAGTTACCATTGACCAACACAGGAGGAGGAGGTAGAGGTGACGGTATGACTGGTGCCACATACCTTTTAAGTAATGACTTGTGGAACACATTATGAATTTTAAACGTAGGAGGGAGGTCCAGACGAAATGCCACAGGATTAATTATGGAACTGATCCTGTACGGCCCGATGAATCTGGGACCCAGTTTCCAGGAGGGCACCTTAAGTTTTATATTCCTGGTAGACAACCATACCAGATCGTTCACATTCAGATCTGGACCAGAAACTCTCCTCCTATCAGCCATACGTTTGTAACGGTTCCCCATCGCACTCAGATTATTCAATACACCTCTCCACACAGAAGCAAGTGACGACGAGAAACGCTCCTCCTCAGGAACCCCAGAAGGGCCCCCCCCATTGAAAGTACAAAACTGGGGATGGAAACCATATGCCCCAAAAAACGGGGACTTACCAGTGGACTCGCTCCGCCTGTTGTTAAGAGCGAACTCTGCCAGAGGCAAGAAAGAAGACCAGTCCTCTTGGTTCTCTGAAACAAAACATCGGAGATATGTCTCTAAGCTCTGATTCAGACGCTCTGTCTGACCATTGGTCTGCGGATGAAAAGCCGAGGAAAATGACAATTGCATCCCCCGACGTAAACAAAATGCCCTCCAAAATTTGGACACAAACTGAGACCCCCTATCTGACACCACATCAGAAGGCAACCCATGAAGTCTAACGATCTCCCTAATGAACACCTGCGCCAGAGTTTTAGCATTAGGGAGTGCAGGAAGAGCAACGAAATGTGCCATCTTACTGAACCTGTCAACAACCACCAGTATGACAGTATTCCCTGACGACGGAGGAAGGTCCGTAATGAAGTCCATAGATAAATGAGTCCATGGACGCTCCGGAAGTTTCAAGGGTAAAAGGGTCCCAGACGGACGGGTATGAGGGGTTTTAGAGCGAGCACACACCCCACATGACGCGACAAAAGTTATAACATCTTTATTAGAATTAGGCCACCAAAACCGGCGAGAAAGGAGATCTAAAGTAGCCTTACTCCCTGGATGTCCTGCTAGAGCAGAATTATGATGTGCCTCAATAACCTTTTGTCTCAACAGATTTGGGACAAACAGTCTCCCTGGAGGTCCTGCAGGGGCGTCCCCCTGAGCCTCTAACACCTCCTCCTCAAGCTCAGAAAATACAGCCGACACTACCACCCCCTCCTGAAGGATAGGACTCGGGTCATCCGTTTTCCCGGCCCCTGGGAAACTGCGAGACAAGGCATCAGCCTTTACATTCTTAGACCCCGGGCGATAAGTGACGACAAAATTAAACCTGGTAAAAACAACGACCATCGAGCTTGTCTGGAATTCAGACGCTTAGCGGATTCCAAATACAACAGGTTCTTGTGATCAGTAATAACGGTAACCGGGTGGACTGCCCCTCCAAAAAGTGACGCCATTCTTCAAAAGCTAACTTAATGGCCAAAAGTTCCCTATTGCCGATATCATAATTCCTTTCGGCGGACGACAATTTCTTAGAAAAGAAAGCGCACGGATGCCATTTACCAGGGGACGGACCCTGGGACAATATAGCACCCACCCCTACGTCAGACGCATCCACCTCCACAATGAACGGCTGAGATGCATCTGGTTGGATGAGAATGGGTGCCGAAGCAAAACATTTCTTCAAAGAGGAAAAGGCTTGGCAAGCTTTGTCCGACCATTTAGAAAAATCCGTCCCTTTTCTTGTCATGTCAGTGAGAGGTTTGACGACAGATGAGAAATTACAAATAAATTTCCGGTAGTAGTTAGCAAACCCCAAAAAACGCTGCAGAGCCTTAGGATCCCCTGGCTGATCCCATTCAAGCACTGCTCTCACCTTTTCAGGGTCCATACGGAAACCGGAGGCTGACACCAAAAAACCCAAAAACTGAAGTTCCTGTACGGCAAATACACACTTCTCCAGTTTGGCGTATAGTTTATTGTCTCGCAAGATCTGCAACACCTGTCTCACAAGCTCCTGATGAGACACAAGATCTGGCGAGTAAATTAAAATGTCGTCCAAATATACAACCACAAACAGCCCCACAAGGTGACGAAAAATGTCATTAACAAAATGTTGGAATACTGCTGGTGCAGTAGTCAGACCAAAAGGCATGACAAGGTTTTCATAATGTCCCTCCGGCGTGTTAAACGCCGTTTTCCACTCATCCCCCTCTTTTATCCTAATCAGATTATACGCCCCCCTGAGATCCAATTTAGAGAACCATTTGGCGCCAACAATTTGATTGAAGAGATCAGGAATAAGAGGGAGTGGATACGGATCTCAAACAGTAATCCGATTAAGTTCGCGGAAATCCAAGCAAGGGCGTAGGCCTCCATCTTTCTTCTTCACAAAGAAGAACCCCGCGGCTACTGGGGAAGATGAAGGTCTAATATGCCCTTTGGCCAGACTTTCAGAAATATAATCTTTCATAGCCTGCCTCTCAGGACCAGAAAGATTATACAACCTAGCTTTAGGCAACTTAGCATCAGGAAGGAGATTAATAGAGCAGTCATACACGCGATGAGGAGGCAACTCCTGACACCCCTCCTCAGAGAAAACATCCCCAAAATCCTCCAAAAAAGGAGGCAATGTACTAGGCACGACCGCACTGATGACTGTGTTCATGCAGTTGCTTTTGCAAAACTCACCCCATTGGCTTATTTCTCTGGACTGCCAATTAATCACAGGGTTATGTTTAACCAACCAAGGAAGTCCCAACACAATGGGAGTAGGTAGACCCTCCAACACATAACAAGATAATTGTTCCCTATGTATTGCCCCTACCCGAAGGTCAATGTTATGAACCTCATGAACAAAGCTACCTTGGCCGAGAGGCCTGGCGTCAATGGAGAATATAGGGATCGGTTTGACCAATACACTCAGATGCATACCTTGAGCCTGAGCAAACTGAGCGTCAACCAGATTAGCCCCGGAACCACTATCAAGAAGAACAGACAATCTCTCCACTCTCGTACCAACTACCACCTCCACTGGTACAAGGAACTGAGAAGAACTGGCGGATGAAATACATACTCCCAGGTTGTCGTCCACCACACAACCTGGGATTAACAGTTTTCCGGCGACTTTTGGCTCAACAAGGCACGGGATGGACATTCTCCAACAAAATGTCCCTCTTTCCCGCAGAAAAAACATCTTCTAGTCCTGCGGCGTACCGCCAATCCCCTCCTACGAAATGATGTCCCTCCCAACTGCATAGGCTCATCCGAACAGACAAGGGGAACCTCAACATAAGGGACTTTAGTGGTAGGTGGAGAAACAACAGGGAGTGGGGTTACCTCACCCTCTCCCGAAGCCGTCTATCAGTACGGATAGCTAAGGCCATAGCAGCCTCCAGTGAATGAGGAGACTCATACTGAGCCAAAACGTCTTTTAATTTATCAGAAAGCCCATGACAAAACTGGCTCCTAAGAGCTGGGTCATTCCACTGAGTATCTGTGGCCCATCTACGAAACTCAGAAGCAAATTCCTCTGCAGGACGATCTCCTTGCTGTATCTTACGTAATTTTGTCTCAGCAAGAGAGACCCGATCTGGGTCATCATATACCAATCCCAGGGCAGTAAAAAATTGATCTACAGACAGTAGAGCCGGGGATCCCAGAGGAAGGGAAAATGCCCAGGATTGAGGGTCCCCTTGCAGAAGTGAGATAACAATTCCCACTCTCTGCTCATCACTCCCTGATGATCGAGGCCGAAGCCGAAAATACAATTTACATGCCTCCCGGAAGGTGAAAAATTTGTCTCGCCCACCAGTGAACCTGTCCGGGAGAGCTACTTTAGGTTCAACTCTGGTTTGCTCCAGGGGAGACAAAACTTTGGACTTAATGTCCGTCAGCTCCATGGATAATCCCTGCAACTGCAGAGCCAGCTGGGCTACTGGATCCATGGTAACTGGAGATAATTTTTATGGCCAGTGAAAATGTCACGCTGTCTAATGATATGTATACAATGTCAGTAAACTATTAATACAGGAACAACATTCTATACAACAACTAGTATAGCAACATAAGCATGTAAGTATAGAATAGATTTACCTGACACGATCTCTGCTGAACTCAGGGTTAATCTTGAGGACTTGATGAGCTGAAACAGGAAAGAGGTGGACCGGGATCTAACCTGACCCTAAACTGGGGTCCTAACTAATCCCTCACCTTGGAGGTACTGATAATGGTTCAGAGGTCCAAGTCTCCAACCTAACCCTGTCTCCTATCAGACCCTGAACCCTGTAATCAGTCCTAAGAAGGATCCTGACTACCACCAAAGGGATATGGGCTGATCTCAGCTAAATACACAGATTAGACATATAAGACAGACAGGATAACACTCGCTTGCATACACACTCAAACACCAAAGGAACATAAATGGTCTGGAAATAAACTCTAACCAAGTTGAGCTTAGAACAACTAAGGAGCTCACAACTAAAGTCTATACAGATTCATTCCTATCTGTGGTCTGCATGAAGTTTTCACTGGCAACTCCCCAAGCAGACAACCAGGAATTTAAAGGAAACCAATCAACAAATAATCAATTGCAGCCGGGAGAAACTGCACCCAGTCCCAGCACCGAGCACAGACAGAATTAACTCCCTAGCTGCCAAACACAAAGAAACAGCAGATCAGCTGTGAGAAGTCAAAATGTGCAACCGCGACGATCTTCGTGGCAATGCACACATGACAGGTGGACATCCTCCCACCTGCTCTATGGATGTCCACTTAAAAGCCAGCCCATTTTACAACTTAGCTAAACCCTCACAACACTTAGTGTGCTATAGAAAGAATTCTGGGTTTTATATCACTGATGCAATTAGGCATAGTGACACATATCTCCCCTCCAGTACTTTACCATATATATATTATACTGTATATATGGTATACTGTATATGCACACACACATAATATATGTTTATATTTATAAAAATGTATATATAGAAAAAAAGATGCCGCACTAATAGTCAGACCTTTGTCAAGCTGTCATCTTGATAGAGGCACCAGAAAGGTTCCAGTAGGGACTGAAACATTTCTATTAAATATGCACTAATAAATATTTTTTCCACTTAATGGAGGAGTGCCTGTTTTTAATATTATATATTCACCCTATAAATACACATAATTTGTCCCGTCATGGTTAGCAGGCACAGCTGTTACCGAATGTGCTAAAACTGACATTTACAATTTATGTTTAAGCAATAGTTTACTTATTCCATTTTGCTAAGTAGAAATATAGTAGCATAAGTCATGTAAGAGAATATAACAAGAATATCAAGGAAAAAAAATTCACTGCAGTAGCAGTTATATACTTGGATTGTGTTACAACAGTAAGAGTTATTTTTCACTAAATTATACCAAAGTTATACAGCATTCCCTAGACTATTTTCATTGTCACAAATAACAGTAACACTTAAAGGCTTACATTGATCAATTTCTGTATACAAAATAGTACAGCGGAAAAACAGTAGAAGGACATTTTTGTTAAATATATGACTTTGGATAATACACTCAAAACCTCAAAAAACACTCTAAACTATAAAGGCATATATAACAAAAATATATCAGGGTCAATAAAGCCATCTATACTCCATCTCTTTGCAGATTGATCAACAAAAAATTGATTGCAACAAGATAGACAGACATATGACATCAAACTTTACTCTGTACAGTTAACTCATACAGTGGGTTCGAAAAGTATTCAGACCCCTTTAAATTTTTCACTCTTTCTTTCATTGCAGCCATTTGGTAAATGCAGAAAAGTTCATGTTTTCTCATTAATGTACACTCTGCATCCCATCTTGACTGATAAAAAAACAGAAATATAGAAGTTTTTGCTAATTTTTTAAAAAGGAAAAATTGAAATATCACATGGTCATAAGTATTCAGTCCCTTTGCTCAGACACTCATATTTAAATCACGTGCTGTCCATTTCCTTGTGATCCTCCTTGAGATGGTTCTGTTCCTTCATTGGAGTCCAGCTGTGTTTAATTAAACTGATAGGCCTTGATTTGTAAAGGCACACACCTGTCTATATAAGACCTCACAGCTCACAGTGCATGTCAGACCAAATGAGAATCATGAGGTCAAAGGAACTGGCCAAGGAGCTCAGAGACAGAATTGTGGCAAGGCACACATCTGGCTAAGGTTACAAAAGAATTTCTGCAGTACTCAAGGTTCCTAAGAGGACAGTGGCCTCCATAATCTTTAAATGAAAGAAGTTTGGGACCACCAGAAGCCTTCCTAGACCTAGCCATCCAGCCAATCTGAACAATCATAGAGAAGAGCCTTGGTGAGAGAGGTTAAGAAGAACCCCAAGATCACTGTGGCTGAGCTCCACAGATGCAGTAGGGAGATGGGAGAAAGTTCCACAAAGTCAACTATCACTGCAGCCCTCCATTAGTCTGGCCTTTATGGCAGAGTTGCCCGACAGAAGCCTCTCCTCAGTGCAAGATATATGAAAGCCCGCATAGAGTTTGCAAAAAAAAACACATGAAGGACTCCCAGAATATGAAAAATAAGATTCTATGGTCTGATGAGACGAAGATAGACGTTTTAGGGGATAATTCTAAGTGGTATGTGTGGAGAAAACCAGGCACTGTTCATCACCTGCCCAATACAATCCCAACAGTGAAACATGGTGGTAGCATCATGCTATGGGGGTGTTTTTCAGCTGCAGAGACAGGACGACTAGTTGCATTTGAAGGACACATGAATGCTGCCAAATACAGAGATATCCTGGATGAAAAACTCTTCCAGAGTGCTCTGGATCTCAGACTTGGCCGAAGGTTCACCTTCCAACAAGACAGTGACCCCAAGCAAAAAGATAAAATAACAAAGGAGTGGCTTCAGAACAACTCTGTGACCATTCTTGACTGGCCCAGCCAAAGCCCTGACATAAACTCAATTGAGCATCCCTGGAAAAACCTTGAGAATGGCTGTCCAACAACATTCACCATCCAACCTGACGGAACTGGAGAGGATCTGCAAGGAAGAATGGCAGAGGATCCCCAAATCCAGGTGTGAAAAACTTATTGCATCATTCCCAAGAAGACTCATGGCTGTACTAGCTCAAAAGGGTGCTTATACTCAATACTGAGCAAAGGGTCTGAATACTTATGACCATGTGATATTTCAGTTTTTCTTTTTTAAAAAATTTGCAAAAATGACTACATTTCAATTTTTTTCAGTCAGGATGTGGTGCAGAGTGTATATCAATGAGAAAAAAAATTAACTTTTTTGCATTTACCAAGTAACTGCAATGAAACAAATAATGGAAAATTTAAAGGGATCTGAATACTTTACGAACCCACTGTACATGAGCCTCAAAATTATTTGAAGATACTTGAATACAAAAAATAATACATCAGATCTACTGACTGTCTTTAATAGCTTCAACCACAATTATTAACAGTTTGAGGTGTAATTTTGTTGCCTAAAGTAAGCCAACTAGTAGATAGTGTAAACTAGACACTTTAAAGATGTGATTAATTTACCATTCAGAATAAGCCACATTGATAAATTTGGTGCAATTTAAGACTATTTACTTTAGACAGCTTTAGTAAATCAGAGCCTATTATTTGAATCTATCATCAGATTTGTGCTACCCATTCTGATAACAGTGTAATGTGGGGGCAGAGGCCCTGATTCCACCAATGTGTCACTTACTGGTCTGCTTGCTCTAGTTTTGATAAAATCACTGTATTATTTTCAGGAGATTATCATTAGAGTACTAGCAAACCTGCTGCCAGGGAGACCTCAATATTCATGAGCTTTGGATAACCCCACTATTGACTGGCAGCTTTCTGCCTATCCACAATGTACACAAAAAGTTGCCAATCAGTGCTGTGGGCAGGGTTATAAAGAGCTGAACATTCAGAGACCTGGTAGGAGATAAAACAGTAATTTTCTCAAAACTGCAGGAAGCAGCTCAACAAGTGATATTGATGAAATCATGTTCTCTGCCCCTACATCATGCTGCTCTCAGATGGATATTCAGGCAACTTAAACAAAGTAAAGCCTTTGAATGCATTTGCCAAGTAACATTGTGTACAATATACATATTACAATGATGAACTCCCACAAATATTGTACACCAAAAGATAATAAATGAAATATAGATACTTGATCATAATACATATACAACATGCATAAAAAAATCCCAGGATGATATGTATGGCACATCCACAGAAAAAAAATACTCTACACACTACATGTATATGTGGAGAATATGTGGTTAACCAACATTGACACAGCTATGAAAGTGTAGTGTGGAGGAAAATCCAGCAAAAAGCAGTGAGGGTATGCATTAAGCAGCCAGTAAGCATAAAAAGCAGTGCACAAAGGTAAATACCAACCAGAAAATTCATCGAAACCAAAAGCATGATTTTCCCTTTCACTTTCTCATAGTAATGGGGTTGTCCAATTAAAACAAATTTTCACCTATCACCAGTATAATTTGCTTACCGAAATGTGTCCTATCGTTGGGACTCCACCAGTCGACAGAATGGGGAACCTTTATCCCTATTACAAGTTGTAATGGCAGGTCAGATGCCTTACTGCCGCTTCATTAATTCTCTATGGGTCTACTTGAAAACGTCAGGCAGGCAAATAGGGAATATATTAGATGCAGGTACACATGGACACTACCGATCCATTACTACAGGGATATAAAGTTCCCTCGTTCTGTCGATCAGTCCGGGTCCGAACAGTTGGACCCCCACGATCAACAAGTTGTCAGCTATCCTTTAGATTGATAATAGCTTGTTTTAACTGGACAACCCCTTAACTGTACACTTTAGGCTATGCTACACTCTCTACTTTTATAAACATAATCTATGGTGAAAAGGTGTCCCATAGAAGAAGTGATATAGAAGAACGTGATAATTTAAAATATAAATCTTTATTTTAACAATAATAAAACTGACAGTACTATTATTGTTAAAATAAAGATTTATATTTTAAATTATCACGTTCTTCTATATCACTTCTTCTATGGGACACCTTTTCACCATAGATTATGTTTATAATTGTATTTTGAAGTGTTTTGCCGCCTATATTATTTAGGATTATGGGAATTATTACTCTCTACTTTTAGCTGGGTTTGATTTGACATTGCCCTTTTATCGAATACCTGAGTCAATGTATATTAAACCAAAATTCACTATGTATTATTACCTATCCATATAGCCTGTAGTTCATGTTTCTGTGTGGCCTACATACTGTATATAATCCTGTTTTTTTTAAAGTAAAAATGTAACATTTGCTATGGTACGGTGTATCTTATTTGTTGGAACTACTTCGGATTATTCAGAATTATTTCTTTGATAAGTGATAATCATTGATAAGATCTATGAAGCTTACCTTGGAAAGATCTCCAGCTTCCAAATAGAAACAAATAATAAATACATTCCAAGAAACCCACAGCACGAGCCAAACAGCATACTGCAGAAGTGAAAGACAAGGCAGAAAAACACTGTTAACTTTTATAAACAGAAAATAAACTGGGTTGTTTTTGTTTTTGCAAATTTCTCATCACTGAAAATGACATAATATTCAAAACACAAACATGGTTAGTAATTATGGTTGTTTTTAAATTTAGATAGTTTTGTGTTATAGAAAAATGTTATCGGAAACTGCCTTACTGTTTAAATCAAATTTTTATGTCAATTAAATTCTTAAGAATCTTTGTGTTGTTATTTTTTATTGCTTCCATGTCACAATCTATATTTAACCCATTAGTGACTGAGTCAATTTTGTACTTAATGACCAAGCCAATTTTTACAATTCTAACCACTGTCACTTTATGAGATTATAGCTTTGGAACACTTCAACAGATTCCACTGATTCTGAGATATTTTTTTCGTGACATATCGCACTTTATGTTAGTGGTAAAATTTCTTTGATATGACTTGCGTTTATTTATTAAAAAAATTGAAATTTGGCAAAAATGTAGAAAATTTTGCAATTCTAAAACTTTTAAATTTTGTGCCCTTTAATTAGAGAGATATGTCACACAAAATAGTTAATAAATAACATTTCCCACATGTCAATTTTACACCAGCACAATTTTGGAAACCTAATTTTTTTTTTGTTAGGATGTTATAAGGGTTAAAAATTGTCCAGTGATTTCTTATTTTTCCAACAAAATTTACAGAACCATTTTTTTCAGGCACCACCTCACATTTGAAGTGACTTTGGGGGGTCAATATGACAGAAAATACCCAAAAGTGACACTATTCTAAAAACTGCACCCCTCAAGGTGCACAAAACCACCTTTAAAAAGTTTATTAACCCTTCAGGTGATTCATGAGTGCTAAAGCAATGTGCAAGGAAAAAAATAAAATTTAACTTTTTTTCACAAAAAAATTACTTTAGACCCAAACTTTTTTATTTTCACAAGGGTACCTGGAGAAAATGGACCACAAAATTTGTTGTGCAATTTCTCCTGAGTACGACGATACCATGTATGTGGGGGAAAGCCACTGTTTGGGTGCATGGAAGGGCTCAGGAGGGAGCACCAGTTGACTTTTTGAACGCAAAATTGGCTGGAATAAATGGCGGGCACCATGTCATGTTTGGAGACCCCCTGATGTGCCTAAACAGTGGAAACCCCCCAATTCTTACTCCAACCCTATAACACCCCAAAAGTCAATCCTAACCCCAACACACACCTAACTTTAATCCCAACCCTAACCTTAACCACAACCACAACCCCAACACAACCCTAACCCCAACACTACACCGTAACCCCAACACAATCGTAACCCCAACCGTAAACTGAACAAAACCCTAACCGTAGCACAACCATAACACCAACACAACCCTATTCCCAATATAACCCTAGCCCCAACTTTAACCCTAGCACCAACTCTAACCCTAGCCCCAACCCTAACTCTAGCTGTAAACCCAACCCTAACCCCAACTCTGACCGTAGCCCAACCCTAACCCTAGCTCTAACCCCAATCCTAACCCTAACCCTAGCCCCTACCCTACCCCTAACTGCAAAGAATGGAAAAAATAAAAAAAATAATTTTATTATTTTAACTGAACTAACAGGGCGACAAAAGAGGTTTGATTTACTAATTTTATTTTTATTTTGATTACTGTGATAGGGTCTACCACAGTGATCAAAATGAACCAATAAGAAAAATCTCCTATTGTATCCGAGTACCGGCTGGCAGATCTCGATAGGCGCACTGCACATGCGCCCTCCATTTTCTTCCAGGAAGATGATGAGGAGGGCCGGGGGATGGAGCAGGAGTTTCCGGGGATGGCAGAGGTATTAGGTGGACTTGGGGAACCCCATTTCTCTCTCCTCTTGTATGCTAGATCATATCAGAGAGAGAAATTAATGGGAAATCAGACTTTTTTGTGATCTTCGAATAAACGGTGATCATGTGACTGGAAGCGGTAAAGACAGACACGAATCATGATCTCCAGGGTCTCAGCTACCCTGGTAGCTGAGACCCTGGAGATTTTCCGATTCTGGGGGTGTTATACACTTATTTTCAGCACCGTTAAAAGCAGCACTGAGTAATAAGTACCCTTAACTGCCGCCATTAAAAGGCGTATCGGTGGTCGTTATGGGGTTGAGGATGTATGATATGTAGAGATGTATAGAGGAGTCATATGATCATCACCATCAGAGCTACAATAAAAGGTACCACATACAGTCATATGTCATTCCAATACACACAAATGCACACCAAGGAAATAAACGTGTATATGTCATGAGTAATTACAATACTTTTCTGGGAGAAATACATCATTTTCTGGAACAATTTCAAGGGTGCCAAGAGTTGCGGCCATGACTGTATGTATTGATGATGGGAACTCACCACTGGCAATTCGGGTTGGTCATAGACTACCTACTCCTGTCCATGCACAATAACCTTAGCACAGATAAACATCCCTTTAAATTCACCTGATTTCAATATTTTTGAAAAGATGCATTTAACTTTGAACATGCATATAATATGAAAATATAATCTTTTAGGCTTGTCTCGTATTGTGGATGAATTCTATTAAAATTAAAATATGGACATAATAAAAAATGTTTTCAATGTCCTTGCTGCTCAGATACTTTTGACTGACAGGTTTTTCTATTTGAGTATAACCAAGAATCTCAAAAAACATATAATGCAAGTAAAGAACCCCATAGAGCCAACTCTCTGCAAAGAACTAGGGCGCTGTCCATTAACACAAATGATAACGTTGTATTTTATAGACTGTAATGTCACCAGAAGTTCTCATGATAAATGAATATTGCAAACATCTATTTGTACCATCCTGTATTTTGTAATGACTGAAATGTGCTAGCTAATTATTGTGCTATGTAAAACGCCCCTATTTTTCCATGTTTAAATGAATGTTACAATTTGTTTTGTACTTTTAAATGATGGAAGTGACTATCAATGGTGGTTCTTATCACCCACCAGACTATAGAAGGTCTATAGATCACCTTGTCACTATATGTTTATTTTTACATTTAACACTTTGTTTTTTTAGTTCCAAAAGTGAACTGGAGCCTGTAATCACTAGAGCACTTATTCTGTACCCTGCTATACTTTTGTATTACAGTGTATAATCTTGACAACAATTTCCTATGAAGCCCTGGACTTATTATAAGTACCAAAATGGCTGGCAAAATCACTTTTATTTGGTCCCTGCTACCATGACCACCCATTGCCACATAAGTATTGCTTATTTTTTAGGGGAACTCATTCTCTTTCTAATTGTGGAAATGATGGGGTCACTATTCACCATGGCTTCTAAGGGTTAAGTGTTATGTTTTGGTAGCTGAGGAGAGTAAGCAAAAACGGCAATACACCAGAGAGGCTGGAACCTATTGCCGTTTTTGCTTACTCTCCTCAGCTACCAAAACATAACAGTATCACCGGCCAAAAAGACACTTTGATCCCTTCACATACAGTGCATTATCTCTCAAAATCTGGAACACAGTCCGAACATGTTTCACATGAGAGTCCCAGTCATTTTAAAAAAAATCAAGATATCATCCAAATAAACAATCAGAAATTTATCCACAAAATCCCTGAAAATATAATACATGAAGGATTGGAAGACGGAAGGAGCATTAGTGAGCCCAAAGGGCATTACTAGGTACTCAAAATGCCCCTCTGGGGTATTAAACGCCATCTTCCATTCATCCCCGTGCTTAATGCGAATAAGGTTTTACGCCCCCCTGAGGTCAAGCTTGGGTACTGTTGTGAATGTGCTAAAAATGGTTTCTGAGCAGAGGCTCCCTCTGGTGGTTACTGACAGTACTGAACCGTTCAGCGAGAAATGGTTCAGTACTGTCAGTAACCACCAGAGGGAGCCTCTGCTCAGAAACCATTTTTAGCACATTCACAACAGTTAAGCTGCTGGAATCTTCTAAGTGATTTCCAGTATGCCCCATACACTTCTTGTGCAGAGGTAAAACATACATATCACATGTCATTAAGGGGTAAACTAAAGACTGAAATTGGCTGCAACTGTGAAACACTTCTGTTCAGCTATTTTAGACACTGTGCCTGAAAAGTATGAAAGTGACTATCAAGTATTGCGTCTCTTCAGACATAGTATCCAGCCATTAAGCTTCTACCAATTAGAGAGAGCTTAGCCACTAAGCGCTATGTCACTAAATTACAAAATAAATATATAATATTCTTTTACAAGAGAAATTGCTCTCAAAATGTCAGCAGGTGTAACGTCCTTTGCAAGACCTTATTTTATTAGTAAACTAATCCTGTTTTTCTTATTTGGGAAAAGTTCATTTCTTCTTTACACCTATTCTTATAATGTATCTTCATTAGTAATCAAAGAGATGATACTACCCATAGAGGTTTTTATGCAAATGTTGCATCTCCTTGCAAAAATTGTATTGAACCCTGGCAAAAGTGCAATTAGTTTTATTCTTTGTAGTGAATATTAAGCATCGGAAGCCAGTGACAGTAGGAAATACTGATTTTACACAGTGTGTGATTATTTTGATAAGGTTAAACCAAGTGTGTCATTATTTCTAATTTACAACTCAAGTTAAAAATACTGATCTTTATCCTATGATCAAAAAATCAATGGAGGAACGTGTTCTAGCATAGAGTAAACTCTTTTTTCAATTATAAGGCATTAACACCTTACTCTACCTAAAGCAAGCAAGCCTACACTTATCTCCAGTGATTTTAACATGTACAGTATCTGCAGCTTTTTAAACCATTTTCCCTCAAGTTTTATTCAGATAAGTCAAGGAAAATTAGATATTTAAGACATTAATATTATAACCAAATTTTATAAATTCTGACTTTAATTGTAATCAGATTAAAAAAATATATATTGTTGATTTTTTTCACTAAACATCCCAAAAAAATCTTGAAATACTACAAATTTCATACCTGTCAAGAAAGTAAGCTTTTATTTCCTGTTCTTGGTAGTTCATCTGTCATACATAATAGTGAAGTATCTCAAAATAGGCAACTTCAATTAGAACAATCATTTATCAAGTGAAATTTAACAGAAAACTATTGTTTTAGATGGCTAAATACAGACTATAATTATCTGAAAAGTCAGTGAAAGAGATTTCCTGAAAAAAAATCTTCCCACAATGTTCTTAGAAAAAATCCATAAAACCTATCCATCACCTAGTCTTAGAGATGAGCAAGGAAATATGTGGGAACTTGAATAGTATTAGAATTTTACCAATATCCATGTTCGCTGAAATGCAATTTTTTTTTGTAATTCGCTTCCATATGGATTCTGTAAAATTGCATCCATCAACATAAGGAGATATCAAAAGACAAAAAAAAAAGAAAATCTTTATACTCACTTCACTGCTCACCATAACAATCCCTACGCTTCTCAATGCCACCTGTCCAGTCAGCACCACATCTTCTGATCACCCGCCACTTGCAAAGGAATCTTAGGGCTTGTTCTACTGTGCCAGCATTCAAGTGTCATGGCACCCACAGGGGTTCTGCGCAGGCATGCAAGGTGTCACTGCACATGTTGTGATGTCATGACACACTTCAAAGGATGCTATGACATACAAAAGTCATGCACAGTACAGGAGGACTAAAGACTCCAATACAAGTGGAGGTGATTTGAATATAACGCAAGAAACATACAGTTGTGCTCAATAGTTTACATACCCCAGCAGAATTTTTGCTTTCTTGGCTTTTTTCAGAGAATATGAATGATAACACCAAAACATTTTCTCCACTCATGGTTAGTGGTTGGGTGAAGCCATTTATTGTCAAACTACTGTGTTTTCTCTTTTTAAATCATAATGACAACCCAAAACATCCAAATGTCCCTGATCAAAAGTTCACATACCCTGGTGGTTTTGGCCTGATAACAAGCACAGAAGATGAAACAAATGGGTTTGAATGGCTGCTAAAGGTAACATCCTCACCTGTGACCTGTTTGCTTGTAATCAGTGTGTATGCATAAAAGCTGAGTGAGTTTCTGGGATCCAGACAAACTTTGCATCTTTCATCTAGCCACTAATGTTTCTGGATTGTGAGTCATGGGGAAAGCAAAAGAATTGTCAACTAATCTACGGGAAAAGGTAGTTGAACAGTACAAAACAGGAATGTGATACAAAAAGATATCCAAGGAATTGATAATGTCTATCAGCAGTGTTCAAACTGTGATTAACAAATGGAAAATAAAGAGCTCTGTAAAAACAAAACCATGGTCAGGTAGACCAACAAAAATTTCATCCACAACACCCAGGAAAATTGTTTGGGATTTAACCCCTTAAATTACCAAGCCATTTTGTAGGTTAAAGACCAGGCCAATTTTTACAATTCTGACCACTGTCATTTTATGTGCTTATAACTCTGGAACGCTTCAACGGCTTTTGGCGATTCTGAGAATGTTTTCTCATGACATATTGTACTTCATGATAGTGGTAAAATTTCTTCAATATAACTTGCGTTTATTTATGAAAAAAACGGAAATATGGCAAAAATTTTGAAAATTTTGCAATTTTCAAACTTTTAATTTTTATGCCATTAAATCAGAGAGATATGTCACAAAAAATAGTTAATAAATAACATTTCCCACATGTCTACTTTACATCAGCACAATTTTGGAACCAAAATTTTTTTTTGTTAGGAAGTTATAAGTGTTAAAAGTTGACCAGCAATTTCTCATTTTTCCAACAAAATTTACAAAACCATTTTTTTTAGGGACCACCTCACATTTGAAGTGAATTTGAGGGGTCAATATGACAGAAAATACCCAAAAGTGACAGCATTCTAAAACTGCACCCCTCAAGGTGTTCAAAGCCACATTCAAGAAGTTTATTAACCCTTAGGTACTTCACAAGAATTGAAGCAATGTGGAAGGAAAAAATGAACATTTAACTTTTTTTCCCAAAATTTTTCTTTCGACACAATTTTTTTTAAATTTTGTCAAGGGTATCAGTAGAAAATGAACCACAATATTTGTTGTACAATTTCTCCTGAGTACACCGATACCCCATGTGTGGGGATAAACCACTATTTTGGCGCATGGCAGAGCTCGGAAGCGAAGCAGCGCCATTTGACTTTTTTGGCTGGAATTGAGATTGGACGCCATGTCGCATTTGGAGAGTCCCTGTGTGCCTAAACAGTGGAAACCCCCACAAGTGACCCCATTTTGGAAACTAGACCCCCCCAAGGAACTTATCTAAATGTGTTGTGAGAGTTTTGAACCCCCAAGGGCTTCACAGAAGGTTATGACGTAGAGCCGTAAAATTAAAAAATCATATTTTTTCCACAAAAATGATCTTTTCATCCCAATTTTTATTTTCCAAAGGATAAAAGGACCCCAAAAGTTATTGTGCAATTAGTCCTGAGTACGCTGATACCCCATATGTGGGGGTAAACCACTATTTGGGCGCATGGCAGAGCTCGGAAGGGAAGCAGCGCATTTGACTTTTTTGGCTGGAATTGAGATTGAATGCCATGTCGCATTTGGAGAGTCCCTGTGTGCCTAAACAGTTGAAACCCCCCACAAGTGACCCCATTTTGGAAACTAGATCCCCGAAGGAACTTATCTAAATGTGTTGTGAGAGCTTTGAACCCCAAGGCTTCACAGAAGGTTATAACGTAGAGCCGTAAAAAAAAAATCATATTTTTTTTCCACAAAAATTATCTTTTCATCCCAATTTTTATTTTCCAAGGATAAAAGGACCCAAAAGTTATTGTGCAATTTGTCCTGAGTACACTGATACCCTATATGTGGGGGTAAACCACTATTTGGGCGCATGGCAGAGCTCGGAAGGGAAGCAGCGCCATTTGACTTTTTTGGCTGGAATTGAGATTGGACGCCATGTCGCATTTGGAGAGTCCCTGTATGCCTAAACAGTGGAAACCCCCCACAAGTGACCCAATTTTGGAAACTAGACCCCCCAAGGAACTTATCTAGATGTGTGGTGAGAGCTTTGAACCCCAAGGGCTTCACAGAAGGTTATAATGTAGAGCTGTAAAATTAAAAAAATCATATCTTTTCCACAAAAATGATCTTTCACCCCCAATTTTTATTTTCCAAAGGGTAACAGGACCCCAAAAGTTATTGAACAATTTGTCCTGAGTACGCTGATACCCCATATGTGGGGGTAAACCACTATGTTGACGCATGGCAGAGCTTGGAAGGGAAGGAACGCCTTTTTCAAATGCAGACTTTGATGGAATGGTCTGCGGGTGTCATGTCACGTTTGGAGAGCCCCTGATGTGCCTAAACAGTAGAAACCCCCACAAGTGACTCCATTTTGGAAACTAGACCCCCCCAAGGAACTTACCTAGATGTGTGGTGAGCACTTTGAACCCCCAAGTGCTTCACAGAAGTTTAAAACGTAGAGCCGTGAAAATAAAAAAAAATCATATTTTTTTTCCACAAAAATAATCTTTTTGCCCCAAAATTTTTATTTTTATAAGGGTAACAGGAGAAATAGGACCCCAAAGCTATTGTGCAATTTGTCCTGAGTACGCTGATACCCCATATGTGGGGGGGAACCACTATTTTGACGTATGGCAGAGCTCAGAAGGGAAGGAGCACGTTTTTAAATGCAGACTTTGATGGAATGGTCTGCGGGTGTCATGTCACGCTTGGAGAGCCCCTGATGTGCCTAAACAGTAGAAACCCCCCACAAATTACCCCATTTTGCAAACTAGACCCCCCAAGGAACTTATCTAGATGTGTGGTCAGCACTTAGAACCCCAAGGGCTTCACAAAAGTTTATAACGTAGAGCCGTGAAAATAAAAAAATCATATTTTTTTCCACAAAAATGACCTTTTTGCCCCAAATTTTTATTTTTATAAGGGTAACAGGAGAAATAGGACCCCAAAAGTTGAAGTGCATTTTGTCCTGAGTACGCTGATACCCCATATGTGGGGGGGAACCACTGTGATCGCCTTACTGCGATCTTTGGGAGGCAGAATGAACAAATCCATAAAAGGTGAAGAATTGGTTTTCTTTTTTACGCCGTTCCTCGTGCGGTATTAGTGATTAGGCGACTTTATTTCTTGGGTCGGTGCGATTATAGCGATACCAGATTTGCACCCTTTTTTCATGTTTAGCTTCTGTCACACTCTAAAAGACGCTTTTTTTTGGAATAATTTTTTGTAAGAAATTTTTGCATCGCCGTATTTTGAGAGCTATAATTTTTCCATATTTCGTCCGACAGAGTTATCTGTGGGCTTAGTTTTTGCGGGACGAGCTGACGTTTTTATTGGTACCATATTCGGGCACATAACGTTTTTTGATCGCTTCCTATTCCGATTTTTGTGGAAGCAGAATGAACAAAAACCAGCAATTCAAGAATTGTTTTTTTTTTTTTTCCTCCGTTCCGCGTGTGGTAAAATTGATAAAGCAGCTTTATTCTTCGGGTCACTATGATTACAGCGATACCTCATTTATATATTTTTTTATGTTTTGGTGTTTTTTACACAATAAAAAGTTTTATAGAAAAAATAATTATTTTTGCATCAGTTTATTCCGTGAGCTATAACTTTTTTATTTTTTCGCTGATGATGCTGTATAGTGGCTTGTTTTTTGCGGGACAAGATGACGTTTTCAGCGGTACCATGGTTATTTATATCCCACTTTTTGATCGCGTGTTATTGCACTTTTTCCAAGCGGTATGATGATACCGCTTGGAAAAAGTATAATTTACTACTTTTTTGTGTTTTTTTTTTACGGATTTCACTGAAGGGGTTAACTAGGGATACGCTTTTATAGATGGGATTTTTACGGACGCGGCGATACCAAACGTGTGTTTTTTTTGTTTTTTGGTTTTTTTATTACATAAAAATGTGTATTTTTTAGGGGATTTTTTTTAAAATATTTTTTAATATTTTTTTTACAATTTTTTTAAAAAAATGATTTTTTTTAACTTGTCCCTTTGTGGGACTTTCACTTTTTTACTTTTGATTGCAGTTACAATGCATTGCAATGCTCCAGCATTGCAATGCATTGTAACTATAGTGAAAGCTGCTGTGACCATGATCACAGCAGCTTTCCATAGCTAGATGACCCGGAGGTTGTCATGACAATCCCCGGGTCATCAAGGCAGAGATCGGGCCCTGCAAATACATTGCAGGGCGCCGATCTGAGGCAGAGGGAGCTCCCGACCCTCTGCCTCCCCCCTGAGTGCTGCGATCGCGCTTGATCGTAGCAGTCAGGGGGTTAACAGCCAGGGGAGGCGGGGGCGCCGCTCCTGGCTGTCAGTGCAGGAAGCCTGGCCACTGCAGCGCCGGCTCTTGCACTGATCGCGCTGGAGAAGCTGAAATTTCAGCCTCTCCTGCGCGATCGCTGCTGTATTTGGTCAGTCAGATTGACTGACCAATCACAGCACTGTGGGTGCGGGGTCCCCGCACCGCTTGCTGTGCCTGTCAGCTGTCATAGACAGCTGTCGGCACTGAACTACCACTGCGTGTTTACACGCAGTGGTAGTTCAAAGGGATGACGTGCACAGTCCGTCAAGGTGCCAAAACTGACACCTTGCCATGACGGACTGTACACGTCAATGGACATTAAGGGGTTAAAGAAAAACCCACAAATAACATTAGCTGAAATACTGGACTCTGAAAATTAGTGGTGTGGCTGATTCAAGATGCATAATAAGGAGGCACTTGAAGAAAAATGAGCTGCATGATCGTGTCACCAGAAGAAAGCCATTGCTGCGCAAATGTCAAAAAGTATCTCGCCTACAATACGCTAAATTGCACAGAGACAAGCCTCAAAACTTCTGAAACGAGGTAATTTGGAGTGCTAAGACCAAAATTGAAATATTTGGCCACAGCCGTAAACGTTACATTTGGAGAGAGGTCAACAAGGCCTATGATTAAAGGAAAACCATTCCAACAGTAAAGCACGGAGGTGGTTCGCTGATATTTTAGGGATGTGTAAGCCACAAAGGCACAGGAAACTTGGTCAAATTTAAAGGAAAAATGAATGCAGCATTTTATCAGCAAATACTGGGGGCAAATTTGCAGTCATCAGCCAGGAAGCTAAGCAACGAATGTACTTGGACGTTCCAACATGACAACGATTTAATACACAAGGACAAGTCAACCTGTCATTGTCTACAGCAGAACAAAGCGAAGGTTCTTGAGTGGCCATCTCAGTCTCCTGACCTCAATATAATTGAGCCAGTCTGAGGAGATCTCAAGTGCGCAGTTCATGCTAGACAGCCCATCAATTTTTACAGGAACTGGAGGATTTTGCCAAGAAGAGTGGGCAGCTAAATCATCTAAGAAAATAAAGAACCTCATCCACAACTACCACAAAAGACTTCAAGCTGTCATTGATGTTAGAGAGGGCAATATACGGTATTAAGAAATAGAGTATGTGAACTTTTGATCAGGGTCATTTGGATGTTTGGGTTGTCATGATTTAAAAAGAGAAAACACTGTAGTTTGACAATAAATGTCTTCACCCAACCACCATCCATGTGGATAAAACATTTTGGTGTTATCATTCATATTATCTGAAAAAAGGTCAAAAAAGAAAATATTCTGTGTTATGTAAACTTTTGAACACAACTGTACAAGCTGTGTGTAGTGGCAGGGTAAGTGAACGGTGACTTTAACAATTTTTTTAAATTTTTTACATATTACATTTATTGTGTTCTGGGGTTTGAAGAGACTATAAAATATATACTGGAAGGAATTATGTATTTTCAATATAGCTGCCAGACAAGGTTTTATAAAAAAAATAAAAACAAATAATTTATTAAAGGGAGAAAAAGTGATAGAAAGAGTACGACTACTTATCTGTTAATGAGTATTTTCCATTTTCTTACTGCAGATAACCTTATTCTATAATTTCTCCAGTAAATTAATGGGGCAGAGACATTTACGTATGTCAAAAGGGATGAGCGAGCACTAAAATGCTTGGATGCTCATTACTAGAATCAAGCAATTCCTATTTAGAGATGAGCAATCTTGTTCGAAAAAATGTTTGCAAATCTTAAATTCAGCACAAACATAGCGCATTTGGATTCGCGTTTAGTTTCATAAGCATTTTTACTCAAAGTCGGCAAAATTGGGTCACAGTTCGATAAATCATTGCATTTCCATTAATTATTTTGTTATTACTTTGGCAAAGATAGTGGTGCTGTATGATGAGCAGGAGGACGGGGGGACGTGTTTGATGAGGAGAGGGGGTGTGTCTAGGTCAGAGGAGCAGCATAGTGTAATATTTTTTTTCTTTTTTTTTCTTTAATAGCTTCAAGTACACATAAAGTTTGTACATTCTTGCAGCCAATCACGGTGCAGAAACCATCCACAAAGTTATGATGCAAGGTCTTCTGTGATTGGCTACCGAAGTCACATGTCCCTGGCCACATAAAAAACGGGCATCTTGTTGGTTGGCACCATTTTCTCAGTGTCACAGAGAAGCCACTCCTGCTAGTGCCACAAGTGGACTTGTCATTTAGCTAGATAGGATCCTGTCCTGTGTGAAATTGATCTTCCAGCATCAGACTGTGTTGCAGTCTCAGGAGGACCCATTTGCTAAATCAAATCATTTGTGATAAAACTGTGTTTCAGTGCGAAATCAGAAAGCCAGATTTCCACTTAAAAACCACTGTTGGAGAAACACACCAATGTCAGACATCCATGCCCACTTTTTAGTTGTTATGTGTGGAGGCTGACCAGAACACTGGCGAGGATGTTGGAGCTGGTATTTGACAAATGGCCTCTACTGCTCACAAAGCCTTGCCAGCATGTGCAGTGTGGAGTTCCAGCTCGTGGTCATACAAGCACACCAGTCGGTGAGCTGGCCCTTGCATGCACTGCTGCAGCACTGACAGAGTGGCAAGCGCTGTAACCGACTTGTGCAAATGGGCTCGGATGCGGAATACCTTGACAAAAAACTCTGGCAAATTTGGTGTAAAAATTATGTGGGTACTATGGAATCTAATTGCGTGGGATAAAACAAATCTGAGACCAAAGCTGAGGCAAATTATTAAGCATTTATTAAGTATGTATTAAGCAAAGTAAGAAATGGAACAAAAACTAGCAGAGATCTTCCTGCAATTGTAACGAAGTGCACAGCACAATATAGAAATGTTCAGCAAACTGTGTAGCGGGGTGCGACCGCTAGTACGAACCAGTCAAGCAGTAATATGATGCAGGACTTCACATGGCACTTAGATGTGGGAGTCCAGTAATAATATTAGTGAGAATGGACATAGCGCTTCATCGTGGAAGTCCAGCATTAATATTAGTGAGAATGCACACAGCACTTAAATGTGGAAGTCCAGCAAGAATATGATCACAAGTGCGCACTGCACTTATATGTGGAAGTCCAGAAATACCCCGGTGGGGCGTTAATAGGACAAGGTCACTAAAGTACCTTTTGGGCTGAAAAGTCCAGCTCAAGTCCAGCACTGCAGCCAAACAAACACAGTCTAAGAAGAGATAATGATGTCAGAATTTCTTACTGACCACAGCAGTTCCAGAGGCGAGTAGTTCTCACTTGAAGTCCGGACAATAGGTAACCCTGGTCAGGATCAAGGAGCCGCACAGAGGACATAAGGCAGCTGAGGTAGAGCACCGAGAAATGAGCAGCAGCAACAGCAGGGAGTCCAGAAGCAAACAGGCAGAAACTCAGGAACTAACATCAACAAAATACTCAGGTAATGAGGAGCTCTTGACCTGGACTTAAATAGCAGGACAAACAGGAAGTTCCAGGACAGGGCAAAGTACCAGACTCCATCTTGGACAAGGGCAAAACAGGTTCCAAGGAATTTCTGAAACCCTTCTATCTTTGTAGGTTTTTAGAAAGTGTAGAATTGCACTTTTTTTGCAATTTCACCGCGCTTCAATTTTTTTTTTCCTGTTTTACAGTGCACAATATGTTAAAACCAATGATGTTGTTCAAAAGTACAACTTGTCATGTAAAAAACAAACCCTCACATGGCCATTTTGACCAAAAAATAAAAAGTTATGGCTCTGGAAAGAAGGGGAGCAAAAAATGAAAATGCAAAAACAGGAAAGGGCCCTTTAGTTAAGGGGTTAAAGAGTTTTTTGCCATTATAATATTAAATTAGATCTGTTTTTTTTAATGGGCAATAATGTGGTCTCAGAATTTATAAGGGCACTATTTCCCCCTTATGACACCTATTATTACAGGCATTGGGTCCAGCCAATGAACATCTAGGGAATGGTTAGATTCTCTTCTCCAACTCAGGCACAACGTACCCCAGGTTACATCAGGGACTCTACTGACAATTTTAGTTAATTTTCAAGTAAAAAATGGCACTTCAAATTTACATGGCTCAGTTGTAATGTTGCCTCACTTTATACCTCTATCCCCCAACCAGTTCCTTTACAAGCACTTGAATTTCTCTTAAGTATAGGGGTACATTTTGCACACTACCAAATTTTTAATGGTGCTCAATTTTTTTGTATTTGATCAAATATATTATCTCCAACATCAATGAGTTTTTATGGGTACTAATTTTTCCCTTTCTCTAGCAAATCTTGTAGGTCCTTTTGGGAACAACAATATTTGTGCAAAGATCAAAACCCATTCTTCAAAACAATCAATGGTGCGGTCATTTCCTTTCATTGATGATCTCCTATTAATTTGCTGTGGAGATATTTCTGATATACCTTCCTTTATTGAATATCTTATTACTAACAATTATAACCTTAGATTTACTCCTAATTTCATCCTACAATTATTACATTTCTATATCTGCAACTTACTGGCTCTTTAAATTAGAATATAATTACATCCATGTATAAAAATTGACTGCGGGAAACACAATTCTCCATGCAACTAGTAGTCACACAGTACATACAGTACTATCAAATCCATACCGGTTGGTGAATACTTTAGAGTTTTCTGCAACTGTAGTGACAGTTTGAATCGCAAATATAAGATAGATAAAGCAGAAACCAGACTGATTAATAGGGGTTAACCCAGCTGGACACTCAATCATACTCGCATTATTATATACAACAACTACCTGCGCCTCCAAAATGGTCTATATAGGAAGAAATCCCCGCACAAGATCTGAATTGGTCGGTGGAAAAAAGTATAGCAATGCTATAGAGTCACATGTAACAATGCAATGTGCTTACTTACGTGATTGCAGGGAAGTGGATCAGGGAAAGAGGAAGTCTTTGCTTCGTGCAGATAATTTCTGGACCGCGCACACAGATGAAGCACACAACGGTGCTGGAGCAGGGAGCGTCCTCCCTGTAGTTGGAGCAGACTTGCTGTGTGAGAGCGTTCACAGTCCGGATACTGTGCGGCGTTCTCAGGCCACGAGGCGCCGCTAGTCCGAGGCGGGCGAGACAGGGGGCGGGGCAAAAAAAATGGTGACGTCACCTGAGTATAGGAGGCGGGAAGGGTCAAAAACATCCGACGCGTTTCAAAGGTACACAGACCTTCTTCATCAGGGATTAAGACCCATAGTTGGACCAGCCTTATATACATATAGAAGCCCCTCGTCCCTCCTCTTTATAAAAGAGATTTAAAAAGAGGTGCTAGTAGTGAAGCATGTGTGAATAGTGATGAGGTGTTAACCCCCTAGAGACCAGATAATATTAGATAATATTATTAAATAATATTAGAGGGTACAAATGGTACTACCTGGTAAATTACTAAAACATGAAGCATTTATTTTTATTTAGTTAAAATGTATATTTGTACCCTACATAAATGTAAATATAAATCACAGTAAATTTATTGCCTAGATCAAAATAGTGCTTCCAAATATCAACAAATTTCAAAAAATCATAGGAAGCTTTTTCCACTATAAAAATACAAATTTTATTTAGAACATTTTTAAAATACATATACGGATAAAAGTATCCAAATGGGGGACAACATTAAGCAAAAAAAAGCCTACAAAAAACAGGTACAGGTACAGTTGGTAGTGTTCAATAGTGAATATATCCGTATATCATGCTTAAAGCCACATTGACAAACAAGGGGTTATGTATATTTATTGTCTATCACATATACCACAGTGCATAGATTTTTAAGTAAAATATCCCTAAAACATATCTGTTAGCATAGGGTTAAAACGGACATAAAGATTGCCCTCCTACCAATAAAGCTAGCATTTAAATGTTTGTTATGCAAGTGCAGAGCATGCAGCAAGTGCTATAATATGTGCAGTAACCTGCATAACGATGCACAAAAAAGTTTATAAAGTGTTGAAAATAGTAAGCTGCTGGTAGGAGACCGTACCTGATTGCGGCTGCAGCACCCCTGACGCACGTTTCGCGTTTAGCTTGTTCACAAGGGAGCGTGTGTATGCATAAGTTCTTTGTTAGATCTTTATATAGGACCCGGTGTTTCAATATCAGCGTTTCAGCTGACATACTGCCTGACGTCAGCATAGGGAGGCATCACATGACACTCGGCCCAAACCTCTGCTCGACGCGTCAGAGTAGGGGCAGGCACAAGTGCCGAGGAGGACGCGCTGCCATAGCGACCGCAAAAGCAGGAAGTCAGCTGGAGAGCCCATCACCGTATGTTAGAAAGCAATGCTGCATGCCTGCAATTTACATGTGAGTAAGAGTAAAATAGGTAGTACAATGCCTTACTCTTATACCATCATATCGATCATATATATACACATCAACAATAAAGCGTCAAAAAAAGTACACTGCCATAGTGAAAAAAGGCAGGAAATCGACTAAAAAAAGGATATATCACCGCCATTACAAGACTATGTTGCATGCCTATATATTACATGTAAGCAGGGATACAGATATAAATAGTTTACTACTTATATGTCATCATAACTGACCAAACCACTTACAAAGAGATAAGACTGTAATATATTGAGGAGGTTAGGAAGAGAGGAGGGATATACATAGAAAAACAAAGATAAAATATAAAAAAAAAAAATAGGATCATGACAATGATCACCCAAATATTAAAGTGATACAATAATAATATAAATGCCCTAATACTAGTACATAATGTGAATATATGAAAAAAAAAAAAAAATTAAAAAGTAATAAGTGCATCATATATAAAGTGTATGTCATACAATGATGTTAGTGCCCTAATAATAAACATACTGTGAGTATAGAAATAAAGAAAAAAAAAAAAAATTTTTTAGAAGTATTATTACGTGCATTATATATAAAGTGTACGTCATATACATGAATATGCAAACTACAAAAATCCTTATAAAATGCAAGAAAAATGTGCCAATATTTATACCAGTGTATATAAACATAAAGTGCACAATATGTGTGATTTAATAAATGTATCATAGAAAAAAAAAAAAAAAACACATAAATGTCCTATTTCTTCTAATTATTCTTCTTCTCTTCACGCCCCTCAGAAAATGCCATCAGAAGAGTAATGGGTCGCAGAACAGAGTCGCCCTCACAAGGCCTCTTCCAGAAGATTCCATCGGGTCCAAAAAGAACACAGTGTCAACAGGTATGTATGTAATCTAAAATAGCACATAATAAAATATATAGTTAAAAACAAAACAACAAACAAAGAACAAAAAGACTATAAGAATGGAGCATAGCTCAGAACTTCATTAAGACCCGCTGGTTGCACAGACTGTACACTAGAAATCCAGCGGGCCTCCATTTGCGCAAGTGTCTTTCTCCAATTGCCTCCCCGCAAATCAATGTGTACCCTGTCAATCCCGTGACTTTTAGCAACTTAGCATCACAATCATGGTATCTTTTGAAATGCCTGGGTATAGGTTTCATGGAAGTCCAATCATCCTCATCCAAAGCCTTCAATATATCATGATAGTGTTACCTGACCCTGATTTTTAAAGGTCTAGAGGTAAGTCCAATGTAGATTTTTGGACATGGACATACTGCATAGTATACTACGCCTATAGAGTCGCAGGTGATGTGCTGAGTAATAACAAATTTCTCTTACCGTCACTTGACAGGAAGTCGAGAGCTCGTGACATGTTTGGGCAGGCTATGCATTTCCCACATGGGTAAAAACCCCACTTAGGACCACCAGAGCCAAAGGTTTTATTTGTTAAAGTTCAGCATAATGGCTGTGAACGAGCAAATCCTTTAAGTTGGGTGAGCGTCTATAAGTAATAGATGGCTGCAAGGGAACATGTCTCGCAGTGGTGCAATCCATTCGAAGGATGGGCCAGTATTGATCCAGAACATTTTTCATTTTCATCCACTGATGGTTATAGTGGAAATGAATCTTACTTTAGATTCTTTGTTGGTTTTCTCACTTGGCTGTAACAATTGATTCCTATTTGTCCTTCTGGCCCTAGTAAAACCTTTCTTTATACTCCTTTTTGAATAGCCTCTTTCTTCAAATCTGTTTGAAAGAAGTTGTGCTTGCTGAGTGAACTTGCGTTCCGTGGAACAAATTCTTCTGGCCCGCAAAAATTGGCCCGTAGGTATGCCATTCACAAGTGGCAGAGGGTGTGCTGAATTCGCATGTAGTATAGAATTTACTGCTGTTTCTTTTCTGAAAACATCCGTTTCCAAAATGCCTTTATCACCTCTAGATATTAATATATCTAGGAAATCTATATGGGATTGGCTATATTTACAAGTCAATTTGATGTTCAAGTTGTTATCATTAAGAATGTTGACAAAGGCCAGAAGATCCTGTTCATTGCCCTGCCATATGAGCAGGACGTCGTCAATATAACGGGCCCATAGCAGAGCTCCCTCAATGTAAGCCACTGGATTGGTGAAAAAAATTGATTGTTCCCATTTACCTAAGAAAAGATTTGCATAAGATGATGCATACGCCGCCCCCATTGCTGTTCCTTGCTTCTGGAGATAAATGTTTCCTCTAAAGGTAAAAAAATTATGCTCCAATGCAAATTTGAGGAGTCTAAGAAGGAAGTGGATAAATTGAATATCATAATTGGATTGATGCAAAAAAGTTTCAACAGCTGCAAGGCCATCCTTATGTTGAATAGAAGTGTATAACGATTCAACGTCCATGGTGACCAGCCACATATCGTCATCTAGTGGCAATCCTTCTATTTTTCTTAGCACATCCCCCGTATCTTTGACATAAGATGGAAGATTGCCTACCAATGGTTTTAAATAGAAATCAAGGTACTGGCTGATTGTCTCACAGAGATTGCCATTCCCCGAGACGATGGGACGTCCAGGGGGGTTGACCGCATCTTTGTGTATCTTTGGTGTAAAATAGATACATGCCATTTTAGGATACTCCGGCACTAGATGTTTTTGTTGGTCCTTAGTGATAATGCCTTCATAGAAGGCCTCATTAAGGATTCCTTGCAATTCTCCCTGAAATTTATGCGTAGGATTAAAAGTCAGTTTTTGATAGCATCTTATGTCTCTAAGCTGACGGAAAGCCTCTTTTTCATATGCTTTATGTGGCCAAATCACCACATTCCCTCCTTTATCAGCAGGTTTTATTGTCACTCCCTTTAGTTTTTTCAAATCCCTAAGTGCTGTTCTCTGATCCCTAGTGAGATTGTCATGTATAATTCTACTTGAAATATTTTCAAAACCTTGTGTTACCAGTTTTACAAAAATTTCAATGTTGGGATATAGATGTAATGGTGGAAATTTCTTAGGGATGGGAGGGTTAAATTTACCTCCATAGTGTCGTCCTCCTGCTCTTCCTGAAGTTCCTCTAAATTGGCTATTGCCTGTAATTCTTGCTCTGTCCAATGCTCCTCTGTATTAGATTTCTCATGCAGTTTTTTTAAAACTAATTTACGAGCAAATAAATGCAAATCTTTTACCGCTGCAAAAGAATTAAAAGGAGCAGTGGGTGAAAATGATAGACCTAAACTGAGTACCTCTATCTGAGGTGTGGTTAGTTCAATTTTGGAAAGGTTAATCACCTGCAGTTTAGAATTGGAGGAAGCATTATAGCGCCTATCACGTCTCCTTGGGGTATCATTCCTTCTTCCGTAATTTCTGCGCAAATTATAGCCTCGCTGTTGGATATCCTCGTCCTCTTTAGAAGACAATGATGAGAGGGATATAGATCTGGTGCTAGCATATCCACTTTTAGCCGATGACTGCCACCTATAGACTGTGCCATTTTTAAAATCTTGGAGATCTCTCTGAAATTTTTTTGCTTTCGTTTCCTTAATCTCTTTCTCCCAAATTAATGATTGTGAATCAATATCCTTATTGAGTGTTTCCATCTCTACAGCTGACAATTTTTGTTGGAGTTTAAGACGTATATTTTCTATTTCAGAGTCCACTTTATCCAAAGTTTTTTTATTATTGCCTATGAGAAGTTCTATCAGTGATTTAGAACATGTGGTGCATGCTTCTTCCCCTAGCCTTGAAAGTATTATCCTCAACGGGAAAAGATGGCATAATGCGTACACGTAGACCCCTGGGAATTAACCCTTTAGCAAGGTAACTCTCCAAAGATGCTTTGTTCCACCATGTTCGAGCCCTCTTCTTTAGGGAGGATTTAATAGAGCTTTTTAAATCTGATTTCTGCCCATTCTCAGAAGTGTCAACCTGCATAGTGCCCCCATTAAACACAGTATCTAAGCATGATAACCAATCCTGGTCTTTAGCCTTAGTATCCATCTGACAAAAAGAAAAAAAAAACTGTAAACTAAGTACAGCATAAGATCATAGAAATCACAGTAAATTTATTGCCTAGATCCAAAATAGTGCTTCCAAATATCAACAAATTTCAAAAAATCATAGGAAGCTTTTTCCACTATAAAAATACAAATTTTATTTAGAACATTTTTAAAATACATATACGGATAAAAATATCCAAATGGGGGACAACATTATGCAAAAAAAGCCTACAGAAAACAGGTACAGGTACAGTTGGTAGTGTTCAATAGTGAATATATCCGTATATCATGCTTAAAGCCACACATATTGTGCACTTTATGTTTATATACACTGGTATAAATATTGGTATATTTTTCTTGCATTTTATAAGGATTTTTGTAGTTTGCATATTCATGTATATGACGTACACTTTATATATAATGCACGTAATAATACTTCTAAAATTTTTTTTTTTTTTTCTTTATTTCTATACTCACAGTATATGTTTATTATTAGGGCACTAACATCATTATATGACATACAGTCATGGCCAAAAGTTTTGAGAATGACACAAATATAAATTTTTACAAAGTCTACTGCTTCACTTTTTCTAATGGCAATTTGCATATACTCCAGAATGTTATAAAGAGTGATCAGCTTAACAGCAATTACTTGCAAAGTCAATATTTGGCTAGAAAATGAACTTTATCCCCTAAAACACATTTCAACATCATTGCAGCCCTGCCTTAAAAGGACCAGCTAACCTCTTTTCAGTGATTGCTCCATTAAGACAGGTGTCGGTGTTGATGAGGACATGGCTGGAGATCAATCTGTCATGATTAAGTAAGAATGACACCACTGGACACTTTAAAAGGAGGCTGGTGCTTGGCATCATTGTTTCTCTTCTGTTAACCATGGTTATCTCTAAAGAAACACGTGCAGTCATCATTGCAATGCACAAAAATGGCCTAACAGGGAAAAGGATCAAAGCTAGAAAGATTGCACCTCAGTCAACAATCTATCGCATCATCAAGAACTTCAAGGAGAGAGGTTCCATTGTTGCCAAAAAGGCTCCACGGCGCCCAAGAAAGACCAGCAAGCGCCAGGACCATCTCTTAAAAGTGTTTCAGCTGCGGGATCGGGCTACCAGCAGTACAGAGCTTGCTCAGGAAAGGCAGCAGGCAGGTGTGAGTGCATCTGCACGCGCTGTGAGGCGGAGACTCTTGGAGCAAGGCCTGGTCTCAAGGAGGGCAGCAAAGAAGCCACTTCTCTCCAGAAAAAACATCATGGACAGACTGATATTCTGCAAAATGTACAGGCAGTGGACTGCTGAGTACTGGGGTAAAGTTATTTTCTCTGATGAATCCCCTTTTCGATTGTTTGGGACATCAGGAAAACGCCTCATTCGGAGAAGACAAGGTGAGCGCTACCACCAGTCTTATCTCATGCCAACTGTTAAGCATCCTGAAACCATTCATGTGTGGGGTTGCTTCTCAGCCAAGGGAATCGGCTCTCTCACAGTCTTGCCTAAAAACACAGCCATGAATAAAGAATGGTACCAGAATGTCCTCCAACAGCAACTTCTCCCAACCCTCCAAGAGCAGTTTGGCGATCAACAATGCCTTTTCCAGCATGATGGAGCACCTTGCCATAAAGCAAAGGTGATAACTAAATGGCTCAGGGAACAAAACATAGAGATTTTGGGTCCATGACCTGGAAACTCCCAAGATCTTAATCCCATTGAGAACTTGTGGTCAATCATCAAGAGACGGGTGGACAAACAAAAACCTAAAAATTCTGACAAAATGAAAGCATTGATTGTGTAAGAATGGACTGCTATCAGTCAGGATTTGGTCCAGAAGTTGATTGAGAGCATGCCAGGGAGAATTGCAGAAGTCCTGAAGAAGAAGGGTCAACACTGCAAATATTGACTTGCTGCATTAACTCATTCTAACTGTTAATATAAGCTTTTGTTACTCATATGTTTGCAATTATTATATTTCTGTCTGTGATAAAAACATCTGTCAAACACACATAAAAACCAGAGGGCAGCAGATCATGTGAAAATATAATATTTGTGTCATTCTCAAAACTTTTGGCCATGACTGTACACTTTATATATGATGCACTTATTACTTTTTAATTTTTTTTTTCATATATTCACATTATGTACCTAGTATTAGGGCATTTATATTATTATTGTATCACTTTAATATTTGGGTGATCATTGTCATGATCCTATTTTTTTTTTTTTATTATTTTATCTTTGTTTTTCTATGTATATCCCTCCTCTCTTCCTAACCTCCTCAATATATTACAGTCTTATCTCTTTGTAAGTGGTTTGGTCAGTTATGATGACATATAAGTAGTAAACTATTTATATCTGTATCCCTGCTTACATGTAATATATAGGCATGCAACATAGTCTTGTAATGGCGGTGATATATCCTTTTTTTAGTCGATTTCCTGCCTTTTTTCACTATGGCAGTGTACTTTTTTTGACGCTTTATTGTTGATGTGTATATATATGATCGATATGATGGTATAAGAGTAAGGCATTGTACTACCTATTTTACTCTTACTCACATGTAAATTGCAGGCATGCAGCATTGCTTTCTAACATACGGTGATGGGCTCTCCAGCTGACTTCCTGCTTTTGTGGTCGCTATGGCAGCGCGTCCTCCTCGGCACTTGTGCCTGCCCCTACTCTGACGCGTCGAGCAGAGGTTTGGGCCGAGTGTCATGTGATGCCTTCCTATGCTGACGTCAGGCAGTATGTCAGCTGAAACGCTGATATTGAAACACCGGGTCCTATATAAAGATCTAACAAAGAACTTATGCATACACACGCTCCCTTGTGAACAAGCTAAACGCGAAACGTGCGTCAGGGGTGCTGCAGCCGCAATCAGGTACGGTCTCCTACCAGCAGCTTACTATTTTCAACACTTTAAAAACTTTTTTGTGCATCGTTATGCAGGTTACTGCACATATTATAGCACTTGCTGCATGCTCTGCACTTGCATAACAAACATTTAAATGCAGCTACCAGCAGCTTACTAGTTTCAACTAGAGTTGAGCGATACTTTCCGATATCCTAAAGTATCGGAATCGGAATGGTATCGCCGATATCACTAAAATATCAGCGATACCCGATACCGATACCGGAAGTCCCATGTAAGTCTATGGGAACAAAATATCGCAACTAAAAAAACCCCATTCTTTCCTTGTAAACACTAAATATACACACATAGAATACATATATATATATATACATGTCATTGTGACATATATATATACATATATGTATAGTTTATACACTTCTACATAGTAAAATATCCTTTGATTCAATTGCCGGGTAAAGCCGGCTTCAGTGAAAAGACAGAAGCACCCGACATGAAATGACACTTGGTGTACATAGGGTTAACCATGTCTTTTCATGTCCTTTGCTATCTAATTTGCACAAACAATTAAATCAGACTATGTGTGCAAAATTTCACACCTGTAGGGGTTAATTAAAGGTGTAAATTCGTTGTAAAAAAACCGGACTTTTTTGCTACGAATTTACACCTTTAATTAACCCCTACAGGTGTGAAATTTTGCACACATAGACTGATTTAATTGTTTGTGCAAATTAGATAGCAAAGGACATGAAAAGACATGGTTAACCCTATGTACACCAAGTGTCATTTCATGTCGGGTTCTGCATTTTCACAAAAGCCGGCAATTGAATTAGCGGCTATTATACTATGTAGAAGTGTATGAACTACAAATATATATATATTATATATATGTGTCACAAATTCAATGACATGTATATAATATATGAGGTGTAAAATTGCTGAAAAAAATGCGTGGGCTCCCGCCCTATTTTCGCAACCAGACAGACAAAGCCAGTGAGTGGGGGCAGATAATAATAGCCCAGAGAGGGACCATTATTTTTGCCCCCCCCGGCTACTAACATCTGCCCCCAGACACCCCAGGAAAGACAAATCTATAATTAGATTCGCCCTTTCTGGCACTTTGCCCGTCTATTCCCATTGACCTGTAGCGGTGGCGAATGGGTTAATATGGGGTTAAAGCCACCTTGCTATTGAAAGGTGACCTTAAGCCAGGTTAATAATTGAGAGCTGTCAATTAGACAACTATCAATTATTAATCCTATTGCATGAAATAAAAATAAAACACACACACTTTAATTAAAAATCATTTTAATGAAATAAAGACACATGTTTTGACCATCTTTTATTTTACTGCAAAAACCATTTCCTGTAATAAAAATAAAATAAAAAAGCAAAATTATTCTTACCTATCCCATGCACAGTCAGGTCCCACGGTGTAATCCTTCAGAAAGGGTTAATGTTTACTGCAGGGACCGCAGCTAATGCTGCAGCCTCACAGTAAACCCCAAATGAATGAGTTCCTCTCCTGCCTGACAGGAGAGTAAAGGCTGGGTGTCACATAACGATACACCAGCGATCCCGACAACGATATGCACTTGTCAGGATCGCTGGTGTTCGCTACATGATCGCTGCTGAGCTGCCAAACAGGCAGCTCAGCAGCGATCTGGGACAGCAACACTGCGGGTAACATTGCTTAAGGGCCCGTCTCACATAGCGATATCGCTACCGAGATCGCTGCTGAGTCACTAGTTTTGTGACGCAGCAGCGAGCTCACCAGCGATATCGCTGTGTGTGACATTCAGCGACGATCAGCCCCCTGCCGGGTATCGCTGATCGTCGCAGAAATGTCAGGACCTTTTTTTGATCGCTGGTTTCCCTCTGACAGGCACGCATCGCTGCGTGTGACAGGCGGGAGACCAGCGATCCGCTGGTAACCAAGGTACACAGCGGTTTTCCAGGCACCGCGCAGCGCTTGGAAACCCGCTGTGTACCTTGGATACCAGCTCCCTGCATCAGGGCGCTGGTATCCAAGGTACACAGCGGTTTCTAGGCACAGCCCCGCGCCTGGAAACCCGCTGTGTACCTTGGTTACCAGCGGATCGCTGGTCTCCCGCCTGTCACACGCAGCGATGTGTGCCTGTCAGCGGGAAACCAGTGATCAAAAAAAGGTCCTGACATTTCAGCGACGATCAGCGATACCCGGCAGGGGGGCTGATCGTCGCTGAATGTCACACACAGCGATATCGCTGGTGAGCTCGCTGCTGCGTCACAAAACTAGTGACTCAGCAGCGATCTCGGTAGCGATATCGCTATGTGAGACGGGCCCTTAAGTGGAAAGCTTAATTGATTGCTTTCCACTTTCACTTCAGGTCAGCCAGGGACACAATCAGTGACGTCAGAGGGAACTGATTAACAAAAATAGGGGTTCCCTTCGAAAAAAAAATGGCGTGGGGTCCCCCCTATTTTTGTTAACCAGCCAGATGAAGCAGACCGCTGAGGCCTGGATTTTCAGGCTGTTAAGGAGCCAAGATCCATGGACCTTGCCAGCCTGATAATACCAGGCCACAGCAGTCTGCATATCTTGGCTGATTAACAAAAATAGGGGATCCCCTTGAAAAAAATTGGCGTGGGGTCCCCCCTATTTTTGTTAACCAGCCAGATGAAGCAGACCGCTGAGGCCTGGTTTTTCAGGCTGGTAAGGATCCAATATCCATGGACCTTGCAAGCCTGATAATACCAGGCCACAGCAGTCTGCTTAGCTTGGCTGGTTAACAAAAATAGGGGATCCCCTCGAAAAAAAAACGGCGTGGGGATCCCCCCTATTTTTGTTAACCAGCCAAGTAAAATGCAGACTGCTGCGGCCTGGTATTAAAAGACTGTCAAGGCCCATGGATTTTGGCCCTCAACAGCCTGATAATACCAGGCTACAGCAGCCCCACATTTGGCGCATCAAAAGATGTGCCAATTGTGGCACTTTACCCGGCTCTTCCCACTTGCCCTGTAGCGGTGGCAAGCGGGGTAATAAGGGGTTATTGTCACCGTTGATTGCACGGTGACAATAAGCCCGGTTAATAATGGAGAGGTGTCAATAAGACACCGATCCATTATTAATCCTAAAGTTATTAAATGTATAAAAAAAAGACAAAGCAAGAAAAAAGTATTTTAATGAAATAAAAGAGACAACACAGTTTTCATTAATTTTATTATACTCTCATTCCTGCGACGCCATCGATCTCCTGTAAAAAAAGAAAAAAAACAAACCAACAGTATACCACCTGTCCGACGCAGTCCATAACGATAGTCCCACGACGATCCAGCTCTGCTACATCGCAATGACAGGCAGAGCCTGTCATCGCGACGCAGCACAGCTGATTACCTGCTTCCCCGGCGGTGACGTCATCGGACTGACTGCTTTACGGCCGCGATTACCCAGCAGTCACTGCAGTTATCGCGAGAAACTGCATGTGACCGCCGGGGAGAAGATGATGGCGGCCATGAAGCAGTGCAGGACGTGACCGCCGGAGATCTTCTGCCGGGTAAGTGCCGCTGACTCCTGACAGACCCGACCGACGGACACTGACAGTGACAGTGACAATCCCGATTCCGGTATCCGATAAGACGAAAATATCGGAACTCGGAATCGGAATTCCGATACAGCTAATATCGGCCGATACCCGATATTTGCAGTATCGGAATGCTCAACACTAGTTTCAACACTTTAAAAACTTTTTTGTGCATTGTTATGCAGGTTACTGCACATATTATAGCACTTGCTGCATGCTCTGCACTTGCATAGCAAACATTTAAATGCTAGCTTTATTGGTAGGAGGGCAATCTTTATGTCCGTTTTAACCCTATGCTAACAGATATGTTTTGGGGATATTTTACTTAAAAATCTATGCACTGTGGTATATGTGATAGACATTAAATATACATAACTAGTGTTGAGCGATACTGCTCGATATCTAAAAATATCGTATCGAAATGGTATCGCCGATATCACTAAATATCGTCGATATCCGATTCCGATACCGGAAGTCCAATGTAAGTCTATGGGAACAAAATATCGCAACAAAAAAAACCCCTTTCTTTCGTTGTAAACACAAAATATACACACATAGAATACATATATATATATATATATATATACATGTCATTGTGACATATATATATACATATATTTATAGTTTATACACTTCTACATAGTAAAATAGACTCTGATTCAATTGCCGGGTAAAGCCGTGACATACCCCATAGAAGTCGACGGGCTCGGTGCCGGATACCCCCAAAACCTCTGGCTCTGTGCGACTCAACTTGGGCGTCACGAACAGGATTCTGTAGCTCGCTATAAGCGAGTCCTGTGTGCCTGAATTGAACTGGTTTTGTGCTTGAGAATTGCTAAAATCATCAGAGAATGTATTTGCCATTTTTCAGCCATATCTGCGTCACTACGAGGCACTGGTGAAGAAGAAGGGCGTGCTCTTCGTGGGTGTACACTCACTCAGTGACGCGAAAACGATGGCTCTAAATGGTACTGCAATGTAAGATCGTGCCCCACAGCTCTTCAGTTCCGCTTCCTCATCCTCCTCAGTGTGCGGAAACTAACGCGAAGGTCACGCCTCCCTACAAAAGAGGGGCCCTCTCCTGATGCTAATGACACATGTGACTTGGCAGAGATGGCTAATGGACACGAGCAGAAGTGTGAAGGGATGGAGCAGTCAGACTCAGAGCTCTCCCCCCACGGAAGCGACCCGATCGCCACGGAACCACCGTTGGGCACCCGGCCTGGAAACCCTCCTACGCTGCAAGAAGCGGAGGATACCCTAAGAGGATTGGCCCGGCACCGGGAGGAGGTCGCCAGGATGGAAGCCAGCTGGCGTGCCCTAAAAATAAACTTGGAGCGGCGCCAATCCCTCTTACCTGAAGTGTCTGTACCGGAAGGTGAGGCACCCGTTCTAGTAGAGGAGCCCTTGCAATGTGATCCGGTTGACGTTGTCGCAGTGGAGGCACCCGTTCCTGCAAAAAACTCTGCACCGGCAGCACCCCAGATCCCGCTGTCTGCCCCCGTCGCTGAGACAGAAGAAGCGACACCCGTCCTCATGGAGGATCCCGCGCAGGCACCAGAGGTCTACCTGCCTGTACCGGAGCCCCGACTGTCATCTGTTCCAGAGCCGGCTGCTTCCTCCGCAGGTGAGCGCCGCCAGGACTGGGGGGCGCCAGGAGAGCTGCCGCAAACCGGACACTGTAAGCTGGCATTTGATGGTGGAGACATGGAGCAGCTGGTGGAGGAGAATTACAACCAGCGTCAGGAGGAAGAGTGGAGACGTTGGGAGCGGGAAGCAGAGCGACAAAGGGAGCAGCGAGAATCCCAAAAGCTTCGCCAACGTCAGCTGGAGAAGGACCGGGCAGAGAAGGACCGGATGAGAAACGATAAAGGAACCCTGTGGGAGCCGCGGCGTAAGGGTGCAGTACGGAGCTTTAAATTGAAAGGTGGTTGGGGCTTCATCCAGGAGCCTGGACTTTATTTAGAAGTTTTTGTGAACCGGCGAGACGTGGAGGCTCACCTCCCAGAAGGACACCCGGGGAGGGACCTGTTGCCAGGAGACTTGGTGACTTACACCCGACACTGGGGTTACAATGGATGGTACGCCCTAAATGTTACCAGGTGCGACCCCTACTCCCCAGAGTGTCAGGAACCTGTGAGACCCTCGGAGCCTTCAGCCTCCCACATCCAGGCATCTGCAAAAGTGCCCACCCCACGCTGTAAATCTCCCCAGCCTCCCTCAGTGGTCTCCTCAGCAGCCCCAGCTATGGACATAATAAGTATAGCTGGCCCGTACCCGGCACCTGTTAGGCCCCCTGGGGTTCGTTTCAGTCCGGGACATAGGGTTCCAGTCCCGGAGGGAGATGAAAGAGGTGGCCACACAGACCCAGATAGCGGGTCACGACTTGACTGTACAGGCCACACGACGTCATCAGGTCCTGGTGGTCCTTGGTGCCTCGGATGTTTGGCAAGCATCAGAAGAGTACCAGGTGGTACCTGGAACACCCCTGCCAAAGAATTATAAATAACCCGGACAGGGTCCCTGTATGTAAATAGTTAACTTGTTGATGTACCCGGACGGGTGAATGTTCATAAAAAAGTTTTTTAATTTAATAAAAAAAAACAAAACACAGTTTCCATTACTTTTATTACAGTCTCATCCTGCGACGCCATCGATCTCCTGTAGAAAAATGAAAAAAAAAAAAAAAAGTATACCACCTGACCGACGCAGTCCATAGTAACGAGTGTCCCACGACGATCCAGCTCTGCTACATCAGAATGACAGGCAGAGCCTGTCATACCGGCGCAGCACAGCTGATTACCTGCTTCCCCGGCGGTGACGTCATCGGACTGGTTTACGCCCGGGATTACCCTGCAGTAACTGCAGTTATCGCGAAAAACTGCATGTGACCGCCAGGGAGAAGATAATGGCGGCCATCAAGCAGTCCAGGACGTGACCGCGGGAGATCTTCTGCCAGGTAAGTGCCGCTGACTCCTGACAGACCCGACCGATGGACACTCACAGTGACAGTGACAAATCCGATTCCGGTATTCGATAAGACGAAAATATCGAAACGAATTATCGAAAGGCCGATAGAGCTAATATCGGCCGATACCCGATATTTGCAGTATCGTATCGCTCAACACTATACATAACCCCTTGTTTGTCAATGTGGCTTTAAGCATGATATACGGATATATTCACTATTGAACACTACCAACTGTACCTGTACCTGTTTTCTGTAGGCTTTTTTTGCATAATGTTGTCCCCCATTTGGATATTTTTATCCGTATATAAATGTAAATATACCTATTAAACAATTTGATTATAACACCTACTAAATGAATAAAATAAAATAAAATAATATTGTTAAAATCCTAATATTAACACAACTCTTAAGATAAGTGTTTGGATAATTTTCTATACGCTTATACGTATGGGTTTACCATCCAACCACTGTTATATGGTAAGGACGAACTACGAGAGTACATTAAAAAAAGGGTATTATAAAAATGCACTACTGGCAATAGACATTGATTAATAGGGTTGAGCATTCCGATACTGCAAATATCGGGTATCGGCCGATATTGGCTGTATCGGAATTCCGATTCCGAGTACCGATATTTTCGTCATATTGGATACCGGAATCGGAATGTCACTGTCACTGTCAGTGTCCGTCGGTCGGGTCTGTCAGGAGTAAGCGGCACTTACCCGGCAGAAGATCTCCGGCGGTCACGGCCTGGACTGCTTCATGGCCGCCATCCTCTTCTCCCCGGCGGTCACATGCAGTTTCTCGCGATAACTGCAGTGACTGCTGGGTAATCCCGGCCGTAAAGCAGTCAGTCCGATGACGTCACCGCCGGGGAAGCAGGTAAGCAGCTGTGCTGCGCCGGGATGTCAGGCTCTGCCTGGCATTCCGATGTAGCAGAGCTGGATCGTCGTGGGACACTCGTTACTATGGACTGCGTCGGACAGGTGGTATACTGTTGGTTTGTTTTTTTTTCTTTTTTTACAGGAGATCGATGGCGTCGCAGGAATGAGAGAGTAATAAAATAAATGAAAACTGTGTTGTCTCTTTTATTTCATTAACCCCTTAAAGACCAAGCCATTTTGTAGGTTAAAGACCAGGCCAATTTTTACAATTCTGACCACTGTCTCTTTATGAGGTTATAACTCTGGAACGCTTCAACGGATCTTGGCGATTCTGAGATTGTTTTCTCGAGACATATTGTACTTCATGATAGTGGTAAAATTTCTTCAATATAACTTGCGTTTATTTATGAAAAAAACAGAAATATGGCAAAAATTTTGAAAATTTTGCAATTTTCAAATTTTAATTTTTATGCCATTAAATCAGAGAGATATGTCACAAAAATTAGTTAATAAATAACATTTCCCACATGTCTACTTTACATCAGCACAATTTTGGAACCAAAATTTTTTTTGTTAGGAAGTTATAAGTGTTAAAAGTTGACCAGCAATTTCTCATTTTTCCAACAAAATTTACAAAACCATTTTTTTTAGGGACCACCTCACATTTGAAGTGAATTTGAGGGGTCAATATGACAGAAAATACCCAAAAGTGACACCATTCTAAAAACTGCACCCCTCAGCGTGTTCAAAGCCACATTCAAGAAGTTTATTAACCCTTTAGGTACTTCACAAGAATTGAAGCAATGTGGAAGGAAAAAATTAACATTTAACTTTTTTTCCCAAAATTTTTTTCTTTCGACACAATTTTTTAACATTTTGTCAAGGGTATCAGTAGAAAATGAACCACAATATTTGTTGTACAATTTCTCCTGAGTACAGCGATACCCCATGTGTGGGGGTAAACCACTATTTGGCCGCATGGCAGAGCTCAGAAGGGAAGCAGCGCCATTTGACTTTTTTGGCTGGAATTGAGATTGGACGCCATGTCGCATTTGGAGAGTCCCTGTGTGCCTAAACAGTGGAAACCCCCCACAAGTGACCCCATTTTGGAAACTAGACCCCCAAGTAACTTATCTAAATGTGTAGTGAGAGCTTTGAACCCCCAAGGGCTTCACAGAAGGTTATAACGTAGAGCCGTAAAATTAAAAAATCATATTTTTTTCCACAAAAATGATCTTTTCATCCCAATTTTTATTTTCCAAAGGATAAAAGGACCCCAAAAGTTATTGTGCAATTTGTCCTGGGTACGTTTATACCCCATATGTGGGGGTAAACCACTATTTGGGCGCATGGCAGAGCTTGGAAGGGAAGCAGCGCCATTTGACTTTTTTGGCTGGAATTGAGATTGGACGCCATGTCGCATTTGGAGAGTCCCTGTGTGCCTAAACAGTGGAAAACCCCCCACAAGTGACCCCATTTTGGAAACTAGACCCCCCAAGGAACTTATCTAGATGTGTGGTGAAAGCTTTGAACCCCCAAGGGCTTCACAGAAGGTTATAACGTAGAGCTGTAAAATTAAAAAATCATATCTTTTCCACAAAAATGATCTTTCCACCCCCAATTGTTATTTTCCAAAGGGTAACAGGACCCCAAAAGTTATTGTGCAATTTTTCCTGAGTACGCTGACACCCCATATGTGGGGGGGAACCACTATTTTGACGCATGGCAGAGCTGGAAAGGGAAGGAGCGCCTTTTTCAAATGCAGATTTTGATGGAATGGTCTGCGGGTGTCATGTCACGTTTGGAAAGCCCCTGATGTGCCTAAACAGTAGAAACCCCCCACAAGTGACTCCATTTTGGGAACTAGACCCCCCAAGGAACTTAGCTAGATGTGTGGTGAGCACTTTGAACCCCCAAGTGCTTCACAGAAGTTTATAACGTAGAGCCGTGAAAATAAAAATATCATATTTTTTTCCACAAAAATAATCTTTTTGCCCCAAATTTTTATTTTTCTAAGGGTAACAGGAGAAATAGGGCCCCAAAAGCTATTGTGCATTTTGTCCTGAGTACGCTGATACCCCATATGTGGGGGAACCACTGTGATCGCCTTACTGCGATCTTTGGGAGGCACAATGAACAAATCCACAAAAGGTGAAGAATTGGTTTTCTTTTTGCGCCGTGACTCGTGCGGTATTAGTGATTAGGCGACTTTATTCCTCGGATCGGTGCGATTACAGCGATACCATATTTACACCCTTTTTTCATGTTTAGCTTCTGTCACACACTAAAAGATGCTTTTTTTGGAATAATTTTTTGTAAGAAATTTTTGCATCGCCGTATTTTGAGAGCTATAATTTTTCCATATTTCGGCCGACAGAGTTATCTATGGGCTTATTTTTTGCGGGACAAGCTGACGTTTTTATTGGTACCATATTCAGGCACATAACGTTTTTTGATCGTTTCCTATTCCGATTTTTGTGGAATCAGAATGAACAAAAACCAGCAATTCAGGAATTGTTTTTTTTTTTTTTTTTTTCCTCCGTTCCGTGTGTGGTAAAATTGATAAAGCAGCTTTATTCTTCGGGTCACTATGGTTACGGCGATTCCTCATTTATATATTTTTTTTATGTTTTGGCGTTTTTTACACAATAAAAAATTTTATAGAAAAAATAATTATTTTTGCATCAGTTTATTCCGCGAGCTATAACTTTTTTATTTTTTCGCTGATGATGCTGTGTAGCGGCTTGTTTTTTGCGGGACAAGATGACGTTTTCAGCGGTACCATGATTATTTATATCTGACTTTTTGATCGCGTGTTATTGCACTTTTTCCAAGCGGTATAATAATACCGCTTGGAAAAAGTATAATTTACTACTTTTTTGTGTTTTTTTTTTACGGCTTTCACTGAAGGGGTTAACTAGGGTTACGCTTTTATAGATGGGATTTTTACGGACGTGGCGATACCTAACATGTGTATGTTTTTTGTTTTTTATTTTTTTTATTACATAAAAATGTGTATTTTTTAGGGTTTTTTTTTTTAATTATTTTTTAATATTTTTCTTACAATTTTTTTTTAAAAAATGATTTTTTTTAACTTGTCCCTTTATGGGACTTTCACTTTTTTAACTTTTATTGCAGTTACAATGCATTGCAATGCTCTGGCATTGCAATGCATTGTACCTATGGGGAAAGCTGCTGTGACATGATCACAGCAGCTTCCCGTAGCTAGATGACCCGGAGGTTGTCATGACAACCCCCGGGTCATCAAGGCAGAGATCAGGCCCTGAAAATACATTGCGGTGGCGCTGATCTGAGGCAGAGGGAGCTCCCGACCCTCTGCCTCCCCCCTGAGCTCTGCGATCGCGCTGGATCGCAGCAGTCAGGGGGTTAACAGCCAGGGGCGGTGGGGGCTCCGCTCCTGGCTGTCAATGCAGGAAGCCTGGCCACTGCAGCGCTGGCTCCTGCACTGATCGCGCTGGGGAAGCTGAAATTTCAGCTTCTCCTGCACGATCGCTGCTGTGTTTGGTCAGTCAGATTGGCTGACCAATCACAGCGCTGTGGGTGCGGGGACCGATGGCAAAGGTCCCCGCACCGCTTGCCGTGCCTGTCAGCTGTCTGTGACAGCTGTCGGCACTGATCTACCACTGCGTGTTTACACGCAGTGGTAGATCAAAGCCATGACGTGCAGAGTCCGTCCTGGTGCCGGAACTGGCACCTTGCCATGACGGACTCTGCACGTCAGTGGACATTAAGGGGTTAAAAGACTTTTTTCTTGCTGTGTTTTTTTTTTAAACATTTAAAAACTTTGGGATTAATAATGGATCGGTGTCTTATTGACGCCTCTCCATTATTAACCGGGCTTATTGTCACCGTGCAGTCAACGGTGACATTAACCCCTTATTACCCCGCTTGCCACCGCTACAGGGCAAGTGGGAAGAGCCGGGTAAAGTGCCACAATTGGCACATCTTTTGATGCGCCAAATGTGGGGCTGCTGTAGCCTGGTATTATCAGGCTGTTGAGGGCCAAAATCCATGGGCCTTGACAGTCTTTCAATACCAGGCCGCAGCAGTCTGCATTTTACTTGGCTGGTTAACAAAAATAGGGGGGATACCCACGCCGTTTTTTTTTTCGAGGGGATCCCCTATTTTTGTTAACCAGCCAAGCTAAGCAGACTGCTGTGGCCTGGTATTATCAGGCTTGCAAGGTCCATGGATATTGGATCCTTACCAGCCTGAAAAACCAGGCCTCAGCGGTCTGCTTCATCTGGCTGGTTAACAAAAATAGGGGGGACCCCACGCCAATTTTTTTCGAGGGGATCCCCTATTTTTGTTAATCAGCCAAGATATGCAGACTGCTGTGGCCTGGTATTATCAGGCTGGCAAGGTCCATGGATCTTGGCTCCTTAACAGCCTGAAAATCCAGGCCTCAGCGGTCTGCTTCATCTGGCTGGTTAACAAAAATAGGGGGGACCCCATGCCAATTTTTTTCGAGGGTATCCCCTATTTTTGTTAATCAGCCAAGATATGCAGACTGCTGTGGCCTGGTATTATCAGGCTGGCAAGGTCCATGGATCTTGGCTCCTTAACAGCCTGAAAATCCAGGCCTCAGCGGTCTGCTTCATCTGGCTGGTTAACAAAAATAGGGGGGACCCCACGCCAATTTTTTTCGAGGGGATCCCCTATTTTTGTTAACCAGTTCCCTCTGACGTCACTGATTGTGTCCCTGGCTGACCTGAAGTGAAAGTGGAAAGCAATCAATTAAGCTTTCCACTTCCTCTCCTGTCAGCCAGGAGAGGAACTCATTCATTTGGGGGTTTACTGTGAGGCTGCAGCATTAGCTGCGGTCCCTGCAGTAAAATTAACCATTTCTGAAGGATTACACCGTGGGACCTGACTGTGCATGGGATAGGTAAGAATAATTTTGCTTTATTATTTTATTTTTATTACAGGAAATGGTTTTTGCAGTCAAATAAAAGATGGTCAAAAACGTGTCTTTATTTCATTAAAATGATTTTTAATTAAAGTGTGTGTGTTTTATTTTTATTTCATGCAATAGGATTAATAATTGATAGTTGTCTAATTGACAGCTGTCAATTATTAACCTGGCTTAAAGTGACCTTTCAATTGCAAGGTCATTTTAACCCCTTATTAACCCATTCGCCACCGCTACAGGGCAATGGGAATAGACGGGCAAAGTGCCAGAAAGGGCAAATCTAATTAGAGATTTGCCCTTTCTGGGGTGTCTGGGGGCAGATGTTAGTAGCCGGGAGGGGCCAAAAAAAATGGTCCCTCTCTGGGCTATTATTATCTGCCCCCACTCACTGGCTTTGTCTGTCTGGCTGCGAAAATAGGGCAGGAGCCCACGCATTTTTTTCAGCAATTTTACACCTCATATATATATATAATATATATATATATATACATGTCATTGAATTTGTGACACATATATATATATATTTATATTTATAGTTCATACACTTCTACATAGTATAATAGCCGCTAATTCAATTGCCTGCTTTTGTGAAAATGCAGAACCCGACATGAATTACATGAGTGTAAGTGTGCAAAATTTCACACCTGTAGGGTTAATTAAAGGTGTAAATTCGTAGCAAAAAAGTCCGTTTTTTTTTTACAACGAATTTACACCTTTAATTATCCCCTACAGGTGTGAAATTTTGCACACATAGACTGATGTAATTGTTTGTGCAAATCAGATAGCAAAGGATATGAAAAGACATGGTTAACCCTATGTACACCAAGTGTCATTTCATGTCGGGTGCTTCTGTCTTTTCACAGAAGCCGGCTTTACCCGGTGTAAGCTTTTCGGGGGGTTTTAGCTCTAGGATCGCTGTCTGGGTAGACAGAATGGCACGGAAACAGTTCATTCAGACAGCAGTTTGGTGAAAACTGGCCGCAACCAGTTTTATTAAAGTCCACAGCACACAGATAAAAACAAATCATAAACAGAAACCCTGGGCTTGTCTAGCCTCTAATTACACTTAGATAGATGGCCCTCTCTATCCGGGACCCAGACTCTACCAGTCTGTGCCCAAAACAACACATATCACATATGTTACCAGTATGGAGTTTCACAGACACTCCTCTTTATGTCTGAAGGCAACTCCAATGTCCAGACTTGAGATAGGTCACCTCCTATTCAGTCGCTATTCGCACGGATTCTCACTGCGACTACTCCTGTGTCCGGGGTACTTCCTGCACCCAGACTGAGATAGCTCACACTCTTAGAGACTGCTTCCTTGTGCCAGGACACCTCCCTGTGTCCGGGCTAAAGACAGCTCCCACACTCTTGGAGACACCTTCTGTGTCTGGACCCCTTGTCCAGACTGAATGAGCTCCCTGACTGTGCTCACAAGCACCTACTTCTGGCTTCCTAATCAACACCTGAGTGGATTCAGGTCTGAGCTGCAAGCGTGTACTGAATGGCAGGTGTAGTGACCTTTCTTTACCACCAGGTTTACAAAGCCACACATTTCGCTCATACCAGTCAGCAAGGTACTTAGGTGAAATATACACCTCATTCACCACATATTCCTTCACTGTCTCACATATCCCCTCCCTCTTCTCCAGACCGGAGGGCTGGTCATCCAGACCGAGGGCTGGTCAACAATCCAACAGAGACAGTGAACTCTGGACCAGTCATGGCCCTCATCAGCTTCATCCTCACCACTGTCATAGCCAACATCAGTTTTCTCTTCATCTGAAGCATCCGCACTACCCTGTACCCTCCCAGGCCTATACTCTCTGCGGGCCTCGGGTATCCTGCACTGTTTCATCTTGACTTTAGTGCCAGCCTCAGTCTCGGTATAGTGGCTCACCAGATAAGTACGACCAGGCACGTCAGAACAGCTCTGCTGATTCTTCCTCAGAAACTTTCGTACCTCCTGTTTTTGGGCACTGACCCTGTGTCACCAACTGTCACAGGAGGTATAGGGGTTTTCTCTAATTCCTCCTGAACTTTCTTTAGCACATCTACTTTCTTAAATATCAGTTGATTCATAAATTCTACCTCACAGAGCCCAAGCGCCTCTGTCATGGTCTCTGACCATTCCAAGCCACACTGTTCAAACGATTGGCACTGTAGAGGGAGCTGATCATTTTTCTTGGTCGGTACACATAATTTATCCTCTTCTGGTACAGGCTCACTTTGCATAAGACTCAGAGCTCTTAATTCTTTCTCCAGGAGATCCTCATGGCTACGCATCTTCTCCTGTAGTTGTTGGACGTCCTTTACGTCTTCGGCCCTTTCTTCAGGCTCTTCTGGTAGGACATGCTCAGAAGCCCTACCATCAGTCTTCTTTTCCACCATGTTCTGCATCCCATCTGAGCTCCCGTGTATCTGCAGCGGCAACGGAGCGACACATCGCCCCTCCCACTCACTGGGACGTGGTTCAAGTGTAGACTCCATGAAAATGCGCCTGAGCTCACCAAGGCCAACCCGAGGTCTCAAAATCTCATCTTGGGATTTATCCAGATCCTTTGGGTCGCTCGAGAACTCCGATGGCGCACCGGGCGCCGAACTTCCGGCCCGAGCTTCGCGAGTCGCAGCCACGGATCCGGACAGTACACCGTCCACGCCGCTGTCTCCAACAGAAACATATTCCGGGGCAGAGTCATTCCCCACATCTTCAGTCTTGTTCCTCACAGCTTCACTTGAGACATCAGCCTCTGGTGAGGCACCTGGCCTGGTGTCCACCACTTCCATGGCTTTCTCCACCTCTGCAGCATCACCTTCCGAGTCCTTGGCATGATGCAGATCCACACCACACACTGACAACTTCTCATCTTCAACAGCATCCACTTGTGCTGTGTTCAGTTTCAGAGTCCTGCCTTTAAAGCTCAGCTCTCCTCCTTTCACCTTAGTCTTCGCCAGGGAACCGGCCAACTGTAAAACATCTTCAGATGCCATCTTCTGTCTGGCTGTAAGGTCAGCATCAGCCTTCCTCTCAGGACTCTCAATCTCCTCTGCCACCATGCCTTCCTCACTTGCACTGGTTGCTTTATTGTCATCAGATAATTCACTATCACTATCTGACCCCTTTTTCTCAGCCACATCTGGCTCACTGTCAGGGCTATACACTTCATTTTCATTCATATCCTGTTCACTGTCAGTGTCACACAATTCATTTTCACTCACATCTTGATCTGGAACCTGAGTTAACATGTCATCCACAATATTAACTGCACCATCTGGTCCCTCAAGTATGTGACTATGTGACAACCCCAGCACTACACTTCTATATAGCTCAGGCACTAGGAGCTGACTCACAACCTCTCCCTGGACTTCAGTGTTTATGGCAACATGAGAGAACCTCTCCTCAGAGTCAGGCTCCTGGGAAACCTCATTTAGAACAATCATATTTTCCTGTGCTGTTTTAAGAGAGGGTTCTCGCCACTGCTCACTCTCAAAACCGTCACAGGACACAGGCAAGTCAGGGACACTCGGTTCCCGAGAACCACCATCCTCGTCTCCCAACATCACCTGCAAAGGAATTTCATCACTATCACAGTCATCATTATTATCAACTCATCATCATGACTATGATCAGTATTATCATCACTATCATTATCAGCATCAGCACCATTTTCATGGTCATCATCATTATCAGGTTCATCATCATCATTAGCATTATCATCATCATTATCACATAATTTTAACATCCCACTAGCATTGTGTTCCGCCCCTCGGGACTGCGCACCCTCAGTAGGAGCTTCATCACACTGTCCATCAGAAACATTTTTCCCCCAGAGATCCTTAGACCGGGGAAAGTCATTACCCAATATAACGGGGTGCACCAGGGTCTTCACTACCCCCACTTCATATGAAACCTCCCCGAGTTTGGGGACCAAGTCCACGGCAGTCTCTGGGTAGACTTTGGTGTCTTCATGGATGTACACCACACTCAGGTGCTTATCAGGGATGAAGTCCCTATCACTCAGGCTGTCACATACGGAAGTCACTGGACTCTCTGAGTCCAAGAGGGCCTGTGCTGGGCAGTCACTTACAACCACCGGGAACCCCTGTGGTCCAGTCTCTTCGGCTGAGGTGGACACACACACAGGTTCTGCGCAGAGAGAGAGGGATCTGCCATCATCACAACACATAGGCTCCCCTCTATTGGACAGTTGGCTGCAATTTCACGCCAGCTCCAACACTGTCCATCACACTCTCCCACCCACATGTCCCCTCGGGCCTGAACCCGCTTATCAGCATACCCCATGTCCCCAACAGCTGGAACGCTCTTACCGCGAGAGTTCAGCGTCCGGGAACTCCGAAGTGATGACCTCTCAGACGGCTGTACCTCAGGAGGACGTGCTTGGGTGTAGCGGTCCATTATCACCTTTTCAACTCCATAATCAGGCCTGCTGACTGCAGACTCCCAACTGTATCTCCAGTCACGAACTCTCCTGGCACGGGCTGTCACCGTAACACCCAGCCGGGTAAGAATCGCCGCTTTCAACTTTGCATAGTCTTCGCTGTCCTGCTTGCTCAGGTCAGCCCAGACTTTTTGGGGTTCCCCAATCAGATAGGGTACGACCACCATGGCCCATTCAGATAGTGGCAGATTCTCCTTCTCTGCCAGTCTCTCAAACCTAGTAAGATATACCTCCACATCATCACGAGGTGTCATTTTTCTCAAGGACCGTCTTACCGCCTTCTTTATAGCGGACAACGCCGGTGCCTTCACAACATTACTTCGGGACGCGGCACCGAAATCCTTTTTTGGTGCTGTCATCTGCTCAACAAATAACCGGTTATTCTCCTGCTGCTGCTGCAGGAATTGCTGCTGGGCCTGCTGCATGTGCTGCTGGTGCTGCAGGCGCTGCTGCTCCATGCTTCGCTGGACCTGGGCCAGGTACTCAACGAGTTCCTCCATACTGCCGGACTTATCTGTCTCAAACACGGTAGTTTTATGTTGCACATTAACTTGTGCCATTTGTTCAAACAGCGCCTCCATGCTGTCATCCATGCTGTCAGACTTCTCTGTCTCAACAACGGCAGTCTTCACTCAAGACATACACACTACACAGCTTTTTTTCCACAGAAAATTCAGCCTTGCTGTGCAACCACTTTTTTTTTTTTTTCTTTTGCAAAGTCTATTAGGGCTACTGTCTCTTTAAGACTGCTCCACAAACTTTTCTTTTGCTGCTGCACATTCCACAGTCATTTTCACAACAAGTTCAGCTTTGCTGTGCATACATTTTCTCTCGGCAGACCCTATCAGGGCCACTGTCTCTCCAAGACTGCTCCAAACAGACGTTTCTGCTGACACACACTTTTTTTTTTTTCTGTTGCTATTTCAATAGACTTCACCTTTAATGCTGTCTCTCGCCACTGTGCTGCATGCACACTCCAGCACTAACTGTACCAGGCCCTGCGCTGCCCCAGCATTCTCCGCCAATTGTAAGCTTTTCGGGGGGTTTAGCTCTAGGATCGCTGTCTGGGTAGACAGAATGGCACGGAAACAGTTCATTCAGACAGCAGTTTGGTGAAAACTGGCCGCAACCAGTTTTATTAAAGTCCACAGCACACAGATAAAAACAAATCATAAACAGAAACCCTGGGCTTGTCTAGCCTCTAATTACACTTAGATAGATGGCCCTCTCTATCCGGGACCCAGACTCTACCAGTCTGTGCCCAAAACAACACATATCACATATGTTACCAGTATGGAGTTTCACAGACACTCCTCTTTATGTCTGAAGGCAACTCCAATGTCCAGACTTGAGATAGGTCACCTCCTATTCAGTCGCTATTCGCACGGATTCTCACTGCGACTACTCCTGTGTCCGGGGTACTTCCTGCACCCAGACTGAGATAGCTCACACTCTTAGAGACTGCTTCCTTGTGCCAGGACACCTCCCTGTGTCCGGGCTAAAGACAGCTCCCACACTCTTGGAGACACCTTCTGTGTCTGGACCCCTTGTCCAGACTGAATGAGCTCCCTGACTGTGCTCACAAGCACCTACTTCTGGCTTCCTAATCAACACCTGAGTGGATTCAGGTCTGAGCTGCAAGCGTGTACTGAATGGCAGGTGTAGTGACCTTTCTTTACCACCAGGTTTACAAAGCCACACATTTCGCTCATACCAGTCAGCAAGGTACTTAGGTGAAATATACACCTCATTCACCACATATTCCTTCACTGTCTCACACCGGCAATTGAATCAGAGGATATTTTACTATGTAGAAGTGTATAAACTATACATATATGTATATATATATGTCACAATGACATGTATATATATATATATATATATATATATATGTATTGTATGTGTGTATATTTAGTGTTTACAAGGAAAGAAAGAGGTTTTTTTAGTTACGATATTTTGTTCCCATAGACTTACATTGGATTTCCGGTATCGGTATCGGGTATCGCCGATATTTTAATGGTATCGGCGATACCATTCCGATTCCGATACTTTTGGATATCGGAAAGTATTGCTCAACTCTATTGATTAACGTTAAAAGATTTTTTAAGATTTTAAGAGAACGCATATAGTTCAATCTCCTGGTTTAACCCTGTGGGGGCCAAACTATCCAGGGTGAAAATCCAGTGAGATTCCATCCTAGACATCTTTTTGATGTAGTCCCCACCCCTCTTATTTTTCTGAATAACCTGTATACCACAAAAGTGGATCCCCCGTACAGATTTGTTGTGATATTCAGAGAAGTGCTTGGAGAGTGGGTGACCTATAAAACCTTTTTTGATATTATTGAAATGTTCCCTCATGCGATCCAAAAGCCTACGTTTAGTACGCCCAACATATAGCTTGTTGCATGGGCACTGGATTATGTAGATAACAACCGCAGTAAGGCATGGAATGAGGTTCTTAATCTGGAAAAGATGTTTTTTATGTGCATCTTGAAAGGTGGTTTGCTTAATTTTATGAAAATTAGTCCTGATGCAACATACACATGTACCACACGGTACAAAACCCTTGGAGGAGGTACTTGCTGGAACAACTGTAGTGTTTCCAACTGTGGTAGCTATCAAATTTCCCAGAGTTTGGGCCTTCCTGAAAATAAATTTGGGGCGGGGTGCTAAAAACTCGCCGATTTTCTTATCCCCCTGGAGGATAAACCAATGTTTCGAGATTATGTTCCTGAAATGTCTATAGTTATGGTGGAACTGTGTGACAATTGGTAAATCCCAAATTTGTTCCATGATGGTAGGTGGATCTGTTTTTTACAGGTTGAACATTATGGACCAGGCTATCTCTAGGTACTTTTTCAATTTCTTTTCTAGTTTTTTGAGTAGTGACATAGGATAGCCCTTATCTGCAAATTGCTGTGTCAAATATTCATTTCCTTATGATAGTCCTGAATCTTTGAACAATTACGTCTCACACGTGTGAATTGGCCTTTTGGGATGTTGGTTAGCCAAATAGGTAGATGGCAACTGTTGATGTCGATGTAGCTATTTGCATCCACCTCTTTGTGGTGGCACTTGGTATGGATGGCATCATTTTCAACATAAATTTCCAAATCCAAGAAGTTGACGCTACTTGTACTGATAGTGGACGTAAATTCCAGGCCGAATGAGTTCGTGTTCAGGTTAGAAATAAATGTGTTTAGATCTTCCTGTGGCCCCTCCCAGATGAACAATACATCATCTATAAATCTACGCCACATCACTAGGCCAGGATATAATTGTCCTGACCGAAAAATGTGTGACTCCTCCCACTTGGCTACATACAGATTTGCATAGCTGGGGGCTCTCCAAGCACTTCTCTGAATATCACAACAAATCTGTACGGGGGATCCACTTTTGTGGTATACAGGTTATTCAGAAAAATAAGAGGCGTGGGGACTACATCAAAAAGAAGTCTAGGATGGAATCTCACTGGATTTTCACCCTGGATAGTTTGGCCCCCACAGGGTTAAACCAGGAGATTGAACTATATGCGTTCTCTTAAAATCTTAAAAAATCTTTTAACGTTAATCAATGTCTATTGCCAGTAGTGCATTTTTATAATACCCTTTTTTTAATGTACTCTCGTAGTTCGTCCTTACCATATAACAGTGGTTGGATGGTAAACGCATACGTATAAGCGTATAGAAAATTATCCAAACACTTATCTTAAGAGTTGTGTTAATATTAGGATTTTAACAATATTATTTTATTTTATTCATTTAGTAGGTGTTATAATCAAATTGTTTAATAGGTATATTTACATTTATGTAGGGTACAAATATACATTTTAACTAAATAAAAATAAATGCTTCATGTTTTAGTAATTTACCAGGTAGTACCATTTTTTCCTCTAATTTATTTAAAAATATTATCTAATATTATCTGGTCTTAGGGGGTTAACACCATCATTTACACATGTTTCCCTTTTCTAGCCCTTTTTTAAATCTTTTTTATAAGGAGGAGGGGTGAGGGGTTCTTATGATTAAGGCTGGTAAAAATAGGGGTCTTAATCCCTGGAAGAAGGTTGTGTCCTTTAAAAACGGTCGGATGTTTTTGCCCCCTTCCGCTTATACCTGGTCGTCACCATTTTTTTGCCCCCCCCCCTGTCCGCCCCCCTCGGACTGCGTCGCCCGTGGATGAGAAAAGCCGGCAGTATCCGACTATGAACGCTTCACACGAGTTGCTCCAATACAGGGGGGACGCTCCTGCCCCCCAGACCCTTTTTTGCTTCATCTGTGTGGGGTCAGGAATTATCTGCCGAAGCAAAAAAATTCCCCCTTCCCCGATCCCCTTCCTGCAATACGTAAGTAAGCCCTTGCATTTTTCATGTGACTTTGCATTTCTATATTTTTTCCCCCGACCAATTCAGTCTTGTGCGGGGATTTCTTCCTATATAGGGCCCTTTTTGGGGGGCAGGTGTTGTTGTATTTTCTTTTTCTTGCACCCTTTTTGGGGATTTTTTTTGGAGTTATTGCACAGCAGCGGCTAACTCCCGCAGCCTCCCTTTATAGTGAAAATTATTTTTTCCTTCTCATTGGCCCCCATTTATTGCAGGTGGCCCGTGTAAACTATTTTATTTTCTTTTACTCGCATTAGGCCAAATTTAAAAAACAGAGCTAATTTAATTAAATTTTTATATGGCAATAAACCCTTTTCAAACAGCACGTATTCCAAAAAGCCTAATCTTTTCTACCCCTTTTGTCCTCAATTTATCCATTAAAAAAAATTTTTTCCAATTCTTTCCCGTGTATTAAAGACAAAATATTTTTTATCCCATGTCTGGCTGTGATTTGTTTCCAAAATAGCCCTTGTTCGGGAATGTCTTTCACTAATATTTTAGCTCAGAGAATTAAAGTTCCTGGCTCAATTTCAAAGGGGTTTTTCAAAAGCAGTGCTAATGTTGCCAAAAAAGTAAATTCTTGTGTTTTTTGCGCCACTTTTTTAAAATTTGAGACACTCAAAATTCCCCATAAAAACGATATCAACTGTAACTCTAAAAATATAATTTATTGTATCAAATTTTAGCTTGTAGTTTCTTTAGTTGAAAGACTAGCTGAAATTGAAAGCCGTATCAATGAATATTAAAATTAAATATTTTTTTATGTATA
>JARQOD010000005.1:360140761-360218840 GCA_033576555.1 Oophaga sylvatica
TGTTCTAGATATTGAGAATGCTAGCACTGAGACCGATGTGCAAAATCTTAAACCTATTCCCCGCCATTTTAAAGCCGTACATGGCTGTGACCCTAAAGGGTTGATGGTCAGGGGCATCGATAGGGTGTTCATTGGCCTTAGAGGTGGTAATTGGAAGAGATTACTAGCACAAAAAGAGGCCAAGTGGATATACAGATTGGATACATTGATTCCCCTAGGCCTGAATGATCATAATAGCTTTGCTCCTTTTCTACCTATCTAATTACATCTAGTTATACGCATACACCTATGTGCGTTCAATTGCTGTTAGTTGTATGCTTTTCTCAATTGCTGTCTTCTATTGGTGTTGTCTTGGCTTTTTATTTTTGTTTTTATTAGTTTTTTTAATTTTTATTTTGATAGGGTTGTTCCATGGAAATACTATGACCGCTACTGCTGCATGTCCAATATTGTACTTTTGAAGAATATATCAACAAGAAAATCTATTCACCATTGATTTCCTTACACTTGTATGGATTGAAGATCTTATTCTGGTTCATTTCATAGATTATTGTATTATTTGAACATTGAATTTTTTCTGCTAGTGACTTCTATATATTATTGAGACCATTGTTGTTGTTGGTTACTATTGGTGTTGGTGACTATTTTTATTCACCATTGGTTCTTGCAGTCATTTTAGTGCACTTATTTTTTATCCTCATCTTCCTGAAAAATCTCAGCCCATCTTGCCCAAACACATCACAGAAAAAACCTACTTACAATTCCAAAAACTACCTGCTCTTTATCTTCCTACTCCTACTGATTTCAGGGGACATCTCCCCCAACCCTGGTCCACCATCCCCAACCTCAGTCCCTACCCTACTTCATTTCGAAACCATAATAATCTTATTAATATTACTTGCACTCCCTCATCTCCTTCTTTCAATTGTGCCCTCTGGAATCCACGGTCTGCATGCAACAAGCTACCCTTCCTGCACAACTACTTTCTGAACCACTCTCTTAATCTGTTGGCACTCACTGAAACCTGGATTCAGGATTCTGACACGGTTCCCCTGCCGCCATTTCCTATGGTGGTTTACAGTTCTCCCATTCCCCGAGACCCACAAACAGACATGGTGGTGGAGTTGGCATACTCCTGTCCCCACAATGCACTTTCCAGGTCATCCCCCAATTCCATCACTCTCATTCCCTTCTTTTGAGGTCCACACCATCAGGCTCTTCCATCCCTCTCCCTCAGAGTAGCGGTCATATATCGGCCCCCAGGCTCACCCACCCAGTTCCTCGACCACTTCTCAGCCTGGCTGCCGCACTTCATGTCCTCAGAACTACCAACCCTTATCCTTGGAGACTTCAACATCCCCATTAACAGCCCTACTTCCACATCTGCATCTCAGCTTCTATCACTAACCACTTCTCTAGGCCTCTCACAGCTTTCAACCTCTGAGACACACAAGGATGGCAACACCCTTGACCTGGTCTTTGTCCGCCTCTGTTCAATCTCCCACCTAAATAACTCACCGCTTCCACTCTCTGACCACAACATTCTCTCCTTCACGCTCACAAATCCTCCACCACCCCAGCGCACTCCCACCTACCACACATTCAGAAATCTACAAGCCATTAACCCTCAGACACTTTCAGACTCCCTACACTTATAGCTGTCCCCAATCTCCTCTTTTTCCTGTACTGATCTGGCTGTTCATCACTACAATGACACTCTTAGAAACACCCTTGACCAAGTAGCACCGCTCACCCTCAGAACCTCCAAACACACAGTAAAACAGCCCTGGCTCACATTGCAAACTCGACTTCTTCAGCGATGCTCTAGGAGTGCTGAACGCCTCTGGAGAAAAACCTGCACACCAGAAGACTTCATCCACTTTAAATTCATGTTAAGAACTTATAATGCTGCCCTCCACCTCGCCAAACAGACCTACTTCACCACACTGATCTCCTCACTAGCCAACAACCCCCAAGAAACTCTTTGACACTTTTCACTCCTCCTCAGGCCAAAAGCACAAGCCCCTATCACAGACATTTGTGCTGACGACCTGGCCTCCCACTTTATAGAAAAAATAGATACTATCCATCAGGAAATCTGCTCTCAACCACCAAGTGCTGTGACCCCCATCCCACCCTGCATTTCCCCTGGCTCACTTTCCACATTTGATACCATCACAGAAGAAGAAGTCTCCAGACTCCTCTCTTCCTCTCGTCCGACTACATGCACTACCGACCCCATCCCCTCACATCTCCTCCAGTCTCTCTCTCCAGTTGTCACAACTCACCTAACTACAATCTTTAATCTCTCCCTCTCCTCTGGCATTTTCCCATCCTCCTTCAAACACTCCATCGTTACTCCACTACTAAAGAAACCCACTCTTGACCCTTCCTGCAAAAACAACTACAGACCGGTCTCCAATCTCCCCTTCATCTCTAAACTTTTGGAGCGCCTAGTATACTCCCGCCTCACCCGTTACCTCTCCACTCACTCCCTCCTAGACCCTTCACAGTCCGGCTTCCGACCCCTACATTCGACTGAAACTGCACTCATCAAAGTGACCAATGACCTTCTTACAGCAAAACGTAACGGTGACCACTCTCTGCTCATTCTACTCGACCTTTCTGCAGCTTTTGACACGGTTGACCACCGTCTCCTACTGTCTAGGCTCCAGTCACTAGGTATTAAGGACACTGTTCTCTCCTGGTTCTCCTCCTATCTTTCTGACCGCTCCTTCAGTGTCTCGTTCTCTGGCTCCATGTCATCTCCTCTTCCTCTCACTGTCGGGGTACCCCAGGGCTCAGTCCTTGGCCCCTTCTCTTCTCTCTCTATACGGCCCCAATTGGACAGACCATCAGCAGATTTGGCTTTCAGTACCATCTTTATGCCGATGACACACAACTATACACGTCATCCCCCGACCTTACCCCCGCTGTTCTACAGAACACCACCGACTGTCTGTCCGCAGTCTCCAACATCATGTCCGCTCTCTATCTGAAACTTAACCTCTCCAAAACTGAACTGCTTCTGCTCCCGCCATCTAATAACCTCCCTAAATCTGACATTTCCCTCTCTGTGGGCGGCACCATAATAACACCCTGGGTCAGGCTCGCTGTCTGGGTGTTATGTTTGACACCAATCTCTCCTTCACCTCCCATATACAATCTCTTGCCCGCTCTTGCCGTCTACACCTAAAGAACATCTCTAGAATCCGCCCTTTCCTCACAATGGAAACAACAAAAACCCTCACTGTAGCATTGATCCACTCCCGCCTGGACTACTGCAACGCACTATTACTTGGCCTCCCCATTACTCGACTATCCCCTCTCCAGTCCATCCTTAATACAGCAGCCAGGGTCATCCATCTGGCTAATCGGTACTCGGACGCGTCCGCTCTTCGCCAGTCCTTACACTGGCTGCCCATTCATTATAGGATCCAATTCAAAGTACTGGTTCTCACCCACAAATCTCTCCACAGTGCAGCACCCCCCTACATCTCCTCCCTCATTTCTATCTATCGGCCCAACCGACTGCTGCGCTCTGCAAACGACGTTCGACTAACCTCTGCACTAATCCGTACCTCCCACTCCCGACTCCAAGACTTCTCCCGTGCTGCGCCAATCCTCTGGAATGCTCTACCCCAAGAAATTAGGACTATCCACAATTTGCATGGTTTCAGGCGCTCCCTCAAAACACATTTGTTCAGAGCGGCCTATCACATTCACTAACCAAAGTCATTCTATGTGTAAGTGTGTGTGTGTAGCCCATTCACTATCTCCATCCATCCCTCACTCCTCAAGATGGCTGGACCATCATGTAAATGCACCATTGTATATACACACCTGTACTTTGTATCTCCCCCACCTCATTGTAGATTGTAAGCTCTCACGAGCAGGGTCGGCTTATTTTGCTTTAATTATTGTATTGTTAACGTTGTTACCTATGACTTGTGTTTTGAAATTGTTAAACTGTAAAGCGCTGCGGAATATGTTGGCGCTATATAAATAAAGATTATTATTATTATTATTATTATCCATATTATTTTGTTGTTTACGTTTTATTTTATAGCATAATTACGTGTATATATTTGTTTTAAAAAAACAAGTGGGGTCGTTTTTTCTTCCCCCTCGTAGTAAGTATTGTATATTTAGTATTATATATATATATTTTGTTTTTCACATTAGTTTTGCTATTATGAGTTTTCCTTCACCATCTGTATTAATGTTTAAATTTATTATTTCTTTGTTTCACGGCACCATTCAGACTACTGACGTTTTTCGGTGCGTTCTTTTTCTGACTATTTTACTGCCTCTATATTTATGCCTTATATGCCTTATTTGCATTCGATTTTTCAAATACACTTAACAGATTGATACTTACTGCGTTTTTTTTGATATATGGATCATTTTTATTTGAGCGTGCGCCCTGTTTCCATGACAACAGATAGACGGAGAATGACGCTAATAGAAAGAGGACTTTCCTTTGTGAATCATCACGGTCATATGAAACCGGAAATGACGTTACGCTCTGCTCCCGAAACCGGAAGTGATGATCTCCGGCCACAGGAGGCCGCTTCAATGCTCAGCCTAGTAATGCGCATGCGTCGGCGTTCTCTTGGAAACCTGTGCACATGGATTATGGCGGTGGATATGCTAAGTTACTATTTATCCAATGGGCTTTTAACAATATGTTCTGACCCAATCATTATATTGAGCAATATTCGAATCAATGGCGGTCATACATTTTCATTGGTTACTATGTATATATATACCCTCCCTGGCCAGTACCCAACCACCCCTGGACGAAGCATTTCAGTGCGAAACGCGCGTCGGGTGAGTGGTGGGTCTCCTAACCTCCTCCTATCCTGGTAACTATGCCTTTATTATATTTCTTGACCATGTCTGTATAGCATATGTGTTTGCTCCCATGTGTCTCACACTTTCATTAGTGCAGGCACCTGTGTTATTATACACATTTATATAAGAAACTTTTTTTGCACATTTATGTGAATTGAGCTTTAGGCCAAAAAAATCTCATTTTTGCTTAATTGCATTTCTTGGTGCGCTACTATGACTGCATGGATATGATGAATTTTACATATAGGTCTAATTGGAAGGTGTTTGGTTGAGTCCCACTTGTTCCTGTTCTTAGTGGTATTGCCATTTTTAATCATGTTTTGTACTATTCTTCAATAAAATTTATATGTTTTTCATATTTTTGCTGTTATGAGATTTTTTGCCTTTGGTGTGCTCTATAGATCAGATGCCAATATGCAATGCTGGGACTTACAGTTCCCCCACCACCACTGCATGTACAGTAACTAAGGTACGATATAGGTATTACTGTCATCTTTATAAAGTAGACCGTATAAAAAGCCGCAGGATGTAAATGTGACTCTATACACCTGGGCAGGGCCGGCTCCAGGTTTTTATGGGCCCGGGCGAAAGAGCCTCAGTGGGCCCCTTTAACACAGACCACGATTCATGATGCACAGATACGGCAGAGAAATATGGGTATAGTACTATGCCAAACACTTCTTTTCTTCCATTACATGACTGATATCTATTGTAAATTGTACAATAGCTCAAAAACGCCAAATCCTCACAGCGCACAGTATAGACTGGACAGTACAGTCCTCCATACAATATTATGGGCACCACAGTCTCCCCTCATCACCCATATAATACCCCATGCAGGATGTCACCCCCCATATAATGCTCCATACAGAATACTGGACCCAAAATAATGCTCCATACAGAATACTGGACCCAAAATAATGCTCCATACAGATACTGGTCCCCATATAATGCTCCATACAAAATATGGAGCTCTCCTCTGCGCTGTACTGCGTTCTGCACTGTTACGGCTCAGGAAAGGGAGCTGTGGAAAGACTCCCCATTATCATCATGATTGTCTCCCCATCATCATCATTGCTTCCTTATCATCATCATTGCCTCCCCATCATCATCATGGCCTCCCCATTATCATCAATGCCTGACCATCATCATCATCTCCTCCCCATCATCATCTTCTCCCCATCATCAATGCCTGCCCATTATCATCAATGCCTGCCCATTATCATCATCTTTTCCCCATCATAATCAATGCCTCCCCATTATCAGCAATGCCTGCCCATCATCATCTCCTCCCCATCATCATCAATGCCTGCCCATCATCATCTTCTCCCCATCATCAATGCCTGCCCATTATCATCAATGCCTGCCCATTATCATCATCTTCTCCCCATCATTATCAATGCCTCCCCATTATCAGCAATGCCTGCCCATCATCATCTTCTCCCCATCATCAATGCCTGCCCATTATCATCAATGCCTGCCCATTATCATCATCTTCTCCCCATCATTATCAATGCCTCCCCATTATCAGCAATGCCTGCCCATCATCATCTTCTTCCCATCATCAATGCCTCCCCATTATCAGCAATGCCTGCCCATCATCACACACAGACAGCACACAAGCACTCTCTCACATACATACACACACACATACACACACACACATACATACACACACAAAGCACCGCACTACATACACACAGAGACACACACACACACGTCTTACCTGTCCGGCGTCCCCGCGCTCTGTGCCACAGCCGGCCGCTGAATGATGACGTCATTCAGCGGCGCTGCTGTGAGAGGAAGCGCTGGCGCCCCCTGGAGCCCGGAGCTGCGGCAGCGGAGGCACGGGAGAGGTAAGTATTGTGCCAGCTGCTGCCGGGGCCCTGAGCAAGCGGGGGGGCCCAGTGGCGGCGCTGACACCGCTCTCCTCCGCTAACGGGCGTGGGGGTGCCAGACTGCGACTGGGCCCCCCGCCTGCTCAGGGCCCCGGCACTTGTCCGGGTGTGCCGGGTGCTGACGCCGGCCCTGCACCTGGGTACATACAAGTGGATTGCAAGCTTCTCGGTAATAATGTCTAAGAAGGCACCAGGATCTGGGAGCTGGTGGTCTGTCTCCAGCTGGGTGGCTTTCTGCAGCTGTGCCCTACAGACAGCTCTGAGCATAGACCTCAAGCTCTCCAGAGAAGAAGACAATGCAGGGGGCTAGAAGAACTGCTCTTCCATGGAGGCCTTGCTACTCTGACCGGCGTCTATCTATCATAGATAGACGCCGGTCAGACCACCTCAGTCCACACAGACACACTCCTCCAGCTCCACTCCAGGGCCCAGGCAGCGCCGCAGCTCAGCTCACACAGTACCTCTCTCCTCTCCGGCTCCGCCTCGTGACTAAAGAAGATGACCGCGGCGCTACCCAATCGCCGCACTGCAGAGATCAGTCCGCGGGGGCCGGGGCTGGCGGTGTGTTTGCGGCGCTGCAAGCTGGCTGCAAAATAGTACCGGACATGGGCATACCCAGGATCAAAACTAGGGGGGGCAAGCCAATGTCGCATCTTATACAGGTTACATCATATACACTGTACATTATCCTGCATATTAGGTATGGAGCATTAGAACTGTTGTATATTGTATAATACAGCAGTGTATGCGACACTACGCCCATCGTCTCACATGCACCCCTTAGTGTTCTGTCCCACTGACCCCACAATACCCCATCCTCTCACATGCACTCCTCAGTGCTCTGTTGCCCCTCCCCACAATACCCCCATCCTCTTACATTCAACCCCAGTGACCTGTCCACCCTCCCTCACAATACCCCATCCTCTCACATCAACCCCTGTGCGCCAGCCCCCACAATATCCCCATCCTCTCACATTAACCCTCCCAGTGCCCTAGCCCCCACAATACCCCATACTCTTACATTCACCCCAGTGCCCTGTACCCCTCCCCCACAATACCCATCCTCTCACATTAACCCCCCCAGTGCCCTAGCCCCCACAATGCCCCCATCCTCTTACATTCACCCCAGTGCCCTGTACCCCGGGCCCTCCCCCACAATACCCCCATCCTCTCACATTAACCCCCCAGTGCCCTAGCCCCCACAATACCCCCATCCTCTTACATTCACCCCAGTGCCCTGTACCCCTCCCCCACTGTACCCCCATCCTCTCACATTCCCCCACAGTGACCATGACATGCCTGAGCAGAATGAATTTAATAAATTCCATCCCCTCTTACCATGAAGCTTGCAGGCAGTGGCTGAGGCAGGAGCAGGAAGTGTCCAGTGTCTGCACACAGAGGGCACTAGGACCCAGTGTGGCTGAGAGAACCAGAGCCCGCAGGGCAGAACGTGAAACTACAGCTGCTGCGGCCAGGAGGGAAGGAAGGAAGGAGCTCCTCTGGTGAGACAGCAGCTCCGTGCACTGCGCACACTTACGGCCATGGTACCGGATCGCCGCTCTGATTCTCCCCGGTTCGGGGAACCGGCTGCTTTTTGAACAACCGGTTCCATCGAACCGGGGAGAACCGGCTGAATCCCACCCCTGGTCCTAACAGGGCGTGACAACAAGTTGATGAAGTAGCAGACAATCTGAGATGCAATTAATGGATTATGAAGCAAAGCACAATAATGCAATTTATTGGCATTTTTTGTATAACCATTTGGACCTATCGATATTCTAGTCTATGATTTATTTAGAATAGTATATTGAATATTTAGGATAAGACTTTCATTGTAGAACATGAGACAAATTTAACTTCTTAGAACATTCTTGTGGCGGGTGTCATGAACTGGGGGTATGTGGTTGCCCCCAGTTGTCAGGGATTTATTATATCCCACCTTCCAGTTCCGGTTAGGAACTTGCAGCTCTCTGGTGCCCTTACCCTGTGGTCAGTCAGGGAACTACACCTAGGGTAAGTAGTCACCAGAAGGGCCATCTTACCGTGTACTGGCTATTGGGCACTCTGCAGTGAGGGTGATATGTATATCCCCAGTCTCAGGGCAGGTAATACACACATAAAACCTCCGTTCCATCACTGCCAGAGTCTCCCAAATACCCCAGAATACTTTGCTGCCACCAGCTCCTGATTTGACATTAAAATCAGTATCGGGTCAGGAGCCAATACAAAGGGTAGCGCAATTAGCGTGGAGGATGTTGTGGTACATCATAGAACAAGGAAAAACTAAACTAGTAAATTTATAGATTAACTCCAGAAAATATAGGCAGTATTTACAAAAATATAAAAGATGTTACAAAAGAGACAAGATACAGTTTATACAGGCAATTGCATAATAAAGTGGATTAAAATATGAAACTTACACATCTCAGTCAATGGCACGCCATGTGGAGGAGAGGGGAGGGGGACCTTCCCAGAGCAAAAGGTCAAAATGCACAGCTTCCCATAGCTGATCCCCCAGGCAAAAGATCCCCCTTTGTCTGGACCTCTGAGCTTTATATCTTTGCCCAAAACCAAGAGTTTTCCCACTGGGTGACCTCACAGAGTGGGCTGGTTACGCCCCCTTTAGAAAGTTACTAAAAAAACTTCTATTTGTCATTACTCTAGGTGGAAACCTCGGAACAAGATGACAAGGGTATAAATTTTCTTATTACGACATTACCTTTCTTTTGATATCAAACATGGTATATCTGTGCATTACTTGGAGGCATATACCCTTTACTCACTTTCTGGTGAGTGTGTAGGTCCCAAAATGCTGTGGTTAATAGATTTAATGATGTAGATTCCAAAAATATAAGTTTCCTGCCTCTATAATTATTCTGGGTTATTATATTCGATTTTGAAGGAACAAAGGAAAGTTTAAATCCATGTGCTAGAGAACTGCTCTTAACCAGTTAGGGTCATAAACGGATCCTGTGTTGCCAGGCATACCATGATTTCACATTACGACAGCTAGTATAGCAGGAGGAGGGGTGAGTGGACATTCCAACAGGGAGAAAGAGGGAGGGGGAAAGACGGGGCTGCAGAGGAGCTGTTTAAACTGCACAAACCAAGGGGGTTGAGACAGCATGTCATTCTAAAACCAAGGAGCTGCAGCAGATATCTCTGTATGTGTAACCTTCCTGTCAGAGGTGGTGCTAAGAATGGTGGGTAAGTGGGGTGTCAAGGAATCCATGAATAATGACTGATATGCCATCTGAGAACTATTCAGTTGAACTTTAGGATTCTAGGGTCTGGGATGAATTTTAAAATGTTTGCACTCAACGTCAACAGTGCTTGTGTTTGAGATGTGCCCTATTGACATGCCATATAAACTTGGTGGATACAAGATTTCTATATGACAAGAGTTATAAAAGCATGTCAATAATATATTCCCATAACTAATTGACGAATATGTTACAATGTGATTTGCCACTTTACACGATGATATGCAGGGTGGCTTGACAGATTGGAAAAAAAGAAATCTGCACGGAATTTTCACAAACCAAAATGTAATCTTGTTTCAATGAAAACAAAATGAATGAACTGAACAGTCCTGGATTAAATGTGAAATAAAAATCTGTAACCTGTTAAATGTGTTTAAACATTTACTGATTTTCTTGTTAAAAGTAATATCTGCATTATCTGCGTAAATAGAGAAAATAGATCTAGATAAGGGCTTTGCCGATCATGTAATTGAGGTTGCTTTGCAAAGTATTAGACAATCAGCTTTCAGCAGCGGTATCCATACTAATTGGAAAAGAATGTAACATTCCTTTTCTCAAAACTGTCAGGAGTATATATTATTCAGATGGAATACAACAATATTAAATGGTCCCCTTTTATTCAGTAATTGAAGTTTCAGAATGAGAATAATTATAGAATAAAATATAATGTACATTTATATATGACATGCAGAATCGTTCTTCGGGCTGCATTAGATATGTTAATTATTTAAATTTTTGTTAGTGAAAGTGAATTAACTTGTATTGTGTACATACGATATGAATCTAATCTTTTTCAATCAATTTTTATGGTAAAAATAGTAAAAATAATATAACAGAAAGGAAATAATACAAGGTAAAGTACACAACACATGTAGACATACATACATGCATAAATTTATTTGTAAAATCAACCACAGCACCAGCACATACGTTCTTGCATACTGATTAATTGAGCCAACATTTATAGCTCAAAAGATAAATAAGATGCTAGATTTACTACTTGTAGCCCATGATCCCAGGGGTACAAACCATGCCACCAGTGCATACTTATAATGTCCTTATTCTGTGCTTTTTATAGGAGCAGCATTGTGTATAATGATAGCCTTAGAGCCATTTGGATGCAATTTATCAGGTATCTTTCATGGTCCTTGTCCTTTGTCCTGTTAAAGCACCACAAGCATTTTTTTATTTCACCGCTGGAGTGGTATTGATCATGCATGTTCCCTATGAGTCGCCCGCCAGAGCCGTGGGGTACTCGGCACCGAGCCTATTAACTTCTATGGGGGATGTCACAGCGACACAGCTCGGTCCGTGGCCCTGGGCGCTCACTGAAAAAGGGGATATTTACAGGGGATTAAAGTGTTTGTAGAATGTTCGTGACGCCACCTGTGGTTCCTGGTCAGGGTGACCAGCGCTGCTGTATAGGTCCGCTGAAGGGATGGTATTGGGCAGCAAGGTGTTAAGCCTTCCACAGGTAAGGCTGGGTTCCTTCAGGGTAGGTAAGTGTGTAAGGGTGCCAGACGGAGGAGAATCCGACAGTAAAAGTAATAATGTGAACACACACACACAAAAGTCTCTTTCTGTACCTTTACTGATGGAATTGCAGGCACGTCCCGGGGTGCTGGCAGGGTGAAGGATGCACGTCCAGTTCTTTCCACTGAGTAGGTATAGGGCCTCCTTACTCCTGTAATGTGAGTCTCTGACCTGTATGAAACGAGGCCTAACTCTGTCTTCAACTTTACACCCGGCTGACTTTGTGTAGGGCCTTCTATTGGAAAGAACACAGTCTCTAATGGCGGTACCTGCCAGACTCCTGTCTTCCTGACCCAGTTACGTATCAACACTCATGGGCTCCTGGAACTTGAAGTACTCCAGGATCTCCGATATCTCCTACTGGTCGTGAAGAATCCATCAAGCTCGGACCCGGTGTCCGGTTAATCAGAGTAGAGATAAGCTATCAATGCTATTTCCACCTCTATCACTCTTTTCTTCTCTTCCACTCGCCTTTCGTCCTACTCGACCCTCACATAGGCACACTCTGGCCGTAGGTGGCTGCTTCCTTTCTTTCTTCACCGCTCTCAAAGCGTCAGCACGCTTGGTCACTGAACTGCACTCGGTTGACTCAGTTCTGACTAGGCTGGAGTGGCTTTCTCTCCACTTGTACTAGCCTCCACAAGTTTGAACTAAGCTTGGAGCTACAGATTTCAGGTTCTTTCAACAACAGCGGTTCTCTCTCTCTTACTTCCAAGCTCTGCCTGGAGCTGCTATCAGTCTTCTCCGTCTGTCCTGCACCTGGCTTTGCAGACTAACTGATCTGTTCTCGCTCCTAGAGCTAACTCTCTACTTGCTTCACTCAAAGAGAACTAACAACTCTTCTCTCCTTCTCAGCACTGATCTACTCTCCACGTAGACTCAGACTAGACTCCCCTACTCTCAGTGTCTTCACCATCCTTATATACACTAAAAAGGCTCCCTCTGGTGGCTCTAGGGATTGGTGAAGATGTGTGTATGCATATTGGGTCCTCTAGTGGTCATTACCTTCGGTGCATCCCTCTGGAAATGAGATTCCAAGAGCAGCTGGGCTCTACACCTACCCCTAGTAATAGACTTACCAGTTGCCACTTTTGGCTGACCAGAAGTCACAGACTCTCAATATAAGTCTATGTGAGTCTGGTTCTGACTTTCATAACCTTACATTGAGTAGTGACCTCCGCCTCGCCGGCAAACAATGAAGCAATCTGGCAGGTCACAAACTGCCGAAGAAGACAGAAGCGGAAAAGACGCCAGCTTGCAAATATACAGGGTGATTCACTTGCTACTTTACCCGAAACGACGATATATTGTACTAAAATTTGGACTGTACATACCTTGGTTTATGAGAAACTGATATTTTAAATCAGGTGTTGAAAATGTCCACCCTTCACATCCAAGCATGGCTGCATGCTCAGTTTCATATTGTTGAATGTATTCCGCAGGATATCTTGTGTCATAGCCTGAATTTCTCGCTCTATGTTCTCTCTGGTTCACTGTAATGCTCGTGACTTATTACTATACACCTGACCCATCTAATGGCCCGAAAGGAAAAAATCCAGCAATAACAAATCCATTTCTCTTGATTGGGCCCTTTCAATTCCTGAACGACAGTGACTGTGTACAGGTGAACCTGAACTTTCTTGACCGCTCCTTGACATGTGAAATGTTTCACATCTTGAATTTTCAGACTCCTCCATTGTAATGTTCCAGTTTATTCACCAATGACAGAATACATGGTTTGGAAGGCTGATTTCAACCTCCAAACTTCTTAAGAAACTCTCTTTGGCACCTCTTTAACCCCTCTCTGACATCCGACGTACTATTCCGTCCATGAAACCCGTGACAATCTGACCATGAACGGGATAGCACGTCATAGCGATCAACTGCGCTCCCCGGGGGAGCGCAGCTAATCGCCGCCGGGTGTCAGCTGATTATCACAGCTGACACCTGGGACTGTGTGCCAGGAGTGGTCACGGACCGCTCCCGGCACATTAACCCCTGGCACACCGCGATCAAACATGATCGTGGTGTACCGGGGGCACAGGGAGCATCACGCAGGGAGGGGGCTCCCTGCGAGCTCCCCTGAGACCCTCAGAACAGCGCAATGTGATCGCGCTGTTCTGAGGGCTTCCTCCCTCCCAGGACCCAGATCCAAGATGGCCGCCGGGTCCTGCAGGGAGGCGGCTTCCTCAGTGCCTGCTCAGAGCAGGCACTGAGAAGCCTGCAGCGCTGCCTGTGAGATCGCTGGTCTCACAGAGTGCTGTGCACACTGTGAGACCAGCGATCTGACATTTTACAGTGATGTCCCACCCTGGGACAATGTAAAAAAGTAAAAAAATAAAAATAAACAAGTGTAAAAAAAATCCAAAATAAATAAAAAAAAACCAAAATATTCCCCAATAAATTCATTTCTTCCTGTAAATAAAAAAAATAAAACAATAAAAGTACACATATTTGGTATCGCCGTGCCCGTAACGACCCCCCCTATAAAACTGTCCTACTAGTTAACCCCTTTTGTGAACCCCTTTAAAAAAAAAAACAAAGCAAAAAATCAGTGATTTATCATCATACCGCTGAACAAAAAGTGGAATAACACGCGATCAAAAAGACCGACATAAATAAACATGGTACCGCTGAAAACATCATCTTGTCCCGCAAAAAACGAGCCATCATACAGCATCATCAGCGAAAAAGTAAAAAAGTTATAGCTCGCAGAATAAAGCGATGCAAAAATAATAATTTTTTATATAAAATTGTTTTTATTCTATAAAAGCGCCAAAACATAAAAAAATGATATAAATGAGGTATCGCCGTAATCGTACTGACCCAAAGAATAAAACTGCTTTATTAATTTTACCACACGTGGAACGGTTTAAACGCCTCCCCCAAAAGAAATTCATGAATTGCTGATTTTTGTTCATTCTAACCTCCCAAAAATCGAAATAAAAAGCGATCAAAAATTTCACGTGCTCAAAAATGGTACCAATAAAAACGTCAACTCGTACTGCAAAAAATAAGACCTTCCATGACTCTGTGGGCCAAAATATGCAAAAATTATAGCTCTCAAAATGTGGCGATGCAAAAAACTATTTTTTGCAATAAAAAGCATCTTTAGCGTGACAGCTGCCAATCATAAAAACCCGCTATAAATAGTAATTCAAACCCCCCTTTATCACCCCCTTTGTTAGGGAAAAATAATAAAATTAAAAAAATGTATTTATTTCCATTTTCCCATTAGGGTTAGGGTTAAGGTTAGGGTTGCGGCTAAAGTTAGGGTTAGGGTTGGCGCTAAAGTTAGTATTAGGGTTATGGTTGGGATTAGGGTTAGGGGTGTGTTAGGGTTAGGTTTGTGGTTAGGGTTGGGACTAGGGTTAGGGGTTAGGGTTGGAGTTAGAATTGGGAAGTTTCCGCTGTTTAGGCACATCAGGGGCTCTCCAAATGTGACATGGCGTCTGATCTCAATTCCAGCCAATTCTGCGTTGAAAAAGTCAAACGGTGCTCCTTCCCTTCTGAGCTCTGCCATGCGCCCAAACGGTAGTTTACTCCCACATGGGGTATCAGCGTACTCTGGACCCAAAGAGTTATTGTGCAATTTGTCCTATTTCTTCTGTTACCCTTGGGAAAATAAAAAACTGGGGGCAAAAATATCATTTTTTAAAAAACAATGATTTTATTTGTTTTTACAGCTGTACGTTATAAATTTCTGTGAAGCACTTGGGGCTCCATAGCGCTCACCGCACATCTAGATAAGTTCCTTGTGGGGTCTATTTTCCAAATGGGGTCACTTGTGGGGGGTTTCCACTGTTTAGGCGCATCAGGGGCTCTCCAAATGCGACATGACGCCCCCAGACCATTCCATCAAAGTCTACAATCCAAAACGTCACTACTTCCCTTCCGAGCCCTGACGTGTGCCTATACAGTAGTTTTCTCCCACATATTGGGTATCTGCATACTCAGGATAAATTGGACAACAACTTTTGATGTCCAATTTCTCCTGTTACCCTTGTGAAAATAAAATATTGGGGACGAAAAAATCATTTTTGTAAAAAAAAAAAAGATTTTTTATTTTACGGCTGTACGTTATAAACTTCTGTGAAGCACTTGGGGTTCAAAGTGCTCACCACACATCTAGATAAGTTCCTTGAGGGGTCTAGTTTCCAAAATGGTGTCATTTGTCAGGGGTTTCCACTGTTTAGGCAGATCAGGAGCTCTCCAAACACGACATGGCATCCAGCAAATTCTGCGTTGAAAAAGTCAAACGCGCCTCTTCCCTTCCAAACTCTGCCATGCACCCAAACAGTGGTTTACCCCCACATATGGGGTATCAGCGTACTCAGGACAAATTGCACAATAACTTTTGGAGTCTTGTTACCCTTGGGAAAATAAAAATTTGGTGTGAAAAGATCATTTTTTATGGAAAAAATATGATTTTTTAATTTTACGGCTCTACGTTATAAACTTGTGTGAAGCACTTGGGGGTTCAAATTGCTCACCAAAGATCTAGATAAGTTCCTTAGGGGGTCTAGTTTCCCAAATAGGGTCACTTGTAGGGGGTTTCCACTGCTTAGACACATCAGGGGTTCTCCAAATGCAACATGGTGTCCAATCTCAATTCCAGCCAATTTGGTTGGAAAAAGTCAAATGGTGCTCCTTCCATTCCGAGCTCTGCCGTTCGCCCAACAATGGTTCCCACCCACATTTCGGGTATCAGCGTACTCAGGACAAACTGTACAACAACTTTTGTGGTCCAATATCTCCTGTTACCCTTGGAAAAATAAAAAATTAGTGACTAAAAATAATTTTTGTGGGAAAAAAATAGGATTTTTTATTTTCATGCCCGGCATTATCAACTTGTGTGAAGCACTTGGGGGTTCAAAGTGCTCACAAAAGCTCTAGATAAGTTCCTTAGGGGGTCTAGTTTCCAAAATGTGGTCACTTGTGTGGGGTTTCTACTGTTTCGGCTCATCTGGGGCACTGCAAACTGAACATGACCCCCATCAACGTCTGAATTTCCAAAACGTTACTACTTCCTTTCCAAGCCCTGCCGTGCGCCCAAACAGTTCCCCCCCCCCACATATTGGGTATCAGCGTACTCAGGACAAATTGTACAACAACTTTTGGGGTCCAATTTTTGAAAAATCAAAAATTTTGGACTAAAAAATAATTTTTGTGGAAAATTGTTTCTTTTTTTTTCACACCCAGGCATTATAAACTTTTGTGAAACACTTGGGGGTTCAAAGTGCTCACAACAGATCTAGATAAGTTCCTTAGGGGGTCTAGTTTCCAAAATGGTGTCACTTGTGGGGGGTTTCCACTATTTAGGGCGCATCAGGGGCTCTCCAAACGCAACATGGCATCCAATCTCAATTCCAGCCAATTTTAGTTTGAAAAAGTCAAACGGCGCTCCTTCCCTTATGAGCTCTGCTGTGCGCACAGACAGTGGTTTTCCCCACTTATGGGTATTGGCGTACTCAGGAGAAATAGCACAACAACTTTATCTGTCCATTTTCTTCTTTTACCCTTGTGAAAATAAAAAAAAAGTTTGTAAAAGATCATTTTTGTGGCTAAAAAGTTAAATATTCATTTTTTCCTTCCACGTTGCTTCAGCTCCTGTGAAGCACCTGAAGGGTTAATAAACTTCTTGAATGTGGTTTTGAGTACCTTGAGGGGTGCAGTTTTTAGAATAGTGTCACTTTTGGGTATTTTCTGCTATATAGACCCCTCAAAGTGACTTCAAATATGAGGTGGTCCCTAAAAAAAATGGCTTTGTACATTTTGTTGTAAAAATAAGAAATCGCTGGTCAACTTTTAACCCTTATAATTTCCTAAGAAAAAAAAATTTTGATTCCAAAATTGTCCTGATGTAAAGTAGACATGTGGGAAATGTTATTTCTTAACTATTTTATGTGACATATTTCTCTGTTTTAAGGGAATAAAAATTCAAAGTTTGAAAATTGCAAAATTTTCAAAATTTTCGCCATATTTGCATTTTTTTCAAAAATAAACGCAAGTTATATCGAAGAAATGTTACCAATAACGTGAAGTACAATATGTCTCGAGAAAACTGTCTCAGAATCGTGAAGATCCGTTGAAGCGTTCCAGAGTTATAACCTCATAGAGAGACAGTGGTCAGAATTGTAAAAATTGGCCCGGTCATTAACGTGCAAACCACCCTTGGGGGTGAAGGGATTAAGGACTTAGATTTCCATTAAGTTTCCACAATGAAAACACGCTCCTCCAAGCTGTATCTGTACATTGTTAACAAATGGAGACGAAATTCAGCAGGAGTGGAATGCAAGTACTACACATACTACCGATGTTTAGGAAAGCGTGCAACAAGTCTATGTCATAGTGGAGACGACCGGCAGGGGGACAAATCGGCGAGATCACTCGGTGTGAGGAGGTTTCTCATCGTTATCATTGAGGTTCTTTGCACTCTCACTTCTCATGAACCAAAGTATGTACATTTCAAATATCAGTACGGTCAGAAGAGCAGAATTAGGCTGCTGGTAAATATATTTTTACGGGCAAGAAACTTACATTAGCGATAACACTCCAACGGTGAAATAAAAAAAATTGCTGGAGTTGTGCTTTTAAGAGAAAAGGCTTATTTACATTTTTTTCAGATAATTAGCATTATTTACTACATTCAAAAAGACAAAAAATATCCAGTACATTGTTTCCAAATTAGGTAAATAGGACTGTACTTGCAAACTAGAGACATTAGCAACAATCATAACATGTATAAACAAGCATAAGGAAATTGATTTGTACTCGATTTCCCTTGTTACTTCGACAGCTTGACCTATGAGTGACATCCCTGCTGACAATGATCAATGCTGCTTTCTGTAGAATCGCAAATACAATATGTACCTAAGTGTTTATCTCAATTAGTAAAAAAGTGCATTTACTTTTCCATATAGGAAAGTGTGTATCTCCGTACCGTGTTAGCCAGTAGATAGAAAAATATTTAGACTTGAGAGTCCTCAGTGGTTGATACCTTTTAATGGCTAACTGAAAAGATGGTAACAAAGCTTGCAATTTGTTACCATCTTTTCAGTTAGCCATTAAAAGGTATCAACCACTGAGGACTCTCAAGTCTAAATATTTTACTTTTCCATGCATTCTATTTATATAAAGCATACAATTGCAAATTTTGTCAGCTACAAAACAGATACAATGAAAAAATAAAGAAACTTGACCAAATATCTTCTACATCTCTTACAAGTCGGTTACTACAGCTTCTTTGCAGAAATGCGTTTCCATGGTAACAGACTACAAAAAACGTAACTTTGAGCTTCTGAGCAACACTGCAAAACCTCTAAAAGAGCTCCCACATAACATCTGTCATGTATAATATTCATGTCTTACGTGTTAGACCAGGGCTCAGTTATTAACTCTGCTCCCCCATATATCTCCCCAGAAGCAAACCCTTTGCACAGTGATCCTGGAGTCTTGAAGCTTTCCTTTACATATGTTTTACTGCTGATGGTCTGCAATCATTTGGGAACTTTAACATTGCAGCAATAAAATATAGCACATAGAGCTACATCTACAGTGGGATCTACAGTCATTTTGTATTTCTTCCATTTTCTTACTATTGCACCCACAGTTGTCTCCTTCTCACCCAGCATTTTTCATATGGATATGTAGCCCATTCCTAACTTTGTGCAGTTCTATGATCTTGCCCCTGGCATCCTTATAAAGCTACTAGCTGAAGAGCCCTGAGCCCGGGCATAGTAACTAACTACGGTTAGTTATAACAAATTGTAATGATTATATATATAAATATAAAGCTGAGTGTATAGCCCCGCCCTCTCCACATAGCCACATTCACTATAATATCCCACACAATCCCGTCAGTCAGAGCTACCGGACTACTACCCCTAATATCCCACATCGTCCCGTCAGCCAGAGCCACCGGACTACTACCCCTAATATCCCACATCATCCCGTCAGCCAGAGATACCAAACTGCTACAGTACCACTAATATCCCACATCGTCCCATCAGCCAGAGTCACCGGACTACTAATATCCCACATCATCACATCAAAGCCACCGGACTACTACTCCTAATATCCCATATCATCCAGTCAGCCAGAGCCATAGGACTGCTCCCCCTAATATCCCACATCATCCCGTCAGCCAGAGTGACCGGACTACTCCCCCTAATATCCCACATCATCCCGTCAGCCAGAGCCACCGGACTACTACCCCTAATATCCCACATCATCCCATCAGCCAGAGCCACCAGACTACTCCCCCTAATATCCCACATCATCCCATCAGCCAGAGCCACCGGACTACTACCCTTAAAATCCCACATCTTCCCGTCAGGCTGGGGTCAGAACCAGAGCGCTGAGTGGAATGGCCCTAACTTCCATAAGGCCTCTTTCACACTTCAGTCGTGCGACGTCAGTCAAAATCCGCCAACGTGTGAAAAAAATGGATCCGCCCTTTTTTTGTGAATCCTTTTTTTCCCATTGACTTGCATTAGTGACGGATTTTGACGGATGGTCTTCCGTTTGATCTGTCAAATGACGGATCCGTCAGAATTTTGGCGTCCGTCTTTTTTTGAAAACGTACAATGCAACGTTTTTTGTGTGCGTAGAAATGGCGGACTATGACGGATCCGCAGCGTCCACTGTTTTGTATAATGGACGACTATGGGAGGCAGATCCGTCTTCATACGTATTTGTCAGAATCCGCCAGCGGATCCGTTCTTCTCTGCAGAAAGTGCTAAAACCCATCCTGGAGAGTCTCTCTCTCTCTCTCTCTTTCCACACATGCGTACAATGCATTTTCCGGGTTGAAAAATTGACGACAGATCCGCCTTAAAATCGGATCCGTTGAATGAGTTTTTGCACTTTGGCAGCGGATCCTTTTTTTTTCACTCTTTAGCGGATTTTAACTGTTGCCGAACAACTGAAGTGTGAAAGAGGACTAACGGGGATCCCTTTAAGAGAGTCCTGGCGTCAGAACCAGAGCGCTGAATGGATTTGCCCTGACTTCAATACCAATGATCCCTTTAACCCCTTCATGACCCAGCCTATTTTGACCTTAAAGATCTTGCCATTTTTTGCAATTCTGACCAGTGTCCCTTTATGAGGTAATAACTCAGGAACGCTTCAACGGATCCTAGCATTTCTGAGATTGTTTTTTTGTGACATATTGGGCTTCATGTTAGTGGTTAATTTAGGTCGATAATTTTTGCGTTTATTTGTGAAAAAAATGGAAATTTGGCGAAAATTTTGAAAATTTTGTAATTTTCAAATTTTTAATTTTTATTCTGTTAAACCAGAGAGTTATGTGACACAAAATAGTTAATAAATAACATTTCCCACATGTCTACTTTACATCAGCACAATTTTGGGAACAATATTTTTTTTTGTTAGGAAGTTATAAGGGTTAAAAGTTGACCAGCGATTTCTCATTTTTACAGCAAAATTTACAAAATCATTTTTTTTAGGGACCACCTCACATTTGAAGTCACTTTGAGGGTCTATATGGCAGAAAATACCCAAAAGTGACACCTTTATAAAAACTGCACCCCTCAAGCTACTCAAAACTACATTCAAGAAGATTATTAACCCTTCAGGTGCTTCACAGGAACTAAAGCAACGTGGAAGGAAAAAATGGACATTTTAATTTTTCCAACAAAAAATTTCTTTTAGCATCAATTTTTTCATTTTTACATGGGCAACAGGATAAAATGGATCATAAAATTTGCTGGGCAATTTCTCCTGAGTACACAGATACCTCATATGTGGTCATAAATCACTGTATGGGCGCACGGCAGGGCTCAGAAGGGAAGGAGCGCCATTTGACTTTTTGAATGGAAAATATGCTGGAATATTTAGTGGTTGCCATGTTGCATTTGGAGAGTCCCTGTGTGCCTAAACATTGGAGCTCCCCCACAAGTGACCCCATTTTGGAAACTAGACCCCCTAAGGAACTTATCTAGATGCATAGTGAGCACTTTGAACCCCCAGGTGCTTCACAAATTGATCTGTAAAAAAAAGAAAGTACTTTTTTTTCACAAAAATTTTCTTTTAGCCTCAGGTTTTACATTTTCACATGGGCAACAGTATAAATTTTATCCTAAAATTTGTTGGGCAATTTCTCCTGAGTACATAGATACCTCATATGTTGTCATAAACCACTGTTTGGGCGCACGGCAGGGCTCAGAAGGGAAGGAGCGCCATTTGACGTTTTGAATGGAAAATATGCTGGAATATTTAGCGGTTGCCATGTTGCATTTGGAGAGTCCCTGTGTGCCTAAACATTTGAGCTTCCCCACAAGTGACCCCATTTTGGAAACTAGACCCCCTAAGGAACTTATCTAGATGCATAGTGATCACTTTGAACCCCCAGGTGCTTCACAAATTGATCTGTAAAAAAAAGAAAGTACTTTTTTTTCACAAAAATTTTCTTTTAGCCTCAGTTTTTACATTTTCACATGGGCAACAGTATAAATTTTATCCTAAAATTTGTTGGGCAATTTCTCCTGAGTACACAGATACCTCATATGTTGTCATAAACCACTGTTTGGGCGCACGGCAGGGCTCAGAAGGGAAGGAGCGCCATTTGACTTTTTGAATGGAAAATATGCTGAAATATTTAGCGGTTGCCATGTCGCATTTGGAGAGTCCCTGTGTGCCTAAACATTGGCGCTCCTCCACAAGTAACCCCATTTTGGAAACTAGACCCCCTAAGGAACTTATCTAGATGCATAGTGAGCACTTTGAACCCCCAGGTGCTTCACAAATTGATCCGTAAAAAAATAAAGTACTTTGTTTTCACAAAAATTTTCTTTTAGCCTCAGTTTTTTTCATTTTCACATGGGCAACAGTATAAATTGGATCCTAAAATTTGTTGGGCAATTTCTCCTGAGTACACAGATACCTCATATGTGGTCATAAACCACTGTTTGGGCGCACGGCAGGGCTCAGAAGGGAAGGAGCGCCATTTGACTTTTTGAATGGAAAATATGCTGGAATATTTAGCGGTTGCCATGTCGCATTTGGAGAGTTCCTGTGTGCCTAAACATTGGAGCTCCCCCACAAGTGACCCCATTTTGGAAACTAGACGCCCTAAGGAACTTATCTAGATGCATAGTGAGCACTTTGAACCCCCAGGTGCTTCACAGAAGTTTTAACGCAGAGCCGTGAAAATAAAAAATCTTTTCTTTTTCTCAAAAAATGTATTTTTAGCCCACTATTTTTTATTTTCACAATGGTTACAGGAGAAATTGGACCCCAAAAGTTGTTGTCCAGTTTGTCCTGAGTATGCTAGTACCCCATATGTGGGGGGGAACCACTGTTTAGGCACACGTCAGGGCTCGGAAGGGATGTAGTGACGCTTTGAAATGCCGACTTGATGGAATGGTCTGCGGGCATCTTGTTACGTTTGCAGAGCCCTGATGTACCTAAACAGTAGAAACTTCCCACAAGTGACCCCATTTTGGAAACTAGACCCCGCAAAGAACTTAATCTAGATGTGTGGTGAGCACTTTGAACCCCCAAGGGCTACACAGAAGTTTATAACGCCCGGGCATGAAAATAAAAAAATCATATTTTTTCCACAATCAGGATCTTTTAGTCCCCAATTTTTTTATTTTCCCAAGGGTAACATGAGAAATTAGACCCCAAAAGTTGTTGTCCAATTTGTCCTGAGTATGCTGATATCCCATATGTGGGAGAAAACTACTGTATGGGCACGCGTTGGGGCTCGGATGGGAAGTAGTGACGTTTTGAAATGCCCACTTGATGGAATGGTCTTCGGGCGTCATGTTACGTTTGCAGAGTCCCTGATGTGCTTAAACAGTAGAAACCCCCACAAGTGACCCCATTTTGGAAACTAGATCACCCAAGGAACTCCTATAGATGTGTGGTAAGCACTTTGAATCTCCAAGTCCTTCACAGAAGATTATAACGCAGAGCCGTGAAAATATAAAATCATTTTTTTTCCACAAAAATAATTTTTTAGTCCCCAATTATTTTCCCAATGTTAACAGGAGAAATTAGAACCCCCAAATTTGTTGTGCAATTTTTCCCGAGTACGCTGATACCCCATATGTGGGGATAAACCACTGTTTGGGCATACGTCGGGGCTTGGAATAAAGGGAGCACTGTTTGCCTTTTTGAACGCAAAATTTGCAGGAATCAATGGTGGCACCATGTCGCGTATGGAGACCCCCTGATGTGCCTAAATAGTGGAAACCCCTCAATTCTAACTCCAACCCTAACCCCAACACACCCCTAACCCCAACCCTAACCCCTACACACACCTAACCCTAATACAAACCCTAACCTTAACCCTAACCCCAACACACCCCTAACCCTAATCCCAACTCTAACCATAAACCTAACCACAAGCCTAACCCTAATTCCAACCCTAACCCTAATTCCAACCCTAACCCAAATTCCAACCCTAACCCAAATTCCAACCGTAACCCTAATTCTAACCCTAACGCTAACCCTAACCCTAGTTCTAACCCTAAGGCTGGGTTCATATTGCGTTTTACCAGCCCGTTCAACACTTAGCGTTGACCGGTTGGTAACGGTATAGCATAACGCGATCGCGTTATGCTATACCCGCTAGCGCAGATGAATCAGCAGATGATTCATCTGTGCTAGCGGTGACGGAGCCCAGACGCTGCAGCCCGTGTCCAAGGCTCCGTCACTGAATTACGGCATGTCGCGAACGCATGCCGCTTTACGGCATGTGTTGCGATGCGCACACAAATGGGGTGAATGGCAGCGTTAACGGACTGCGTTACACCGCGTTATACCGCGGTGAAACGCAGTCCATCTAACGGACTGCCATAATGCAATATGAACCCAGCCTAACCCTAAGGCCCCGTGCACACGTTGCGGATTCACTTGCGGATTTTTCTTAAATCCGCAGGTAAAATGACCTGCGTTTTACCTGCGAATTTAGCGCGGATTTGCTGCGGTTTTTCCCTGCGGTTTTACACCTATAACGGAATAGGTGTAAAACCGCTGCGGAATCCGCACAAAGAATTGACATGCTGCGGATTTAAAACCGCAGCAAATCCGCATGTGCACAGCGTTTTTTTTAACCATTTATTTGCATTGTACTGTACATGGTTTCTGGATCTGCTGTGGATCCGCAGCGCCAAATCCGCTGCAGATCCGCAGCAAAATCTCCGCTGCGGATCCACAGCAAAATCTGCTGCGGATCAGCAGCAAAATCCGCTGCGGATCAGCAGCAAAATCCGCTGCGGATCCCCAGCAAAATCCGCTGCGGATCAGCAGCAAAATCCGCTGCGGATCAGCAGCAAAATCCGCCGAGGATCCCGAGCAAAATCCGCCGCGGATCCCCAGCAAAATCCACCGCGGATCCCCAGCAAAATCCGCCGCGGATCCGCAGCAAAATCCGCCGCGGATCAGCAACAAAATCCGCCGCGGATCAGCAGCAAAATCCGCCTTGGATCCACAGCAAAATCCGCCGCGGATCAGCAGCTAAATCCGCCGCGGATCCGCAGCAAAATCCGCCGCGGATCAGCAGCAAAATCCGCCGCGAGTCAGCAGCAATATCCGCCGCGGATCAGCAGCAAAATCAGCCGCGGATCCGCAGCAAAATCAGCCGCGGATCAGCAGCAAAATCCGCCGCGAGTCAGCAGCAATATCCGCCGCGGATCAGCAGCAAAATCAGCCGCGGATCCCAAGCAAAATCCGCCGCGGATCCCCAGCAAAATCCGCCGCGGATCAGCAGCAAAATCCGCCGCGGATCAGCAGCAATATCTGCCGTGGATCCCCAGCAAAATCCGCCGCGGATCCCCAGCAAAATCCGCCGCGGATCAGCAGCAAAATCCGCCGCGGATCAGCAGCAATATCCGCCGCGGATCCGCAGCAAAATCAGCCGTGGATGTGCAGCAAAATCAGCCACGGATCAGCAGCAATATCCGCCGCGGATCTGCAGTAAAATCAGCTGCGGATCAGCAGCAAAAACCGCTAGGAAAAAAAAAAATTATTTATTTTATTATTTGTCCCTACCTATGACAGGGGGGGTTCATTTACTTTTTTTTATTTTGATCACTGTGACAGTTTATCACAGTGATCAAAATAAATTTTTGTACACTGGAGGGCGCACTGCGCATGCGCCGGCCGGCGGGCGCACTGCGCATGCGCCCGCCATTTTTCAAGATGGCGGCGCCAATGAAGAATCCCTACGTTGGCGTCATGGGTCGGGATGGCACAGGTTTTCATGACACCAACGTAGGTGTCATGGGTCGGGAAGGGGTTAATAGAAGCCTGGGGTGAGAATCAGAGCACTGAGGGATTTACCCTAACTTCCATACTGGAGATCCCTTTAAGAGAGGTCTGGGGCCAGTACCAAAGTGCAGAGTGGATTTGCCCTCACTTCCGTACAGGGGAACTCTTTAAGAGGGGCCTGGGGTCAGAACCAGAGCGCTTAGTGGAAGTGCCCTAACTTCCATACCAATGATCCCTTTAAGAGGCCCTGGGGTCAGAACCACAGCACTGAATGGAACGGTCCTAACTTCCATACTGGGGATCCCTTTAAGAGAGGCCTGGGGTCAAAACCAAAGCGCTGGATGGATTTGCCCTGACTTCCATACCAATGATCACTTCAATACAGGCCTGGGGTTAGTACCAGAGCATTTGAAGGCAATTGCCCTGACTACCATACCGGGGATCCCTTTAAGAGAGCCTGGACTCAGAACCAGAACGCTGAGTGGAATTGCCCTAACTTTCAGAACCGGGGAGCCCTTTAAGAGAGGCCTGGTGTCACAACCAAAGCGCTGGATGGATTTGCCCTGACTTCCATACCAATAATCCCTTTAAGAGACCTTGGGGTCAGAACCACCCAGTCACTGTCTGCTGAGGTGTTGACGAGGAGTGAGAGAACTGTTGCTCATAGCAACCAATCACAGCTCAGCTTCTTTTAAACAGCTCTGGTAAAAATGAAAGATGCTCGGTGATTGGTTGGTGATACACACACACACACATTCAATTTTATATATATAGAAGATTTGGTCTTGCCTATGTTGTAGAGGTTAGAGTCTGACTGATTAATTGAGTCATTGTGGACAGGAGTCTTTTTATAAGGCGGCGTCACACTGCCGAGTTTGATGCGACATAGAAATACATGCAGCCGCACACTCGGGTCCGAGAGCGGGCGGCCGTGCCGGGTGTTGATGCGAGAAAGTCGTGCGACTAACTCGCATCAAACTCGGCAGTGTGACGCCGGCCTAAAGGTGACTATGTAAAACAGCTGTCTTTAATGCAGGTAACGAGCTGATTAGGAGCTGGTCTGTAGGAGCCAGAACTCTTAATGGTTGGTAGGGGATCAAATACTTATTTCTCACTGCAAAATGCAAATAAATTTATATAATTTATACAATGTGATTTTCTGGATTTTATTTTTAATATTCTATCTCTCAATGTTAAAATTTACCTACCTTTAAAACTATAGACTGTTCATGTCTTTGTCAGTGGGCAAAACTGACAAAATCAGCAAGGGATCAAATACTTATTTCCCCCACTGTACATAATAAGCACAAAATACACCATGTTCCAAATTATTATGCAAATTATATTTTTCTCTGATTTTCCTAAGTGGTCAGTGCAAATGACAATCTAATAAAAGTCATCACCCGTTAGAATATACATTGAATTTTATTGAAGAAACCTCCTGTTAGGGGTCGAGTTCCCACTTCTGCACAAGGGGGAATCTCAAGCCGTCCCTGCTGCAGTCTCCATCCCTCTCCGGCCGCAGTGGACTCTGCTCAGCTTAGACATTGGTCCCAGCATCTCGCCCAGTCTAACATTGTGCAGAGGATTACTGCTGCTCCTCTAGGCTCTGCTATTGTGGCCAGTACTGGTTAGCGGCGAGCAGACGTCTTTAGGACAAAGTCCTTGCTTTCCCCTTCTGAGCATGCCCAGAGTAAGATCTCTCATTGGAGATCAGGGGTCACATGTCAGGTACTTCAGCAGCTCCTATTGGTCCGCCAGGAAGGTCCTGAAACCACTTATGTTCTGGAGCAGTTTCCTATTGGTCTTTATCTGGCAGGTCCTGTAGTTGCTAGCTACATGCGCTAGTATCAATCACATTATGTGCTTTGCGCCAGGGTGACCTTGCACGCATGTGTTAGGGCTCGGCTGAAATAAGCCCCTAGAATACCGGCACCTCCGGTGAGGAGATTGTATGCACGTGTTTAGGGCTCGGCTGAAATAAGCCCCTAGAATACCGGCTTCTCCGGTGAGGAGATTGTCTGATTGCATTGCTGATTGCGCTACTACGGGCTGCTGTCCGCACAGCAGTTGTCTATGCATACCTGTGGAGTTAACAGGACACAGTCCATATGTCTGCGTTTCTACCTTAGCGACTCTGTGGTTGAACAGAGTTCGCTTATACCGCCATATAGGGCCACAGTGTCTATAGTTGTGACTCTGTGAAGTAACAGAGTTCGCCTTACCGCCATCCTGCTAGCAGCAGGCTCTGCCTGCACGGTGGACCCCGGGCTGCAAACGCACATATTATTTATATTATATTTATTTTGTGCGTTCCGCCAGCCCTAACACCTCCCAATGATAACAGTATAATTTCCAAAATGAATAAAAACTCAAAATGCACTGTTCCAAATTATTAGGCACAGTAGAATTTCTAAACATTTGATCTGTTTTAAACAACTGAAAATGCTCATTTGCGGAATTTGCAGCATTAGGAGGTCACATTCACTGAACAAAAAAGCTATTTAATTCCAAAACATCATAACAGGCCAAGTTACATGTTAACATAGGAACCCTTCTTTGATATCACCTTCACAATTCTTGCATCCATTGATCTTGTGAGTTTTTGGAGAGTTTCTGCTTGTATTTCTTTGCATGAAGTCAGAATAGCCTCCCGGAGTTGCTGTTTTGAAGTGAACTGCCTCCCACCCTGATAGATCTTTACTTGATAACACTCCAAAAGTTCTCTATAGGGTTGAGGTCAGGGGAAGATGGTGGCCACACCATGAGTTTAGCTCCTTTTATACCCATAGCAGCCAATGACTCAGAGGTATTCTTTGCAGCATGAAGGCACGTTTCTGCTTTTTATACCATGGAAGAAAGTTGTCAGTCAGAAACGCTATATACTTTGCAGGGGTCATTTTCACACCTTCAGGAACCTTAAAGGGCCCTACCAGCTGTTTCCCCATGATTCTGGAACAAAACATGACTCCTCCACCTCCTTGCTGACGTCGCAGCCATGTTGGGACATGGTGGCCATCCACCAACCATCCACTACTCCATCCATCTGGACCATCCATGGTTGCTCAACACTCATCAGTAAACAAGACTGTTTGAAAATTAGTCTTTATGTATGTCTGGGCCCTCTGCAACCTTTTTTGCTTGTGAGCACTAGGTTTATGCACCACAGCAAGCCTTTGAAGGATCCTACACCTTGAGGTTCGAGGGACTCCAGAGGCACCAGCAGCTTCAAATATCTGTTTGCTGGTTTGTAATTGCTTTTTTAGCAGCTGCTCTCTTAATCCGATGAACTTGCCTGGCAGAAACCTTCCTCATTCTGCCTTTATCAGCACGAACATGTCTGTGTCAGAATCAGCCACAAATCTCTTAACAGTACGATGATCACGCTTATGTTTTCAGGAAATAGCTAATGTTTTCATCCCTTGACCAAGGCATTGCACTATTTGATGCTTTTCAGCAGCAGAGATCCTTTTTCTTTCCCATGTTACTTGAAAACTCTGGCCTGCTTAATAGTGTGGAACATCCAGTTTTCCTTTTATTGGGCTCACATGGCAAACTAATTATCACGGGTATCTGTGATTGATTTCAGTGATCCAAAGAACCCTGAGACACAATACCATCAATGTGTTTCATTTACAAAAATAAAAAAAAAAGCTATGACACTTAAAATCCATTTGCATAATAATTTGGAATATGGTGTACTGTCCCTCTTTTTGAGCTAAGTTTTTCATCCGTGGACAGGTTTCTGATCAATCGAGCCTGTATCCTGATATGCCCTTATCTATATTAAGGTTTGCTGACACAAGATAAGGTTTTAATTCTAGAGATAGAATAGGACCATCTCAATTGGGTACACCTTGTCAGTTTTGGATGGCTTTTACGCTTTTAGACTCAAAAACTAAGTACTCTATGTTATGTTTGCATGTACTATTACTATTTATTTATTTACTTACAACAGGGTATATGCTCATTTTATTTTTTTCTTGAATTTTGTCTGTGAAATGGCCACAGTGTAAATATTTTCCGACACTATGCATGTATACCAACTTATACTGTGGCTCATTTCTTTGCTCTTATTGTACTTTCTTGTACTTTGTACAAACAGTGAGCGTGGCCTCCCTTTTTTAGATAGGCATTTCATCAGGCATTTTATCTATACAGCTTCACGTGGAAAGGCGTCAGAATATTCAGGCCTTTATCCTGCTTTATAGTAAACAAAAGTCCAGATCACTCACCACCCAGTTCACACATCACACGGTCTGTGTGTAATGAGGAGAAAATGAAGAAACATTCAGCTACCATGATCCAAATAAAATAATCTATTGCTTTATTGAGTGTTAACAAATAGAATGTTATGCCCAGGGGTGGTGCACGTCGATTAGTGATCCCAATGAGTCACAGGACCGGGCCTGCCAAGGAAGGGGCATGGCTAAGCAGCTACCTGGTGTTCACCGGAGCCTCTGGTGGTGTGGTCAGGCTACTGTGGCAGGTATCTGCCAGATACGACTCCTAGGCAGATCCGGGTACTGCAGCTGCTGACACTGAATAGGTGTCCGTTCAGACTAACACGTTAAGTTGGAGTTCACTGCAGAAAGGTAAAAATTTGGTGATTCAAATAGGAACAATGTTCAGATACTGACCGCACAGGGACCAGGCGACTTCGGGAACAGGACTGGCCACATTAGGACCAGGGGCAGTGTTCAGGATGCTGGCCACACTGGGACCTGGGGAGTTTGGAAAAAGGACCGGCCACACCAGGACTAGGGGACAAAATTCAGGAGCTTGCTGCACCAGTGACCAGGGGAGTTCGGGAACAGGATGACCGCAACTAGACAAGGGTACAATGTTCAGTAGCTAGCCGCACCAGGACCATGGGAGTACGGGAACAGGACTGGCCACACCAGGAACAAGGATTCTGATTCAGGACACTGACCACACCAGGACTAGAGGACCTAAGTCACTAGTAGGAGAGACTACATAGTAATGAATGCTGTTGCTTCAGCGACTCCCTAAGGGAGAGAGGGTCTTTCATATAGGATGACTTTCAGCAATTGGCTAGGAGCCATTTGGCAGGTGAACTAATTATACTAAATGCCTCTCAGTAACATTCTGAGGGCATTTCACTATATATCTGCTGCCCCTTTAAGAAGGGAAACGCACTTGAGCGAATACTAGGCACGCTTCCAGGAAATACAGCATGCACAAGACATGCCAGAAGAAGGGTACCACGCTTTGGTGCTGAGCAATGAGTGTGCCAACGTCTCTGCATGGAGGGGGAAGAGGAAATCATGCAGGGGAACTGGCAATAGTGTTACATAGAACATATAGAGAAAACCTAAATCTACAGTACTTAATAAGGACTAATTACTGAATTTTATATACACTGTTTGAGAACACATTTAAATGTTAAAAGTGCAATAACACTTCTATTCCTGGACCTGTTTTTCAAACCCAGAATATACATTCAAAGAATTCAAAGTCATGTACACAGTGTGGGGTCTTATTTCAAGCTAAATCTGCAGATATGATTTTTACAGACTTTGACAAGAACAAATATATATTAGGGCTAGTCTAGTGAAAAAAAGCTTTTGCAACTCATGCTATTGACATAACTAGGAATTAAGTGGGTCTTTTCACAGTACAGATCAAATTTGCAAACATAGAAGCTAAGTATAAAATGTAATCACATTCTGCCATTTCTGTTCCCAGTTTACTGAAACTAACAATAAAAAAAAGTAATGAGTATAAAAATGCAAAGGATAAAAGTATATGCAAATAGTGAACAGGTCTACAGTAAGTGCTGACACTGTGTAAGTTGATACTCCTCTTGTGGTCTGTTTGCTGTTTTTGCTTGCCAGTATTCTACAATTGGTCAAATGGGGATAGATGCAATAGAAATCTAAAGCAAAACAGCAATTGAATTTATCTATTTCTTTTGCATTTTTTTTCCTTCAGTGCACACTGCAAGGTGATACTTTTCTAGTAATATTCCATTATTCTTTCTTTCCAATGGTCTACATTTGATCAAATGGTGGGAAATTAAAAATATAGAAAAATAAGCTTTTTATCTATTGTTTTATGTGTTTACTGTTTGGTAAAATATTACTAACTTGGAAATGGTCAAATGGGGAAAGATGCAAAATGAATAAATACATTTTCCTGTATAAATACAAGTCCTGCAGACCGATGAATTTAAAATAGAACTCTTTGGCCACAATGATCAAGTATGTGTGGAAAATAAAGGGCACAGAGATTCAGGAAAAGAACATCTCGCCAACCATTAAGTAAGGAGGTAGATCAACATGCTTTAGGGTTCTGTTGCAGCCAATGGCATGGGTAATATTTCACAGGTAGATGGAAAAATAAATTCAATGAAATTTCAAGAAATTCTTGATGCAAACATAACACCATCTGTAAAAAAGCTGCAGTTGAAAAGAGGATGGCTTCTAGAAATGGATAATGATCCGAAACACACGTCAAAATCCACAATGGACTACCTCAAAAGGCGCTGAAGGTTTTACACTGGCCCTTACAGTCGCCTGATCTGAACATCATTGAAAATCTGTGTCTAGACCTCAAAATAGCAGTGCATGCAAGACAACCCAAGAATCTCACAGAACTGGATGAATTTTCCAATTAAGAATGGATGAAAATCCCTCAAACAAGAATTGAAAGACTCTTCACTGGCTACAAAAAGCATTTACAAGCTGTGATGCTTGCAAAAGGGATGCTATTAAGTAGTAACCATGCAGGGTGCCAAATTTTTGCATCTGCCCATTTTCTTTTGGGTAAGGTTTCTCCTTGTGGAGAGTGACATACCAGCTCTGGTGTGTCGAGGTAAGGAGGCTTATTCGCCGTGCAATGCTCCTCTGGGAAATTTTAATATGCAAATTGCCTCTTCAAACAAAGAGGACTTGTACTCTATAGCGCCACCTATTGGAAGTAGTGATCCTACAAGTCACAATCAACCCTTTAACGAGTCTTGTAATATGACTTAGGATAAAAGCCAAATCAGAATCTCCATTTGCAGACACGGTGTTTCGGACTGTTGGTCCTCGTCAGTGCAAAGTAGGAGAGATCTGATTTGGCTAGATGAGAGGCTCTGGACTGGGGTCTGGGGGTAAGGTTTCTCTCTTGTGGAGAGTGACATACCAGCTCTGGCGTGTCGAGGTAAGGAGGCTTATTCGCCGTGCAATGCTCCTCTGGGAAATTTTAATATGCAAATTGCCTCTTCAAACAAAGAGGACTTGTACTCTATAGCGCCACCTATTGGAAGTAGCGATCCTACAAGTCACAATCAACCCTTTAACGAGTCTTGTAATATGACTTAGGATAAAAGCCAAATCAGAATCTCCATTTGCAGACACGGTGTTTCGGACTGTTGGTCCTCGTCAGTGCAAAGTAGGAGAGATCTGATTTGGCTAGATGAGAGGCTCTGGACTGGGGTCTGGGGGGTAAGGTTTCTCCTTGTGGAGAGTGACATACCAGCATTTTCTTTTGGTAATTTTTAAAATGGAAAAAATGACAATATACATTTTTTTGCCTAAAATACAAAGGAAATGTATCATTTTTAACTTTAGGCCTTTTAGAGATCGTTTCATCTTCAACTTGCTTAACTGTTCACAATAACAGGGCAACACGGTGGCTTAGTGGTTAGCACTGTAGCCTTGTAGCGTTGGAGTTCTGGGTTTAAATCCCACCAAGGACAACATCTGTAAGGAGTTTGCATGTTCTCCCCGTGTTTGCGTGGGTTTCCTCTGAGTCTCCGGTTTCCTCCCACACTCCAAAGACATACTGCTAGGGAATTTAGACTGTGAGCCCCATCGGGGACAGCGGTGATAATGTGTGCAAACTGTAAAGTGCTGCGGAATATGTTAGTGCTATATAAAAATAATGATTATTATTATTATTAAAATAACAATAATTTTAACATGCCACTATACTTAAGAACAGACAGTAGACAGTAAGTTAGACAAATGAGAGGGATTTTTCGGGGAGTTAGACAACATAATTTTTAAAGAAGGTGTTTTGCAGACTGTCGCATTACCTGTTGCATGAGAGCAGGCTGTCTGAAAACACAGTGCCCACTTAAAGAGTAGCAAGTGTTATAATTATTATAATTATATAAAATTGTTGCAAAGCGATAGCATATGAAGTAAAGCTAGTTTCACACTTGCGGACGGAGGTGCTGCAGAGGGCCGCGTACTTCCTCTGTGAAGCTCCGCCCACCGCAGCACCTCCTCCGGTCATCTCTGCCTATGTCTGTATGCATTCTGCATGCGGCCTGCATACCTATATTTAACATGGGTATGCAGGGCCATGCTGATGCGTCCACATGTGTCGTTTTGATGGTCACGAAGGACCTTACAGGGGAGGTCACCTGACCGCGGCTGTTCCTCCATTGGCTGGTGGACTCCATGTGACCGTGCATGGCGCCGTAAGTCTGATGGTAACAAAGCAAGGACTTCCTAACGGCAGTGACGGGCATTAGTAATTAGTGTATGCATTTTTGCAGGTGTCGCACATTCATTTTATCTTATATATTTCCGACAGCCCCCTGCCCCGACACGCCTCCCGAAAGAAGCAGTGCGAAACGCGCGTCGGGGCAGAGGGACTCCGAGGATGTCTCTTTGGCAGCCATAGGTATGTCTACTGTCAACTACCGGTTCACTTGATTCCTTTCTTATGCCTTTGTGCTATGTGGTACTACTGGGGGAACCCAGATTATCTGGGCCCCTGATACAAGGATTTCATGGGCATAGTATTTACTATCATTCGGTTTCTTTAACCTATAAACGGCTGTCTATTGTTAATTCCTCCTATGGACATTAAGTCCCTCTTAACATTTTTTGCTGGTTACAGCAAATTTTAAATATGTTTATTCATTGCCTTTAGCAAATGTTTGCTTATATTATATTATGTGTGTGTTTTGATTAATAAAATATTGCATTGTTTATACCACCCAGTGGCATACATTATTCATTTGTTCCCACTAATTGTGATTAGGTCTTGATTGTGGTATATTGCCCCCTTGTGGGGATGTTTATTCCGAAGTGGGTATTATATGTGATCATATACTTAAGAACAGACAGTAGACAGTAAGTTAGACAAATGAGAGGGATTTTTCGGGGAGTTAGACAACATAATTTTTAAAGAAGGTGTTTTGCAGACTGTCGCATTACCTGTTGCATGAGAGCAGGCTGTCTGAAAACACAGTGCCCACTTAAAGAGTAGCAAGTGTTATAATTATTATAATTATATAAAATTGTTGCAAAGCGATAGCATATGAAGTAAAGCTAGTTTCACACTTGCGAACGGAGGTGCTGCAGAGGGCCGCGTACTTCCTCTGTGAAGCTCCGCCCACCGCAGCACCTCCTCCGGTCATCTCTGCCTATGTCTGTATGCATTCTGCATGCGGCCTGCATACCTATATTTAACATGGGTATGCAGGGCCATGCTGATGCGTCCACATGTGTCGTTTTGATGGTGCGGCGACCTGCGCCAAAAGCAACATGTTGCCTTTTGTCCTGGTTGCCGCACCGTCAAAACGACGCATGCGGACGTATTCGCATGCATCTGCATGGCCCTGCATACAATGTTAAATATAGGTACACAGGCTGCATGCAGAACGCATGCAGACATAGGCGGAGCTGACTGGAGAAGGTGCAGCGATGGGCGGAGCTTCAAGGAGGAAGTACGCAGCCCTCTGCAGCAGCTCCGTCCGCAAGTGTGAAACTAGCCCAAGTCAGTTGTTAAAAAACGCTGTAATACCGTATCGAAAGAAATGTCATGTCTAATATTTCAATTACACATATCTATAATATAACAATGCCCACTCTGCCACTATCACTTTGGGTAAAACAATTCAGTCATTTGTTTCATTCTCACATAAAATGTTTAGAGTCAGTTTTGAAAATTTGCCTGTAATGTAAAGCTAGATACAAATTTTCTACAATTGGAATGCTCAGCAAAGCCAAGGTGTTAAGCAGACAGCTGCGCTCATCATTTATTGAGATGGCTCCATCTCATAACATGCTCCTGGCTCTGGCCCTTGGGGTTATTGGAACAAACAAATACAAAAGCTTTCAGATTTCATCTATAATCATTTCAATCTTATTCTGTATAAACATATGCAGGTGTTGGGTGAAAACTAAAGGGTGCAAGAGTGTGTAATGACTTACGTCTGGTTACATGCAAAATTTACCCTTAGCGATTTTTAAACAAACCTAGTAGAGCATAAGTACAATTCAGACACTGGTGGCTTCCAGACTATTCTAAAGAGCTCTTTTTAAGAGCCACATTAAAAAATAACAAATGTTAAACTACAGTAAAAAGCTTATCCAGTTTACAAAACCCTTTCAAATACCATTATTAAGAGATATGATATTTATGCCCTTGGTCTCTCTATTTGGACCAGGAATGGACATTCCACATGTGTAGATGCACAGGGGCCCAGCGTGGCTTTGGTGTGACAATTCTTATGTTAGATTATGGAGGCTCATAAAAATACTGTACATATACTGTGTAACTACATAGGACACAAATGTGTTTATCATCCCATGTAAACAAGGGGAGAGGCCCCTCTTCATGTATAATTAATATCCCCATGTAGACAGGGTCACACATGCCATTTGAAATGTACTCACTGGATACTTTTAAGTATTTAATTAATTTTCTTGAAGCAGGTGTTACCAGGGACTGAAACTTTTTACCTCTAGCCTGGAACTGAAAACCAAACTGTTAACACAGGGTCTTTTATCAAACCAAAAAGACCCTAAAAATAACTATTATTGATATATATTAAAAGTATCAAAATCAAAAAAGCTATTTGATCCTTAAAAAGGGAAAAAATGGAGAGTCTATTCTTGATACTGTCAACGACAACTGAAAGGATCTGATAAATTATATTGTAAACGCCAATTGGTGTAAAAAATTGTTTAGACACCAAATAATGTCAAGCGTACAGGAATGGACTAGGAAGGATAGATAATGCCTTACCCTATAAACCTGTCCCTTCCTTTCAGCGGAGGTTGGCACCCTGGGAAATTATATGGCGCCCCTGCTCTACGTCAACTGACACTTAATGACCCTCCACAGGAATCCCTATCGAAAGCCACCACCACCTATTGATATAAAGTGCTGGTAGTGCAAATATGATATTTGATCCGTATGTGCTCTTTTTTCAAATTTATTGAGCCTACAAATAGTTACAGCTCCACATGAAGGAAAATATATAGGTATCAATAAGCGCTCTGAAAACAAGATATCTCGTAGTGATGTACGAAGACAATATATTACGAATCAAAAATTAGGCTGCCAAACAAAGAAGCTCTTGATTGAAAAGAGCTTTCAAAGGAAGCACAATTTTATGGACTGTATATGTCCTCTAATAGATAATATATTCAAATAATCAAATAGCAATAATATGCCTATATTACACAAAGCACAGCAGGACTAAGGCCATAACCAGACAGGTAAATACTCAGTGCAAAAAACTTAATATAAAGAAATAGCCATTCTATACAGATATGTTTAGATGATCCTAAAGATGTCATTAGTATGTATAATGTCATAAAAAAAATAAGAAATAACACATAAAGGGGATGGCTTGTGCTAGATCATGTGTTTAAAGCACAGTTAATATTTCATGAAGCACAGCAGAAGTGAAGCCATAGCAGGTGACTTCTCTAGACAAAAAAACTTAATATAAGCAAAGAAATAAAGTAGCCATCTAGTGCAGATGTACTTAAATGATCCTAAAGATATCAATAATATGTATAATGGCATAAAAAAAAATAAAGGGAATGGCATATCCCAAAATGCAATAGTTGTAATGAAGAAACCATAGCGCTCCATTAGCTATAGCTGTCCGTTGCTCACTGCTTGCATTCCCTGATGAACCCCTTTGGACTGACAACAGGGGGGAAACGCTTCGGGATGGGGTACTAGCCCCTTAATATAAGTGCTATTTCACTATGGGCTTTAACTTGTTATACACCTATGCTGTTGGTTCATTGTTTTGGCCATTATCCACATAGACAGGAGTATGGTTTCTTCATTACAACTATTACATTTTGGGATAACTCATGGCTCACCTGTCCCGTTGCTGTAGACTAATGTTAAATCTTCAGCATGATCTGGTCACTACTTTTGACCTTTGTCCATTTCAGTACATCATCTTTGGCCTTCTTCACTCTGAACTGGGTAATAGACCTCCGAGATCACATCGCATGTTGGGAACATTGTGGTGCATGCTATGACAGCATGTCACATCGCATGTTGGAAACATTGTGGTGCATACTATGACCGCATGTCACATCGCATGTTGGAGACATTGTGATGCATGCCCTGACTACATGATGTGCAACACAAAAGGCTGGGCGAATTATGTATTTCATAACATACAGTGGGGAAAATAAGTATTTGATACACTGACGATTTTGAAAGTTTTCACACCTACAAAGAATGGAGAGTTCTGTAATTTTTATCAAAGGTACAATTTAACTGTGAGAGAAAAAATCTTAAAAAAATCCAGAAAATCAAATCTAATTTTCTGCTACTTTTATGATTTTTACATAATTAATTTACATTTTATTGCATGAAATAAGTATTTGATCAAATAGAAAAACAGAACTTAATATTTGGTACAGAAACCTTTGTTTGCAATCCTCTTCAGATCTTTCAGGTTTCGGGTCTGTCGCTGGGCAACGTTGAGTTTTAGCTCCCTCCAAAGATTTTCTATTGGATTCAGATCTGTAGATTGGCTAGGCTACTCCTGGACCTTTAAATGCTTCTTATGGAGCTACTCCTTAGTTGCCCTGGCTGTGTGTTTCGAGTCATTGATATGATGGAAGACCCAGCTACAATCCATCTTCAGTGCTTTGGCTGTGGGCCAAAATCTTGGAATACATAACCCCATCCATCCTCCCTTCAATACGATGCAGTCATCATGTCCCCTTTGCAGAAAAGCACCCCCAAAGTATGATGCTTCCCCCACCATGCTTCATGATTGGAACAGTGTTCTTGCGGTTGTACCAATCCTTCTTCTTTCTCCAAACACGGCGAGTGGAGTTGATACCAAAAAATTGTATTTTGGTCTTCTCTGACCACATGACCTTCTCCCATACCTCCTTTGGATCATCCAGATGGTCAATGATAAAATTAAATTGGGCCTGTATATGTGCTGGTGTGAGCAGGGGGACCTTGCGTGCCCTGCAGGATTTTAATCCATGACGGTGTAGTGTGTTACTAACTGTAATGTTTGAGATAGTGATCCCTGCTGTCTTCAGGTCATTGCCCATGTCATCCCATTTTAGTTATGGGCTGATTCCTGACTTTTCTCAAAATCATCCTTACCCCACGAGGTGACATCTTGCATGGAGCCCAAGACCGAGGAAGGTTGACAGTCATTTTGTATTTCTTACATTTTCTAATAATTGTGCCAACAGTTGTTGTGTTCTCACTACGCTGCTTGCTTTTTGCCCTGTAGCCCATCCCAGCCTTGTGCTGGTATACAATTTTGTCCCTGGTGTCCTTAGATAGTTCTTTGATCTTCAACATGGTGGCGAAGTTGGAGTGCAATTGATTGATTGTGTGGACAGGTGTCTTTTATTCAGGTAACAAGTTCAAACAGGTGTAATTAATACAGGTAATGAGTGCAGAGTAGGAGGGCTTCTTAAAGAAAAACTAACAGATCTGAGAGAGGCAGAATTCTTGCTGTTGGAATGTGATTAAATACTCATTTCATGCAATAAAATGCAGTTTAATTATTTCAAAATCATTCAATATGATTTGGGGGTTTATATTTTTAGATTCTGTCTCTCACAGTTGAAGTGAACCTATGCTAAAAATTACAGACTTATCCTTTGTAGATGGGAAAAACTTTCAAAATCGGCAGTGTAACAAATACTTATTATCCCCACTGTAGTAATTTCACTAAGTGAGCAGTGTAAAGAAAACTGAGGAGGATATTGCAAGATGGGCCAGAAAGAAATAAAAGGCTGGATAATTGTTCTATAAACTATTGTCATAAAAATGAGTGAATCGATTTGATGCTAAAAAACTTGGGGATATGATAGGTGTGATGTTCCACTAGAATTTTCTGTGTAAATATTCAGATTTGTTATGTGGTATAACAGCACCATCTAGTGGTCGTTTTATAGAATGTCTTTGGTTGTTGATATTGAGGTTTTTTGACATATCTACCACACCGTAGTTCATGAGTCATAGCTTTGATGACTCATCAGCCAGCCCCAGCAGCCATGTTATTTTGCTCAGTATACAACTAAGACAGTTCATTCCTGAGTACCTCCTGACATCAGAATCCAATAGTGATCTCTTTCATCCAGATCTGTAGCCGCACAATCGGTAGGTCCTAAACACATTCACCATGAACTTGACAGCCGTATAAATATTGGGATGTTTACATCATGCTGTTATGAAAATGTGAGAGTTGTAGTCCATTCTTTTCCGACTGGTCAGTAAGCATGGGATATACCGCATGTTATATGTAACTACATGTTATGCATATAGTGTGTTCCCTCACCACTGTATATTGTGTATATATTGTATGCTTGCCACATGTTTGTGAGCACATAGTAAAATACTGTTATTTGTTCCACAGTTTTTTACCATATTCGATTCCTGCAATAAACTTGGTAACAGACATCACGTGTCTATCAAATCACTGTTGGGATCAAGGTTATGCTGTCTGCAAGGATTATGTACACATACACATAAGACGGGCAGAACAGTAAAAAACGATTAACCCTCGCAGACTGGATAGAAGAACTGCGGATTCTCACATACTGATCGCAGTAAAACTGCCCGCTACAAGCTGGATAGAAGATACCGCAGCTCGCACATAGTGATCGTCGTGAAACCAAGCTTCTGTCAAGCCTGAAAGAAAGGGCGCGAATCCTGTCAGAGCGTCACCATGTCAGCCGCAGAAGGTAGATCATTCACCACAAGATCTGCAATCTCAGCCAGCTGCAAAAGCTCAAAGAAATCAGTGAGCAGCTCTACCATCGCCATTGCCTGCGCAAAAGCAGAAGCTGCCAAAGTGCGAGCATCGTTTGCTGAACAAGAAAGGCAATTAGAAGCAGAGGAAGCACAAATAAAGGCACACATGGAAGCAGAGGAAGCACACATGAAAGCAGCTCTGGCCGAACAACAGGCACACATGGAAGCAGAGGAAGCACGCATGAAAGCAGCTCTGGCCGAACAACAAGCACACATGAAAAAACTAGCATTGGAGAGGGAAGCCGCAGTTGCACTGGCAGAGGCTGAAGTTTTGGAGGAGGCAGCAAGTATTGCAAGTAATAGACGCAGCAGTATTCTTGGATCAGAGCTCAGTCAACAGGACAAAGCACGACACACTTCAAAATACGTACTGCAGTATGCTAAGTCAGATGACGGTCTGTATTACGGTCCAGGAGCTGAGTCAACCCCTGCTTACAAACTCCAGCCTAATCCTGTCACACAACAAGCAGCCTCAGCCTTCCAAATGCCATACATCAAGCAAGACAGTAACTTTATATATTATCGGTCCCCAATACAACCTGCATTCCAACCGACAGACAACTGCAGAGCAGCTCCAGCCTTCAAGAAGGAACAAGTAGATGGTAGTTATTACAACAAAGACAAGTTTAAAGACTACTCTAACCCACATGGACCTCTGCACCTCAGCTCGTTTCCAGATTCATCAAACAGAAATCAAGGTATGTCAGATGTTCTCAAATTCCTTGCTCGACGTGAGCTGATAACCCAAGGACTCTCCAAGTTTAACGACAAACCTGAAGGCTATAGAGCATGGCGATCCTCATTCAGAAATACAATCAAAGATCTGGATCTGTCTGCAAACGAGGAGGTGGACCTTTTAGTCAAGTGGCTAGGAAATGAATCCACAGAGCATGCAAAACGGATTAGGGACATCAATTTAGACTATCCGGACAGAGGACTAAAACTGATATGGGAGAGACTGTAGGAGTGCTACGGCTCACCAGAAGTGATAGAAAACGCACTCTTCAAAAGAATTGAGGATTTCCCCAAGATGCAAGGCAAAGGTTTCCAAAAACTGAGAGAATTGAGCGATCTGTTGACAGAACTTCAAGTTGCCAAAGCACAAGGAGACTTACAAGGCCTAGCATTCTTGGACACAGCACGCGGTGTAAATCCCATAGTACGCAAACTTCCGCAAGGTCTGATAGATAAGTGGATCGGTCAAGGCTCCAAATACAAGGAACGATACAACGTCCCATTTCCTCCATTCTCATTCTTTGTGAACTTTGTACACCAACAAGCAAAGATTAGAAATGACCCCAGCTTTGACTTCTCAATGTTTGACACCACTTACCCCAATTTAGGTAAACCTGTCTCAATGCGTAACCTGAGAGATACACCAGTGGCAGTACACAAAACCAGTGTATCTCTTCAAGACACTTCACGCAAAACTTATCGTACTGCAGAGACTGATAAGACCTCATCTAAAGACCCGTGCAAAGAATGCCCTCTGCATAAGAAACCACATTCGTTGTTGAAATGCAGAGGATTCAGAGAAAAACAGCTCAAAGATCGCAAAACTTTCCTCAAAGAAAACCACATTTGCTACAAGTGCTGCGCAGCAACTTCACATCTTGCAAAAGACTGTACAACAAACATTAAATGCTCAGAATGTGACAGTGAAGAGCATAACACAGCTTTACACCCAGGACCAGCTCCATGGACTCTCACACCCTCAGACCAGGTGGTAGAGCACGGCGAGGAGCAGAGAGACCCTACACCTCCTGAAGTGACACCTCAGAGCACCCAAGTCTGTGGAGAAGGACTTAGCAACAAATCTTGCTCCAAGATCTGTCTTGCCACAGTTTACCCCATTGGTCACAAAGAGAAAGCTGTAAAGTTGTATGCCATCCTTGATGATCAGAGCAATAGGTCTCTCGCTAATTCAACTTTCTTTGATATCTTCGGCATTAAAGGAAACAGCTCGGCATATTCACTTAAGACTTGCACAGGTGTGAGTGAAGAAAAAGGGAGAAGAGCTACTTACTGGTTACCAAATTGAATCCTTAAATGGTGAAACATCCCTGCCTCTGCCTACGCTGATAGAATGCAATCAGATCCCAAACAACAGAGAAGAGATTCCTACACCTGCAGCAGCATCACATCAAGGACATCTAAAAAATATAGCACACCTAATTCCTGAAGTCGACCCAGACGCTCCAATAGTACTTCTGCTTGGAAGAGACATCATAAGAGTCCACAAGGTGAGGAAACAGATAAACGGTCCTCACAGTTCTGCTTATGCTCAGAAGCTCGACCTAGGGTGGGTCATTATAGGCGATGTCTGCCTAGGAAGCATTCACAAGCCAACCACTGTGAATTCTCTCTTCACAAATACATTGGAAAATGGACGTCCATCCCTCTTTCAGCCTTGTCCTAACAGATACCTTGTAAGAGAGAAGCCTACAAGTGTGTTATACCCGGACTGTGCAGAAGATGAAGATCATCTGGGGTGTACAGTGTTCCAGAGGACAAAGGAAGACAACAAGACCGCTTGCTCTATTGAAGATGAGACCTTCTTAAGTATAATGGAACAAGGATTCTCTAAAGATGAAACAAATACCTGGGTAGCACCACTGCCTTTCAAAACACAGAGAACCCGCCTTCCTAACAACAGAGTTCAAGCCGCAAAACGCTTCAGTTCTCTCAGGCGCAGCTTTGAGAAAAGACCAGAAATGAAGGTACATGTTTTTGGCAATAGTCCATCTCCTGCTGTCGCCATTTATGGACTGCGACTCTCTGCCCAAGAAGGTGAAGAAAACTATGGGCAAGACGTTAGGAAGTTTGTTGAAAGAGACTTCTATGTGGATGATGGCCTAAAGTCACTTCCCTCACCAGAGGCTGCCATCAGCCTACTCAAGAGGACTCAACGTATGCTTTCCTGTCCAAACCTCAGACTGCATAAAATAGCTTCAAACAGCGAAGATGTTATGGCAGCCTTCCCAGTTCAAGATCATGCCAGCGATTTGAAAGACCTAGAATTTGCAACGGACCCCATACCCATGCAACGCAGCTTAGTGCTCAGCTGGGATCTCAAGTCTGACACCTTTACCTTCCAGGTTGACCAAGAGCAAAAGCCCTTCACACGACGTGGTGTCTTATCCACCATCAACAGCCTATATGATCCACTTGGATTTGCAGCACCAGTCACCATCCAAGGTAAGACTTCCTCAGAGATTTAACTGCAGACACATGTGATTGGGACTCTCCACTTCCCCCAGAGAAAGAAGCTCTATGGGTAACCTGGAGAGACTCTCTAAAGACATTATCTAATCTACACATTCACAGACCACATGCTCACATCTCTGCTGCAGAGGTTCAGACTAATCAGTTGTGTATATTTTGTGACGCTTCAGTAAAGGCGATAGCTGCAGTCGCTTACCTTAAAACAACAGATATCAAAGGTCAAGTCCAGATTGGCTTCGTGAATGGGAAAGGCAAAATTGGCACCATGTCCTGAGCTTACCATACCAAGACTGGAACTTTGTGCTGCTGTTCTAGCAACAGAGCTAGCTGAGCTCATTGTGACAGAGATAGATTTAAAGCTTGAAGATACGGTGTTCCATACAGACAGTAAAGTAGTGCTGGGTTACATTCACAATGAGATAGAAGATTCTATGTCTACGTACATAACAGAGTTCAAAGAATCAGGAGGTCAACACGACCTACCCAGTGGCATTATGTATCAACTGATCACAACCCAGCAGACCACGCAACAAGAGCTGTTCCTGCAGCTCATCTTAAAGACACTACATGGCTCACAGGACCAGCATTCCTCTACAAATCAGTAAAAGACACATTTGAAATGTTAGAACCAGATTCTGATGCAGAGATTCGTCCTCATGTTTCTGTACTCACTACAAGAGTTTCTAGCAGAGAGCTCGACTCTAAACGGTTCAACAAGTTTTCTGCCTGGAGGTCACTGAACAGAGCCATAGCTAATTTAATACACATAGCCAGGCAACACTAACCTAAACTTTTCCTCAGACCAGTCACTGAACTGATTTTGTTGCTCTCTCCAGAGGTACCTTAAAGTGATATCTTTAAGATACCAGGCGAGGAGTGTGATGTTCCACTAGAATTTTCTGTGTAAATATTCAGATTTGTTATGTGGTATAACAGCACCATCTAGTGGTCGTTTTATAGAATGTCTTTGGTTGTTGATATTGAGGTTTTTTGACATATCTACCACACCGTAGTTCATGAGTCATAGCTTTGATGACTCATCAGCCAGCCCAGCAGCCATGTTATTTTGCTCAGTATACAACTAAGACAGTTCATTCCTGAGTACCTCCTGACATCAGAATCCAATAGTGATCTCTTTCATCCAGATCTGTAGCCGCACAATCGGTAGGTCCTAAACACATTCACCATGAACTTGACAGCCGTATAAATATTGGGATGTTTACATCATGCTGTTATGAAAATGTGAGAGTTGTAGTCCATTCTTTTCCGACTGGTCAGTAAGCATGGGATATACCGCATGTTATATGTAACTACATGTTATGCATATAGTGTGTTCCCTCACCACTGTATATTGTGTATATATTGTATGCTTGCCACATGTTTGTGAGCACATAGTAAAATACTGTTATTTGTTCCACAGTTTTTTACCATATTCGATTCCTGCAATAAACTTGGTAACAGACATCACGTGTCTATCAAATCACTGTTGGGATCAAGGTTATGCTGTCTGCAAGGATTATGTACACATACACATAAGACGGGCAGAACAATAGGATATTCGCAGGTCCTGACAAATTAATACTATTTGAAATTTGATTTGCGTGAATCGCAAAAAAAATGCCCTCTGCCATTTTACACATTGTAGAAGATTGTATCAGTTACTAAAACGTTCACCGTCTAGCTATATCAGTAAATGGTATAGTGCAGTCAATCAAGGGACTACTAGAGCCTCCATAAAAATTTGGACAGATATGACATTTTTATCCATTTCTTTTTTATCCAGGGGGGAATAATTGTTTTATTTTTTGAATACAAAGACAATTCCTCAAAATCTAGTCATCTATGACTGTCCACCATATAAAGTGTAGACAATCACAGTAAACACTTATATTGTGGCCTGATCATCATTTTGCTTTTGGTATGTGCACCTAGCCTACCTGGCAATTCTTGCTCATTCCTTTTTAGGAAAAGGAGATGAAAATTAATATAGACATTTATTTGTGCGTGTCTGGTTTTGTACAGCTGTTTTACTAGTCATTTTATTTCTCAAAAAATTAGAATTTTTTTGTGCTCCTTGTGAACCCTTCACAAGATTGTGATCATGCCCAGGACTGGAAACATAAAAGGCTGTTGTAGTATTTTTTTCAACACTATTTAACATGGTTGGAGTTTGTGATCAAACTAGGAATCAAACTTTGATTGTTTTCCATGATCTGAAAATCATGAAAGATATAGAAAGTAATAAAAAAAGTTGAAAGCACACAGTGTCAGTGACACAAGAAGGGATGGTTGTCATCAACTGCACTAGAAGGACTTGGATTTACTAGCAGCAACAGAACAGTCTTTCTAATCCCAGAAGACTAAGGGAGAATTATTATTTAAAAAAACATGAAAAGTCTGTCAGTGCATTGTGCTATTAAACAAGCTGTTGCTTACCACCAGTCACCATTCATTCAGATGGTGAGGTCACGTTAACATTGTTATGTGTGTTTCTTATAGAGCTCAAAGGGATTTAATACAATCCTAGGAGATCTCTGAGTATTAACCATGCCTTTTCCAGTCAGTTAGAGGCTTTACAGAATTGCAATTCCGGCAAATTGATTAGCTCGACATAAAATGTTTTGGAAAAATTTGAAAAAGCTAATAAATTCCAATGTCAAAATATTCATTCATGTTTACATTGCCCTTTCAGTTGTTTGAGTGAATCTCTCAAATGTTTCACACAGTCGAGGAGGTCGGTAGATGTTATTAATATCAAACAAATACAGTGCAAACCAAAATGTGCTAAGAAGGAGTTAAAAAAGAAAAGGTCTCATAGTCACTTCTCCTCATCCCTTTCATAGATATCTCACAATCTTTCCCAGTTCACTCTTCCAGTGGGCTCCTCTTACAGCTTCTTCTTTCTTTGGGTCTTCCGGCTTGATCCGCCTTTGACTAGGCCCTCCACAGTCACACATATCACATATATATGACTTGCGCCACGCCCTCTGTTGCCACTTCACTTGTGGCACATGTCACACTCCATATGACCTTGTGGGATCTAATGAGAGGGAGAAGGATATCTCAACCTCACTCTTATACACTGTACATTTAAGGACACATCCAATATTGATGCTATTATTGTCTTCCACCAGAAGTTAAAATCTGATGTTACGAGAAAGATGCTAGTAGATTGGATAGCTCTTTTGCCGAGACAACAGTATAATGCCCCAGTTTCACAGAATTCTCAGCATTATACTCTCCTGAAGCTTTTCTTATATATGTCTTAGCAATTTGTTTTTCAAAAAGGTCTAGTTAAATGAAATCAAAATGTTATTATTTTTGTGTGAATGGCTCGTATATTACAGCTTCATTCCAACTGGAACTGTACTTTCAACACACCTTGCCTAAATCAATAAGCTAATATAATAAACTTTGTAATATATCTTGACCTGAAAAAAATGCTGTTTTATCCACTTATGAGCAACTTCCATCCATCTCTCTACCTCCTGAACTCATTTAGTTCCTGTACTGTCCGCACAGCGAGGTTTCAGGTTATAACTTTTATTATACTCTATGGAGAGGGAGAGGAGTGACAAGCAAGGAACGATGAATAAGATAATAAACTCCGGCACTCAAAATATGTAGTTGTAAAGTTTATTTCTCTTTTGGCAAAGTAGACTCAAATGAAATAGCAGACACATTAAATTCTCAACGTTTCGGCTAGCAAGCCTTTTTCAAGAGATGTCTGTCTATTACTATTATGAAGAGTCCTCTTAGGAATAAGTGATATGAGTCCCGCTGTAGGGAGGGATCCGGGTACTTGACGCTGGGTGTGTGTCCCTTGGGAGGGGAAGTCCAGATAAAGCCGTCCGGTGATTAGAAAAGATGGTCCATGAAATAGAAAGACATCTCTTGAAAAAGGCTTGCTAGCCGAAACGTTGAAAATTTAATGTGTCTACTATTTCATTTGAGCCTACTTTGCCAAAAGAGAAATAAACTTTACAAATACATATTTTGAGTGCCGGAGTTTATTATCTTATTGATTTTACTTTTTTCTCCTGAGCACTGACCTATTGACAGTGAGCACCCCTTATTCACATTTTTAAGCAATGAGAGATGCACACACGTAGAAAAAAACAGATTTCAGCTGAAGCTTCTCTAGTAGGTGATATATCTCACTCCAGAGCTGGATTCACAGCAAAACTGCCCAGTACTGCTATATATTGTCTTGCATGTTGTTGCTGCTTCTGTGTGCTACCAAAATATAAAGAGAATGAATCCCTCATTATCTGTGTTTAGTGTATGGGAGATACTATAGCAGCTAATCTTCACCCACTAGTTCAGAATTCATTGCTATTTAAAGTTAGATTTCAATGCATAATAGACATAATTCATAGGCATAATAGCTAGAAATCTTTCTTCTTTCCTAGGATCTACAGATTGGGATTCTGTTCCAGCATGACTATCTGAGTGTGCTGTATATATAACCTTTATAATTGAGTATAACCATCACTAAAAGAGAGAAAGATGAAAATATATTTGTATAACAATTATAGTAAAACAATTATAAACACCAAAATTTAGCTTCTACTAATGCTTCTTATATTTACTACTAACATGAGGATGTTTTACAATTCGGCTGGAATTTCTTGAAAATGTGAGTTTGTTAGCACAAACTGACAGCATAAACCAATCCTTGTAGGCAATATAGATTCCATAAAATAATATATTTGAAGTTTAAATCTCTGCCTCTATTCTGAAGAAAGATCCTAATTAGGGTACTTAAAGGATCCTTAAAGTGGCCTAGAAGCTGTCAATTACCAGTCTGCACTGTCAATTAATTACCAGTGAAGGAGATGCTAAATTACAGGGTGGGAAATGATCCACTGAGCATCTTGGCCACACCAAGGGTGCACCAAGTCTCCTTAATTAGCATACATTAACGATCAATTTCTGCAGAATTAATGGTGCAATTTTTATAAGGGCTATATCTCCTTGAAGGCTTTGTGCTTAGTTATGATGTTAGTTTGAGCTGACCATCTACCTTTAGCATATGAGAGAAGTAGTAGTAGTAGTAGTCACCACAAAGTTTGTATAAGAAGACTTTAACATGACCAAAGGAGACACAAGGATCCAGGAGGGAGCTTATAGCAAAGGGCTAAAAATGTAACAGAAGTAGGCTAATGGGTCCACATCCATTTTATATACTAGTTTTATAAATGGCACATGGTAGTCAGGAGGCAGAATTACAGATTTTTCCCTGAAATGCAGCTGCAAAGTTAGGGGTCCTCTGAAGAGCCAATGAGAAAGGTATTGTGCAAATAAGTACAGTACAATTTTGTTTAATCTAGTTTTGGTACAAATAGTACCTGTGCTAATCTCAAACAGCATTAAAAATAGCCATAAAGTATTAATAGAGTTGGAAATTTTGCTCCTAAAGTGAGAGAAGCATTGGCTGCTTTGCAATCTGTTTACGATTGACACAGTCATGACTCAGCTGTCTGAGCTGTCACTTAGACAGATGCATCATGACAGATGTTTAGTGGGTAAAATCTCAAAAGACGGATCCTGACATTATATCATTCTATCACGACTATGAATTACAATTGCAGCTTACACAGGAGAGAAGATGTAAGCTAACACAGGAAAGACTTGTGGTTTCTCGGAGGAACTATGATATATAATAAGACATTCACAAAGAAGCAAGAATAATTTGCAGCAAGAGAGGCAAAATAACACCAGCAGTTCTGGGAAGAGTACGCCATCAAATATTCATATTGTCCTTCATAACTATTGCCTGATGCAATGATAGTGTTGGTTTCCCTAGCACTGAATGCCAATCTTCTCTCTGTCCGGTAAATATGTGACAGAGAGAGCTGATGGGAAATGATAGTCTTATTGAGTTCCTTCTTAACTGCAACTCATTTCTTTTAGAAGGTGCTACTGAAAGGCTCTGTACTTTCTGCATTACAAGATAGAAATAATAACAGCAAAAAAATATTCAATGATATGTGTTCATGCTCAAGCAATGCCTTTTATTCTGTAAAGTTGGCTTTGCTCCATTTTAAAGGAAACTTAAAGTGTAGCTTTACTTTTAGTCAACATAAACTAATATATCAAAAACTGCAAAAACAGCAATTCCATAATACATACTATACACATAACTGTACTCTCGGCCATTATTTTAAGTTGGAGATGTCTGGTAATATCCCCAACCAGGTCTGAGAAATTCAGATTCTCACTGGTTGTGTTGTAAATCTACCACCATTTACAATCTGTGGACCAGTGAACACATGATCACACAATAGTTTGCTATGCAAAAAGCCCTAAATATCTGACATTGTATTGGGAATAAATTTATACTTATTATACTGCAACTCCTTTTCAGATGACATCGATATGAGCCGAAGTTCTGAAATGAGTCTTCTTGTTATGAATTTTATGCATGAAAAAAACTGCCAGTGTAACCGATGTATAGACATTTTATATCCACTGGACATTATGTGTACATCAGAAATGTATGCTGTTAAGGAATCTACGGCAATAAGTGTGCACATTACCTGTTTTGGTCCACATAGGTAATATAAATATCCCAAACCCAAATAATCCAAACAGTAATTGTTCATAACAGGATATTAATTATCCCATTGGTACAAGGACCGGACATATCACTGGTGCAACTAATGCAGCCGCACTTGGGCCCAAGAGGTAATAGGGCACATTTCCATCTCCAAAGCAGGAGGAATTTTGTATTATAAGAAGCTATTGGACTGCAAAGGGCCCATATACTGTTCTTCCACAGGGGTCATTTTCTGTCTGTGTCTCCAGAGACTGGTACTGTGGTAGAGAATGGGCATAAACCTGTATAATCTCAAACAGCTGTAAGGTTATGTAAGTATAAAATTACACCATAGGACGTATAAAATATTTCCAAATAAAAAAATGTTTACATGAGTGTACTCTACGTATAAAAAGGAGCTATAAAGTAAAACAGGTGCTACAACTTCACTCCTGCTAAAATTAAAACTCATTCATTCTAAGTGGGCTCATTGAGTTCTTTCTGAAAATCCAGTCACTTTCTCTTTTGAGAAGGACTAAGTTGAGGTTACCTCTTTTATACCTCTTTACTTTATCTGACAGATGGCCCTTCCTATAAGGCCTGTCAAGTTCCAGTTATGCCACTGGACCAATATAATTAATGTGATTGAAATATCTCAGTGAGATATTCATTTTGCCAATACTAATACTGATATAATTATGGCAGCATTAAATAATATTATATATATATTATATATATATATATATAATATAATATATATAATAAACACTTCAGGAAAATACAAGAACAGGTGTGCTGAAAATTTCATAGTTTAATTGAAATAGACAATCATTATACTCAGACTGACCAATCAGTATCCCAGGAATTCCTTCAGTTGGCTTGCCATTGCCTGTTGGTCCTTGTGTGGGCCTAAGGTGGAAAGAAGTTGGCTGGGGTAAGTGCTAGTTTGGACTGAATATGTGTCCAAGGAGGGGGACAGTATATTAAATGAAGGCCAAAATAAGGGGAATTGCACAGTATCTGGGCCAAAGAGGAAAAGTTTATAGGGGCAAGAGATTTGGACATTTTACTTTATGTTGACCACAGAAGGGAAACAATATTCCTATATTGGGAGCCAAAAAATAGAAGAATAATGCTCACCTTTCTTGGTTCCACCGCTGCTCTTTGCCACATGTGTTCTAAAGCTCCACAAAGTGGGTGTAATGTAGGGGGCGTCATCATAAATGCCGAGTGTTGTGAACGCTCTGGATTCTGAGTTGGGGCTCCCTCTGGTGGCTGCTGATAGTAATGAAGCTGCTTTGACTGACAGAGGCCCTTCAGCTGAGAATTCAGCTGCGGACGATTGGCAATCTGGGAGTGATGACTGGGGAGATTTAAGGGAGTAACTGTAAGGTTCTTTGTCTCTTTTGACATGTTCCTTGAAACTCAGTTTTCCGTCGGCCATTTTGCTTTCTGTCTTTCTGCAGCTCTTGCCCTCAGTTAATATGGAGTTTCCAGTTTTCATGTTCCCGCCCTGATTCTCTCCCTCTTGCTTCTTAAGCAGCTTCAGCTGAACAATCAGTGCTCCTGAATCAAGCCTCAGTCAGCCTGTGACCTGGCTCCTGGAAACCTAGGATTTTGGACTCCAGCTATTTCCTACTGAGGAACTTTGGAATACTATTGGACTTTGGAAACCTGCTGTCTGGTGAAATCCATGTTTGCAGAGGAATTACGGTACAGAGAAGAGATCCTGAACCTGCTTTGGAGAGTTATGTAGAGCTTGAAGTTACTCTGGCCTGCTGTGTATTCTGCCTCTGTTTCCTGCAAACTGTGTGACCTTTTCTGCATGCTTGTATGAAGTAATACAAGTCATTTCATACCAACCTATGTCTCATGTGTTTCCCTCGCACCCAAGCACAAGATGCTATAGGAACTGTACACTATACATGACAGTAACCTTCCCAAGATCCTCACCGGTGATTAGTTGTTTCTTCCTGGTCCAATTTGGAAGTCAGTTTGCTTTCTGCTGTCTCCTGCAACTTTCAGATAAGTTATTTTCTGCTTGTTTCTGTGGTTTTGTTTTCTATTGTTTTTCTGCCCTTCTGAGTGAGATCAGCCGGGTCCCCTGCTGGGGCCTGCGCTGGTCTCTGTTTCTCATTTATCTCGGTTTATTTGCTCAGTCCCTGTTATTTCAGTGGCTGCTGGGTAGCTACCTGTTCTCGCCAGAGTTCTGGTCTAGCGGGGGAGAGATCGTGTGGTCTCAGTATTTTTGGAATCAGAAGTGTTGGAATTTTTCCTAGGGTTTTGCTGGATTGCAGACAGTATTCTTTTCTGTCCTTCCTGTCCTATCTAGATAGTTTTGGGCCCCAGCATTTGCTTTCTCTATTTTCTGCCTGCGTTTGTATTTCATCTTGTCTCCCCGCCAATATATGTGTGGGGGCTACCTATTCCTTTGGGGCGCTACTCCACGGCAGTTAGCTTTCCACTTTCTATCTTTAGGCTTAGCTAACTCTCCGGCTGTGTCAAGGCATCTAGGTCATCATAGGTACGTCCCACGGCTGCTTCTAGTTGTGCGGTTAGTTTAGGGGTCTGCAATCCATTAGTTACCAACCTCTCTGGGTGACTGGCTGCCTTGGTTATTTTTGTTACTGTCCTCCTCGGCTACCAAATCATAACCGCCGAGCTGAGACAACAGAGCTCAGATGCACAGAGTGACTGATGGAACAATGAACTGATAACATCTGTCAGAAGGAAGCTCTTTAGGCTTACACTGTAAAAGTTACTTCCGGCTCACACATAGACCCTGGTGTGATTCGGTGAGTCGGAATTGAATTCATGTGAGTAAGAATAGGACAGAATTGGCACTAGAAATAGCTAAGATGGTATTAAGTGTTTTATTGCATTTACAATACAAATACTTGGGAGCGCTTCTTTAATAAACCATAGTAAAAGTTATATTTTATTGCTCACACTATCAGCCTTTCCCATCTTTACCCTGTCCCTTCTTTGTCCATATGTATACAATGCACGTCAATAGTGTAATAATTATCATAATTTATTTTTTTCATTAATTTGTAGGACCCATAACTTCAATTTCTTTCAACTATTCAAGATGCAATACAAATTATTTACCTAGTAAATAATGTCACAAAATATATTAATCCTACAAAGATCTTAACTCAAAGAGATGCCCAGCTCTGCAATTCTTAGGAGGGGAAGCAAAATCATCAGCATGACTAGGACTGACAGCTCACCCCTTGGAGAAAAGGAGAGTGACCTGTATCTCTTCTCATTACTACATCCCGTCAAGGCCTGCCAGTTCCAGGTGAGAACTGTCTTTTTCCCCTAAAGACACACGTATATTATTAACCCTTCAATCTGCAACCGATGGAGCGGTAAAGCATTTACGTGAGAGCACATAGTGTTATTAAGGCTGTGAAAAAAATGAGTATGTAAAAGCTGGTTAGTAGGTCATGGATTGGTGAATGTGTCTTCTTTGTTATGTAATATAGATGCTAACTTAGGGATGTAGCAGAGATGAGCTTACTAAAGCTGCATTACTAGTGTATTATCAACACTCACTGTGAGACATACATCTATCCATTTGCACCCAAAATGCGGTGCAATTTGCAATACTTATTTGTCACATATGTATGCTCCAAATTTGTAATAATTTAATTAACCATTATGAATGCATTTTTATGTAAAAGTTGCATATTCCAAATTGTCTTAAAAAAGGCATTGAACAAATATATTCATGTTGCAACTTTAATATGGACAATCCCACCAACAGTCTTCTAATGTTTGAGCCTTAGGCCTCTTTCACACATCCGTTTTGCACCTGACGGCGCGATCCAGCCTTTTTTTGTAAAACCGGATCCGGCGAAATGTAATGCCGGATCCGTTTTTTTCCCATTGACTAACATTAGCACCGGATCGCGCCGCATGGCCTTGCGGCGCGTCCGGTTTTTGCCGGATCCGGTGTCTGGTCACATTCCGGCGTCTGGAAAAACGGCACCTGTAACATTTTTTTGTCTCCGGCGCTTCCGGCTTTTGTCACAATGAAAGTGTATGAGCACCGGAATGCGCCGTTTCCGGCAAAAGCCGGATCCGGTGTCCGGATCCAGTTTATTTAATAGATAGCCCAGCTCACAGCAAACATATATAAAGCATGCAGTGGGACACTCAGCCATTACCATGCAGACAGCCAGAAGCAGACGAGCCAGCCAGAGACGACCGCCAGCAGCACCAGCAGCAGAACCAGAAATGGAGCCACAGGACAGCAGCGGTAAATATCACATCCACCATTCTCCAAAAATTTAGCCACTTTTTTCTTTTTCAGCCAGGGCTATGGAATATACATATATTCCATGACCCTTTTTATCTCTTTATTCCACAGCAGAGGACGCCAACAGGCAGCAGAAAGGGGAGATTTGATGCAGCAGCAGCAAGAGGAGAGATCGGACAGAAGACAGTAAACATCACATCCCCCATTCACCAAAAATTTAATAAATTTTTTTCTTTTTCAGCCAGGGCCATGGAATATGCATATATTCCATGACCCTTTTTGTCTCTTTATTCCACAGCAGACAACGCCAACATGCAGCAGAAAGGGGAGATTTGATGCAGCAGCAGCAAGAGGAGAGATCGGACAGGAGACGGTAAATATCACATCCCCCATTCCCCAAAAATTTAATCAATTGTTTTCTTTTTCAGCCAGGGCCATGGAATATACATATATTCCATGGCCCTTTTTGTCTCTTTATTCCACAGCAGACGACACCAACAGGCAGCAGAAAGGGGAGATTTGCAGCAGCAGCAGCAGCAGCAAGAGGAGAGATCGGACAGAAGACGGTAAATATCACATCCCCCATTCCCAAAAAAGTTAATCAATTTTTTCTTTTTCAGCCAGGGCCATGGAATAAACATATATTCCATGGCCCTTTTTGTCTCTTTATTCCACAGAAGAGACCGCCAAACAGCAGCAGCAGCATTAGCTGAACAAGCAGCAGCAGCTCCACCCGAACCAGAGTCCATGGAGCTGCAGCCTCCGCACGAGACATCTCATTCTGGGAGCCCTCCCTCTCATCGTCAGCATTTGGCAGTAAAAAACTGTTGTTTTTTTTTTTTCGCAATCCAACAGGCAGCAGAAAGGGGAGATTTGGAGCAGCAGCAGCAAGAAGAGAGACCGGACAGAAGACGGTAAATATCACATCCCCCATTTACCAGAAAATTTAATCATTTTTTTTCTCTTCCAGTCAGGGCCAAGGAATATACATATATTCACTGGCCCTTTTTGTGTCCTTACCCAACAGCAGAAGACTAGAAAGAGAGGCGGCGGCAGCAGAAGCAAGGGGAGAGGAGGAGCTACATGTAGAGAGGACAGCCAGCAGAAAGTAAATATGACAACCCACATTTCAAAAAAAACTAATACATTTTTGCATTTTCAGCCAGGACCAAGGAATATACATATATTCACTGGCCCTTTTTGTGTCTTTATTCCACAGCATAGACTGGCAAACAGCATCGGCAGCAACTGCACTTGCGGCTTTAACCGCTGAAGCTGCGGCTTCAGCGGCCGCTGAACCGGAGTCAGTGGAGCTGCAGCAGGAGTTGGAGACATCTTTTTCTGGGAGCCCTCCTTCCCATCGTCAGCATTTGGCGGTAAAAATATATAATTTATTTTTTCTCCACAATCAATCTGTGGGATATATGTATTGATTGTCTTTTTTTAATTACAGGAATCGCAAGATGAAGAGGAGCTCCCAAAAGAAGAAGGATGGGGTGGAGAGATACCCGGAGTGGGCTCACAATTCGTAAGCATCCTGCATCAAGCGCAGAAACACAACATCACACTACACACAACACATAGAAAACCATTTAGTACATACATCACACAGCACCCAACACATATGCCTATATCACAAATGTTTATTTTTTCTTTTAGTCTCCTGGATCTGGTGCCCAGCAAAGAGGTCCTCACAGTGCCTCCCAGAGTCGTCGGCATGAGAGACACGGCGGTCACCATCGTGTAAGTATATCCTTTATTTTTTTACCTTTTTTTATTTATTTATTGTTTTTAAATTTTTTTTTTTTTTTTTCGTTTTAACTTGCTAGTGTGGAGGCTAATGTACTGTTTTTTTATTCTCTTTCTCTTTAACAGGCTTCACAGCGTGCTCCCGACTCGGACGGTGAGGAGGAGGAGGGTATAGACGTTGACCTCCTCATTGATCTGGTCCGAGAAAGGGAGCCGCTGTGGAATATGGGGGACCGCCGCCATTCAGATCTGATAGTGACCCGACGGCTCTGGGAGGAAGTGGCATCGCTATTGGTGGACCGCTGGGAGGACCTCGATGTTCGGGTCCAGACTCAACACCGTAAGTATATACAGTTCAGGTTGCTGAATGTAAAGCTGTGTTTCCCAAACTTCAGTCCTCATGGCCCCTACGGTTCATGTTTTCAGGATTTCCTTTTGTGCAACACTATGGAAATCCTGAAAACATGACCCCTGGGGGCCACGAGGACTGAAGTTTGGGAAACACTGATATTGTATACTAACCAATTTGTGCTATCTCGTTTCAGGGGAGAGAATTGTGAAGCTGTGGCGGTCTGTGAGGGATTGCTTCAAGAAGGAGTTCAACAAGGAGATGCAGGCCCCGAGTGGATCTGCAGGACGCCAGAGCAAGTACAAGTACGCACGAGCCCTGGCGTTCCTGCGGGCAACAATGGTCACCAGAAGGTAAATATTACAAGAAAATGTTACCATGTCTAACAAATGTTTTTTTTCAGCCAGGTCCATTCCACATCTGTATATTAATTGTATTTTTTCTCTTTATTCCACAGAACTGTGACCAGCACTCAGGCGCCCGCAGAGTTGGACCCTTCTGGGGTGATCCCTCAGGAGACCGTCACCGAGGGACACTTCGACCGCCCAGGTACATCTGCACCTTCCCAGCCTTCCCTCACATCCGATCCCGCAGTCCCATCCACCAGCACTGGAGCATCGTGGCCGCCTGCATTCTATGAATCTGCTGGTGAGGAGATAGCATTCCCTTTACCCCACCCTTCTGCCACTGCCACCTCTAGTACACCTGCGGCTACTGGGCGGCAGCGGCAGAGGGGTCAGGAAAGGAGCTATGCGCCCGAGTTCTTGCATTTTAAATGCATCTTTCCAGAACTGTCTCAAAGTATTATCTGAACAACTTGCTGCAGGCATTAATCAGATAAACACCAACATTTTGGAGGTGAAGACACTTCTGTAAACCATGCATTCGGAAGCAAGATCATCTCCAAATCACAGCTTTTTTAGGTCTGTGGCGGAGCGCATGGATACGCTATCTACTGACCAGCAGATGTATGTAATGCATATGTGCCACGTTGCTCTAGTGCAGGCTACCACCCAACCTCCTCCATCCACCCAGTCGTTCCTCCACCTCCCCCCTCCAGCCGCCATCCCTCCTCCCCCTCCTATTCAATACCAGCTATCTCCCAGCTCCAGCAACCTCCCCAGTACCAGTCACCTTCCCAATTCCAGCAACCTCCCCAATACCAGCCACCTCCCCAACTCCAGCCACATCCCCAACTCCAGCCACCTCCGCAACTCCAGTCACCTCCCCAGTACCAGCAACCTCCCCAGTACCAGCCACCTACCCCGTACCACACTCCTGCCTCTTACCAATCTCCTTCCCCTTCCAATTCCCTACCATATCACCTGCTCCTCCAGTCCCTGCCCCACCCTCCACTCCATCACCCATCACCTGTTCTGCCTCCAAATTGTCCTCCTATTCTCTTACTCTTTCCACCCCTTCACCTCTTACTGTTCCTTTCCCACCACCATCCCAGTCCTCTCTCCACATTCCCATGTGTCCCGCAGCCCCTCCAGCAGTATTTCCACCCCACACTACACCCAACTGTAAATAGTTATTATGTTTTTGGCATCAACAAAAAATAAAAACTTTATTTGAATAAAAAATAAATTTGATTAAAATTTCAACATTTTGCAAAAATGCAACTTTTTACAAAAATTATATTACATTTTTTTTTAGTAAAAGTTAAATTGGTTTACAATTGTTGTCTGTCATTTCTTTATAGGATGTTAAGTTAAAAATGTAGTAAACCAGGTAAACATATGTGGGTACACAAACACCAACATCAGTGTCACGCTGTATAGCAGATATATATATGAGATGTCAGTAATCTATATCAAAAGGGCAACATACTATATAACATGCGCATAGATATATTATAACATGGATTTACCTGATAGAATGTCCAGTGGGTCAAAACGGAATCCGTTATACGCTGTCTCCGGCTAGAGGGTGACCGGGGTCTAAGCTGACCCTGAACTGGGGTCCTAACTAATCCCTCAACCTGGAGGTACTGTTAAAGGTACAGAGGTCCAGGCCACCAGCGTAAACCCTGTCTCCTATCAATCCCTGCCAACTGTATTCTAGTCCTAAGAAGGACCCTGAATACCACCAAAGGGAATGAACAGGTAACGGATAATGAACAGAAAGACATACAAGAAAGAGAAGGAATAAAGTAAATAAAGTCTTACATACAACACTCACACACAGTAGGAACACCTAAGGTCTCAGAGATAAACTATAAGCTATAAGAGTAAAAACAACTAATGAACTCTTAGCTTAAATATTCTCAGAACCGATCCAGACTGCTGAACTACATGAATGCTTTCACCGGCATCAAACACCCAGACTGGCAGGAATATAAAGGAAACTAATTAGAACATAATCCAAAGCAGCCGGGCGAGGCTGGACCTAGTCTTAGCAAAGAGCTAGGTAAAATTAACTCTCTCATTACCAAACACAAAGAAACAGCAGCTCAGCTGTGAGAAGTCAGAATGTGCAATCGCGACGATCTTCGTGGCGATGCACCCATGACAGTACCCCCCCTTCTACGAGGGGCCTCCGGACCCTCATGACCAGGTCTGTCTGGGTAAATTGTGTGAAAGGTCCGAACCAATCGATCTGCGTTATCATCAGACGCAGGGACCCACGTCCTCTCCTCAGGACCATACCCCCTCCAATGAACTTCCACGTTATCATTGACTACCACTGAAGGAGGAGGTAGAGGTGACGGTATGACTGGTGCCACATACTTTTTAAGTAATGACTTGTGAAACACATTATGAATTTTAAACGTAGGAGGGAGGTCCAGACGAAATGCCACAGGATTAATTATGGAACTGATCCTGTATGGCCCGATGAATCTGGGACCCAACCTCCAGGAGGGAACTTTAAGTTTTATATTCCTGGTAGACAACCACACCAGATCGTTCACCCTCAGATCTAGACCAGAAACTCTCCTCCTATCAGCCATCCGTTTGTAAGGGTTCTCCGTAACCTTCAGTCTTAAGCGATCTGGAACTATCAGTCTCCCTGGAAGTCCCACAGGGGCGTCCCCCTGAGCCCCCAATACCTCCCCCTCAAGCTCAGAGCATACAGCTGACACTACAACTCCCTCCTGAGGAATAGGAACCGGATCATCCGTCTTCCCGACCCCTGGGAAAGTACGAGATAAGGCATCAGGAAGCAACTTTATTGAGCAGTCATATGTGCGATGAGGAGGTAACTCCTTACACCCCTCCTCTGAGAACTTCTCCCAAAAGTCCTCCAGAAAAGGAGGCAAAGTCCTAGGCACAACCGCACCGATGACCGTGCTCATGCAGTTATTCTTGCAAAATTCACCCCACTGGCTTATCTTTCTGGATTGCCAATCAATCACTGGGTTATGTTTAGCCAACCAAGGAAGTCCCAACACAATAGGAGCAGGCAAACCTCCAACACATAACAAGACAATTGCTCTTTATGTATTGCCCCTACTCGAAGATCTATGTTATGAACAGCTTGTACCAAGCTACCTTGACCAAGAGGTCTAGAATCAATAGAGAGTATAGGGACCGGTTTGGCCAATACACTCAGTTGCATACCATGCACCTGGGCAAACCGAGTGTCCACCAAATTAGCCCCGGACCCACTATCAAGAAAAACAGAAATCCTCTCAGTTCTAGTACCAATCACCACCTCCGCAGGCACGAGAAACTGAGAGGGATTTGGGGACGAAATACACACTCCCAGGTTAACTCCTTGGTTCAAAGAGGTCCGGGATGGACACCCCCCAACAAAATGTCCCTCTCTCCCGCAAAAGAAACACCTTCTAGTCTTGCGGCGCACCGCTGATTCCCTCCTACAAAATGATGTCCCTCCCAACTGCATGGGTTCCTCAGAACAGACCAGGGGAACCTCAGTATAAGGGACTTTAGTAGTAGGTGGAGTCATCACGGGGGGCGGAGTTACCTCGCGTCTTCCCGAAGACGTCTATCAATGCGAATAGCGAGGGCCATAGCAGCCTCCAGTGATGGAGGAGAATCATACTGAGCTAACACATCCTTTAATTTGTCAGACAACCCTTGACAAAACTGGCTCCTAAGAGCTGGGTCATTCCACTGAGTATCTGTTGCCCATCTACGGAACTCAGAAGAATATTCCTCCGCTGGACGATTTCCTTGCCGTATTTTACGTAACCTTGTTTCAGCAAGGGAGACTCGATCCGGATCATCATATACCAGACCCAGGGCAGTAAAAAATCGATCCACTGACTGGAGATCTGGGGAGCCTGGAGGATAGAGAACGCCCAAGATTGAGGATCCCCTTGTAAGAGCGAGATAACAATTCCCACCCTCTGCTCTTCACTCCCAGATGACCGAGGCCGGAGCCGAAAGTACAATTTACATGCCTCCCGGAAAGTAAAAAATTTGTCCCGCCCACCAGTGAACCTGTCCGGGAGAGCAACCTTAGGTTCAGATCTGGTTTGCTCCGGGGGGGACAAAACCTTGGACTTAATGTCTGCCAACTCCATGGACAATCCCTGCAACTGCCGGGCCAGCTGGGCTACTGGATCCATGATAGCTGGGGAGAATCTTTAGTATAGGCCGGTGAAAATGTCACGCTGTATAGCAGATATATATATGAGATGTCAGTAATCTATATCAAAAGGGCAACATACTATATAACATGCGCATAGATATATTATAACATGGATTTACCTGATAGAATGTCCAGTGGGTCAAAACGGAATCCGTTATACGCTGTCTCCGGCTAGAGGGTGACCGGGGTCTAAGCTGACCCTGAACTGGGGTCCTAACTAATCCCTCAACCTGGAGGTACTGTTAAAGGTACAGAGGTCCAGGCCACCAGCGTAAACCCTGTCTCCTATCAATCCCTGCCAACTGTATTCTAGTCCTAAGAAGGACCCTGAATACCACCAAAGGGAATGAACAGGTAACGGATAATGAACAGAAAGACATACAAGAAAGAGAAGGAATAAAGTAAATAAAGTCTTACATACAACACTCACACACAGTAGGAACACCTAAGGTCTCAGAGATAAACTATAAGCTATAAGAGTAAAAACAACTAATGAACTCTTAGCTTAAATATTCTCAGAACCGATCCAGACTGCTGAACTACATGAATGCTTTCACCGGCATCAAACACCCAGACTGGCAGGAATATAAAGGAAACTAATTAGAACATAATCCAAAGCAGCCGGGCGAGGCTGGACCTAGTCTTAGCAAAGAGCTAGGTAAAATTAACTCTCTCATTACCAAACACAAAGAAACAGCAGCTCAGCTGTGAGAAGTCAGAATGTGCAATCGCGACGATCTTCGTGGCGATGCACCCATGACAATCAGTTAGGGTAATAGGTAAAAAATATCTACATAACTTTGGGTAAAAGGTACATAAATTTAACCTTTTTGCCAAAGTTGTGTCCCGGGTTGTGTAGTATCCAAAGTATCTTACCTTTTTCCAAAACTTGTGTACTTTGTTAGGTTATCCCCTACAAGGTACACATTTTTTGGAAAAAGATGAAATACATTGGGTAAAAAAAACCCAGCCAGGGACACAACTATGGCCAAAAGGTTAAGGGTAATAGGTAAAAAATATCTACATAACTTTGGGTAAAAGGTACATAAATTTAACCTTTTTGCCAAAGTTGTGTCCCGGGTTGTGTAGTATCCAAACTATCTTACCTTTTTCCAAAACTTTTGTACTTTGTTAGGTTATCCCCTACAAGGTACACATTTTTTGAAAAAAGGTGAAATACTTTGGGTAAAAAAAACCCAGCCAGGGACACAACTATTGCCAAAAGGTTAAATACAGTAGAAAACAGATAAGAAGGTAGACAAGTTTGCTTTTAAAGGTTTATTGTGGGTACAGAAGTTACATGACTTTTAAAAGAACAAATCAATTTATCACACTCTGTCATTCTGCCAGTCTAGTCTACCCTCAGGTGACATAAAGTATTGTGCAAAATGGTCCCTCATTCTTGAAACCGCCTGTGTACTCCGATTGGTAATGTTGCTGTAGTCGTGCAAGGTTGTTTCTTCATAGTGGTCCTCAATAGAAATCGGTTCCTTGCTGATCACAAAATTGTGTAGGACCACGCACGCTTTTATAAAGTCATCCACAGTCTCTGTCTTCATGTTTATCGCAGTCAATAGGACACGCCATTTGGCTGTCATAATCCCAAATGCGCACTCCACCATCCGTCTGGCTCTTGTGAGGCGGTAGTTGAAAATGCGCTTAGTTTGGGTCAATCCTCTGCTGGCGTACGGCTTCAAGAGGTGTTAGGACAGCTGGAATGCCTCATCACCTACACAGACAAAAGGCATAGGTGGCCCAGAGGTTTGAGGCAGTGGCCTAGGGGGTGGAATCTGAAAAGTGTTTCCGTACAGTCTCTGACCCATACTTGTGAGTCATTGGACCGTCCATAAGCCCCAATGTCCACAGCAATAAATTTGTACTCCGCATCAGCAATAGCCATCAGGACGACCGAAAAATATTTTTTGTAGTTGAAGAACTCGGATCCGGTTCCTGCAGGCTTTAGAATGCGGATGTGTTTGCCATCAACAGCGCCCAGGCAATTTGGAAACTGGCAGATCCGGAGAAACTGGTCCGCTATTTCAAGCCACCAGTCTGTAGTTGGCTCTGGAAGAAATTCTCCAACCAAAGAGTCCCACAGAGCACGACAAGTGTACTTGATGATGAATGATAGCGTAGAAATTCCCAGGCAGTATTGGAAATGGAGCGATGACAGCGTTTCTCCTGTTGCCATAAATCTGTAAACAAAAAAGAAAAAAAAAATTAGTTCACAATCACAGCATTACATAGCAGAACTCAGCTATAACAATTGGAGATACAAAAAAAAAAACATTTTAATGAAAGAAACACAGTTTTTGACCATCTTTTATTGTACTCGTATTCCTTCGATTCCCTTGTTCTCCTGTAATAAAAAAAAATAATAACAACAATACAAGTGTGCTCAAGCGAGCAGATCCAATATATATAGCTTACCTTATAGTGACCATCAGACGCTCCGCCGGAGAAATTGAGAAGCGACAATAGGTGTCGGATCTTTGGATTTGTTCTCCAATACGCTACAGCAAAAAGTCAAAATTTTCTTTCTTCATCCAAAGATAGGCAAAAAATTTCTCCGGATTTTCTCTCAGCTCCATGCACAGTGTAGAATACACATCACGAGTTTGTCTCTGTGCTGTGATGGTGTGGATCCACATACGGCGTCATTGGTGGCGCTGACGCATAATGCGCTGCTCTATCTTTCTCTCCTTCTCCATAACTATAATCTTCAAGCGATTCGCCTCCGCTGTAAAATCCACCAGATTCTTGAATATGTTGCCAATAATAACATCCATCTTCGCCAGTCACTTGCTCTTCTCTCCAACCTGCACTTGCTCCTCTACAACCTGTCAAAGATGAGCTGTAGGAACAATGTATATATAGGAATAGAGTAGCCAATCACATTTTTAGGGGCTTTTTAAAAAACCGGATCCGTCGTAATCCGGCGAAAAACTGATAAAAAACTGGATGCAACGGATGGGACGGATCCGGTTTTTGGTCGGATGCCCGAGATGGATCCGGCGAAAAAACCGGATCCGTCTCATCCGGTTTTCCATACTAGTTGCCGGATTCGGCGCTCCGGCGTGACGCCGGATAGCGCCATCAGGCGCAAAACGGATGTGTGAAAGAGGCCTTAGTGGCCAGTGCTTTCTCAAGGCAAGATGGGATTAGTGTACACACCTTTTTAAATCCCTGCTTCAACCACATGTGACATTAAAATTTAAGATTGTTAGAAAATATGTTTGTCATAAACATATAAAGTTAAAAACAATTCTCTACTCATTGTAAAGTGGGAGATCCTTTATGTTGCCGCTTTAAACTACATTTCCCACAAGTACTTTACTTATTCTACTGAATTCCTGCTCTCTTCTGTGCAAAGTTGACTTTCAGGCTACATTCCCACGAAGAGCTTTTGGTTAGTGTTTGATGCTGCAGAAATTTGGCCACCATTTCTGCAACTATTATTTAAATTACATTACTTGCGGTTTTTTTCATTGCACTTTTCTGTGCTGAGTTTTTGTCTCCTTTTGATGTGTCACGCTTTAAATAAAGCTACTTTGTTTTTGATACTTCCTGGTATTTGGCTTTGACAAAACTTTATTGATATACTTAGGTGTGGATTACGTGCGATTTTGATGCGTTTCTTCAGTGGAAATGCACTAAAAACACGTGCGTTTTTTACCTGCAGTTTCCCACATCTAATGCAAGTCTATGGGGAAAATACGCACATAAAATTCAGTGCATCCGCAATAGATGTTGACATGCAGCAGATTTCACACATGCACCGCAGGTCATTTTACGCTGAGTAAGAAAAAACACAGTGGGCATGAGATTTCTGTAAATCCTATCCACTTTTCTGGAACTGTAAGACGCATTATTGCATTATTGACACAGTAAAAATACGCAGCATCAAAAACGCACCGACAGCTCATCATGAGAACACTGCCTAAAGGGAAGAACCTGTCACTTGATTCATGTTATCCAAAAAATAGGCAGCATGACTCAGATCCAGACTGTGCGATTGCAACCAGGTATGTTTTTTCAATTAATCTCTCTAGCGTCTCAGAGAAAATATAGTTTGAAGAGATGGCCAGAAGAGACAATATAAGTCTGATGTGGCATCTCCAAGGATCCACAAGTCTTTCCCCTGTGTGTGCTGTATATAAGACTTGTCAACCACCTGTGGTGGAGTGTGGAGAAACCTAAAGGACTCTTCAAACTATATTTTCTCTTAAATGCTGGCGCATTTCAGAGTAAATAATACCTGGCTGCAATCAAGCACCAAAACTCTGGTTTGGACAACATGAATCAAGTGAGAGGATCCCGCTAATTATTAATCTAACTACTCTGTGATCTGCTAGTTTCAATTGAGGAGAACTAACAGAAAGAGACATTGTCCTACGCACTGGATTATCCAGACACATAATTCTTGTCTGTCCCTAAAGCTCTGTACTAAAGGGAACTGTTAGCTGATTCATGTGGTCCGAACAACAGGCAGCATGAATCAGAGACAGGCTCCATTACTGAAGTTGATGAGTATAAAGACTAATTCAAGACCTCAGTCCCATGCAGCTTCTTCTTGCTTCAACTTTAATTCTCAGGTTGATTCCTATATGTGTTTATGTGGAGAGATCTTTCAGTCAAGCAAGCAAGGCATGGCAGGGAAAAAGTCACAGACTGACCACTTAACCCCTTTATGACTGGGCCAAATTTTTCAAATCTGACCAGTGTCAATTTATGTGGCAATAACTCTAGAATGTTTCAACATATCCCATAAATTTTGAGATAGATTATCAAGACTAGTGTTGAGCATTCCGATACCGCAAGTATCGGGTATCGGCCGATATTCGCGTTATCGGAATTCCGATACTTAATTCCGATACTTTTTCAATATCGTATACTGGAATCGGAAGTTCCCATAATTCTTTGAGAGGCAATGTGATGTTAGTCAGCCAATGATGAATCTTATGAAGTGTGGGCACATCCTGTAATGCTGCGGTCATCTTAACTAATGGCATGGCTGTGATTGGCTGCTGAAATGATGTCAGAATGCACTATAAAAGGCGCCGCAGCCATTTTAGCGTCACTGTGCTGTGAACTCAGTTAGGGACAGAACGCTACTCTGCTCACTCTGAGGGACAGTTAGATATTGCGATTTTGTGTACTACTGTGCTTGAGGCAGGCTAGTTTACCAACCGCTGTGTAAAGCTTCATTTTGCCAGTGTTGTTTTAACAGCTCTGTGCAAGGTGTGTGTGTGACAGTGCAGGTGACGCTGCAGTTTGCTCTGCATCCACCGCTGTTTGTAGGCATCTGCACGTGTCACTGACTCTTTTTTTTATTATTTATTTTGTGGAATTGGTGCAGCTCCATTATATTAGAAAAAAAATCAAATCTATTAGTGTGACGTGCTTCCATCCGTATACAATTACATTGGTTGCAAACACTATAGAAGTACAGAAAGGAGCCTTTCACAGCTACTGAACAGTTGTCTGCAGGGTTTACTGTAGTCTGTGAGCTTTTAATTTTGTGAGTGCAGATTACGCTCCAGTTAGTTCTTCAACACTGCCGGTTTTGTAGTCTGCTGAGCGTGTGTCACTGCCTCATCCTTCACATTTTTCTCTAATTGGTGCTGCTCCATTTTAGTGGAAAAAAATCTAATCTATTAGTGTGACGCGCTTCCATCCGTATACAATACATTGGTTGCAAACACTATAGAAGTAGACAAAGGGGCCTTTAACAGCTACTGAACAGTTGTGTTTCAGTGTTCACTGTAGTCTGTGAGCTTTTCATTTTTTGAGTGCAGATTACGCTCCAGTTTGTTCTTCAACCACTGCCGGTTGTAGTCTGCTGAGCGTGTGTCACTGCCTCATCCTTCACATTTTTCTCTAATTGGTGCTGCTCCATTTTAGTGGAAAAAAATCTAATCTATTAGTGTGACGCGCTTCCATCCGTATACAATACATTGGTTGCAAACACTATAGAAGTAGACAAAGGGGCCTTTAACAGCTACTGAACAGTTGTGTTTCAGTGTTCACTGTAGTCTGTGAGCTTTTCAGTTTTTGAGTGCAGATTACGCTCCAGTTTGTTCTTCAACCACTGCCGGTTGTAGTCTGCTGAGCGTGTGTCACTGCCTCATCCTTCACATTTTTCTCTAATTGGTGCTGCTCCATTTAGTGGAAAAAAATCTAATCTATTAGTGTGACGCGCTTCCATCCGTATACAATACATTGGTTGCAAACACTATAGAAGTACACAAAGGGGCCTTTAACAGCTACTGAACAGTTGTGTTTCAGTGTTCTCTGTAGTCTGTGAGCTTTTCATTTTTTGAGTGCAGATTACGCTCCAGTTTGTTCTTCAACCACTGCCGATTGTAGTCTGCTGAGCGTGTGTCACTGCCTCATCCTTCACATTTTTCTCTAATTGGTGCTGCTCCATTTTAGTGGAAAAAAATCTAATCTATTAGTGTGACGCGCTTCCATCCGTATACAATACATTGGTTGCAAACACTATAGAAGTAGACAAAGGGGCCTTTAACAGCTACTGAACAGTTGTGTTTCAGTGTTCACTGTAGTCTGTGAGCTTTTCATTTATTGAGTGCAGATTACGCTCCAGTTTGTTCTTCAACCACTGCCGGTTGTAGTCTGCTGAGCGTGTGTCACTGCCTCATCCTTCACATTTTTCTCTAATTGGTGCTGCTCCATTTTAGTGGAAAAAAATCTAATCTATTAGTGTGACGCGCTTCCATCCGTATACAATACATTGGTTGCAAACACTATAGAAGTACACAAAGGGGCCTTTAACAGCTACTGAACAGTTGTGTTTCAGTGTTCACTGTAGTCTGTGAGCTTTTCATTTTTTGAGTGCAGATTACGCTCCAGTTTGTTCTTCAACCACTGCCGGTTGTAGTCTGCTGAGCGTGTGTCACTGCCTCATCCTTCACATTTTTCTCTAATTGGTGCTGCTCCATTTTAGTGGAAAAAAATCTAATCTATTAGTGTGACGCGCTTCCATCCGTATACAATACATTGGTTGCAAACAGTATAGAAGTACACAAAGGGGCCTTTCACAGATACTGAACAGTTGTCTGCAGGGTTCACTGTAGTCTGTGAGGAATAACCACACTTAGGCCTTATAACTTTTCTGACTTTCTTTATCAATCTACCAAGATGAAGAAGTCAGTGAGTAAGGCACGTGGTCGTGGTCGTGGCCGTGGATTTGCAGCAGGGAGAGGACGTGGGGATTCTGTGGCTGCTGCCGCACCCAGTGACACAGCATCCACCAGTTTTCCCCGTGAGCGTTCCTTTATGCGCACTTTTGTAGGAGCTCAGCGTACCCCCCTGCTGCGTGAAGAACAAATTGAAGCCGTTGTTGGTTGGATGGCAGCCAATGCATCGACTTCAATAGCTTCCACCTCCTATCAGGACCACAGCACTGTTGAACAACCATCAGTCTCTTCACCGCCTGCCAAATTGCCCAGGCAGTCAGAGAGCTCTGTACTGGAGCCAGCTGAGTCTCTGCTTCTGTTCTCAGAATCTGTTGGCTTGCAAACAGGGGCCCAGCCAAGCAGCATTCTGGAATGTGAAGAAGAGGCAGTATGCAGTGATGCGCAACAGCTGTGTCTCACTGAATCTGAAGAGGCGAGTGAGCCAGTGCCGATGGTCAGCACACCGCAGAACGCATCTGATGATGATGAGACTCAGTTGCCAGTTTCTGTTGAGCATGGTGCTGGCCAGACCACCCAACAACAGCAGGTGTTGGAAGAGGGTAGTGGTGGAGATGATGAGGTCCAAGACCCAACATGGCGTGAGGAACAGGAAGGTGGTGGGAGCAGCTCTGAGGAAGAGAGTGCCCCAACGGTCCAAACATTAGGGAGAGGTAGGCTGCAGACTCGCTTGCCTGTAGCCTCCAGTTTGGCACCCGTTTCGGAGCAGTTCTCTTCCAACAGCCAAACCGGGCGCTCCCAGGACTTGCTCTGCGTGGTCCTTTTTTGATACAGTTGCAGATGATATTTGCTATGTCAAATGCAAGCTGTGTAATCAAAAAATTAAAAGAGGTAAAAGTGTCAGTAACCTTAATACAACAAATATGTGGAAACATGTGCGGTCCAAAGCACTTTGTTGAGTTACAAAGACACACTGGAGATGTAGGCCAACCTACAGCAGCACCTACATCTTCAGCTCGTGTTGGAGCCTCTTCCTCCAGTTCACACACAGCTGTTTTCGGCTTCCTCACAGGATCGCCATGGAGAACCTCTGTCACTGTTGTCCAGAGACACAGTGTTATTCCACCCACAGCTGCAAGTTCCTGTCATCCTCACACACCAGGCCACAAAACAGCCATCGGTAGCACAGGCATGGGATAAAAGACGGCCATACTCGGCAAACCATCCACGAGCACAGGCTCTGAATGCTGGCATTGCAAAACTCCTGTCCCTTGAAATGCTGTCATTCAGGCTGGTGGAGACTGACAGTTTCCGTGAATTTAATGGCATTGGCAGTCCACAATACAATGTGCCCAGCCGATTTTATTTCAGCAGGCAAGCCGTCCCTGGTCTGCAAAAGCATGTTGAGGCAAAAATTAAACATGCGCTACTAAACGCCGTCAGTAGCAAGGTCCACCTGACCACCGATGCGTGGACCAGTACCCATGGCCAGGGACGATACCTTTCACTCACTGCCCATTGGGTGAATGTTGTGGAGCCGGGTACAGATCTTGCGAGTGGCGCTGTACGTGTTCTGCCAACTCCAAGGATTGCCGGAATCAAGTCTGTCCACATTGACTCCTCCTCCTACTCCAGTTCCTCAGAATCATCGCTGCAGGAGCCGTCACGGTCTACCTCCACATGGACCCGTGGACACTTACCTGATGCGACCGATATGAGCACAGCCGTGGCCAAACGGCAACAGGCCGTTCTGAAATTAATTCCCATGGGGAATCGAAGCCACACAGCGCAGGAGGTCTGGAATGCCATCAAGCAGGAGAGCGACGTGTGGTTTTTGCCAGCGAATCTCCAGCCAGGCTTGGTAGTGTGTGACAATGGCCGAAATCTGGTGGCAGCTCTGGGCCTTGGCAAACTCACTCACATACCATGTCTGGCACATGTGCTCAACTTGGTCGTGCAGAGTTTTTTGAGGGACTATCCGGATCTTGATGCACTGCTGCACAAGGTCCGCCTAGAGTGCGCTCACTTGCGATGTTCCAGCATGGCCAGATCGCGCATTGCAGCTCTGCAACGCAGATTGCGCCTTCCTGAACATCGCATCATATGTGACGTATCCACCAGGTGGAATTCAACGTTACATATGTTGGAGCGGTTGTGTGAGCAGCAGCCAGCAGTTATGGAGTATCAGCTGCATCAGGCGCAATCAACACGCAATTTGCGCCGTCCACACTTCACCATTAATGAGTGTGCCATTATGAAGGACATGTGCCATGTTTTGCGTGCGTTTGATGAGTCAACGCGGATGGCGAGTGCAGATGATGCACTAGTCAGCCTGACTGTCCCCCTTATCTGCCTGCTTCAAAAAACACTGCAAGCAATAAGGGATGAGGTTTTGGAAGAGGTGGAGGATGAGGAGTCACAAATTCCATCACCTTCTGGAAAGTCAGCGCAACGTGGTTCCTCACAAAGGGCTGGGCAGGGCTCACTTTGTGAGGAGGATGAGGAGGAGGAGTCAATGGAGGAGGAAGACATCGCTCCAGAGGGAGGTACACAACGCTCTAGTCAGTATGTAGAGCGAGGGTGGGGTGATGCAGAGCAGGCAGAGATGATGCCTCTTGCAGAGGACAGCGTTTCTTTGCCAGTTGGGAGTCTGCAGCACATGGTTGATTTCATGCTGCAGTGCCTAAGAAACGACCGCCGCATCGCCCACATTCTCACGACGTCTGATTATTGGGTGTACACCCTCCTAGACCCTCGCTACCGGGACAACGTCAAAAGCCTCATCACACCGTTGAACCGGGAGCGTAAAATGCGGGAGTACCAAGACACACTGGTGCAATCCCTAATGTTCTACCTTACTGCCGAGAGCACTGCTGCTGCTACTGCTTTACAAAGCAGCTCTGTGCGTCGAGGCAGTGTAGAGAGCTCTGCAACAAGAGGGAGCACACGCAGTGCCTCTGCACAGGGAAAGACCAGTATGTTAAAAATGTGGCAAAGTTTTGTGGCAAATGTCTACACCATCCGAGAGGGCTCCAGTCAGCGGGAGGCAACGTATCCGTCAGATGGTGACAGACTACTTGGCTTTGCCTCTCAGTGTACTCCCAGATGGCTCTTCCCCATTCAAGTTTTGGGTCTCTAAGCGGGATACATGGCCAGAGCTTAGCCAGTATGCATTGGAGGTGCTGGCTTGCCCTGCTGCCAGTGTATTATCGGAGCGCGTCTTTAGTGCTGCAGGTGGTGTACTAACAGACCGTCGCATGCGACTATCCTCCGATAATGTAGACGGCTTACTTTTCTGAAAATGAACAAGGCATGGATCTCGCCAGAATTTGTCTGTCCGTTTTCAGATTAAATAACTGGTTCGCAACGTTATCCATGTCTCCTGTTATGTTCATCTTTCTACCACCTGAACTCTACTCCCTGGGCTCCAACACTGCCAGTTGCTGCTCAGAAGTGTCGTGTCCACAGAACAAAACACAAGCTCTACTGTTAGTGGGGTTCAGTAACGCCAGCTGTTCCCCTGCTGTGTGAACGGCAAGAAGTCTCCTGTTCCCGACACATGGACAGAAAAACACATGACCAACATGCTCCAAATAGGGAAGAGCCGTCACCCTGCTTGTTTATGCTGAAAACATGAAATTGTGAAGTTTTGCAGGCCTAGAATGATAAATTTTTATGACAAATATGGACAAATAATAATTTGTCATCACAGCGCATATCTGCACATGTCTATTAGAAATGGTAACAAAAAATAAAACATAGTCTACTCTTCACATTTTGAATTAATGCATAAAAGTACATTTCATACTTATGAATTAATGCTTTTTAAGGAACTTTATCTGTACCTGTAAGATAATGCAGTCAATGGATGTACGAATCATTAAATCCTCATCATCATCATCACGAGTTTTATTTATGACAGACATTATAAAATACACATACTGATGCCAACTGTAACTTCAAACACCATATATGAAATGGCCAGCATGTAAACATGGTAATAATGTCAAATAATAAATTATTACATCTAGAAAGTGCATCATGCATACTGACAATAGGTAGTTATACCTGCAAGTGCTGTTGAAACAACCACAAGAGATATAAATTAATACTGGTATATAGGTATCACAGTGCATAGTTACTCATGGACAATGTTGATGTAATACTGTATCTCAATTAAGTCAGCGTCAACCATTAGGCTTGTTAGTCTTGTACATTGTTAAAGAGGGAACGTAATTTTTTTGTTTGTCATAGGTGGAGTATTACACATTAAATTATTACTGCTGTATTTTTTTTTGCGTCCTAGTGCGCAATAACGCAGCCTAACCTCACATTTTATAGTCAGCTAATTGCCACACGCTACCCTACCCTACGCGTGACAGTAGGAAGGTAGTGTTGACGGATAAAGCTTTGCGCAACCAGACATTCTTTTACCCTCTTCAACACTCTACAAGCAAAAAATGCATGATTTCAGCCGCAGACTTTATTGACGTACAGTATAACATCGGCATTACCCATCAGAGGCTGTCCACTGTCTGATACAGACATAGAATTACCTTTGCTATCCGTAGCCTTTGTTTCACCTACACTTGCAGGCACACACTTAAATTGTGACAAACAATGCCTAATGTTTTTTTAAATGGTTATTTTTTATCGTACATTATTGTGTCATCAATCACATTGATGAGTCCATGCTGGAAATGTCATACATGCTATAGAAAGTTACGATTTTATGAACTTAAATAATTGAAATGTCTGTGACTGTCACATAAAATTTGCGATGATGATGATGAGTGACTATTACAAAATCCATTGTCTTCACTATGTTATGGTTTAACATAGCGTTCCTTAAGCATTATTCATAAAAAAAAAATGGACTTTTATTCTTAAATTTACAACACTATATTTTGTTACCAATTTTTTGGGTGTTGTGTTGTTCCATTTATTTTTGGCATGTGCATATATGCGTTTATATTTGTATTTTCTTTATTTTTCCTTCTTGAAATTAGAAAACATGTGTATCTTTGTACCGTGTTAGCCAGTAGATAGAAAAATATTAGACTTCAGAGTCAGCAGTGGTTGATACCTTTTAATGGATAACTGAAAAGATGGAAACAAATTGCAAGCTTTCAAGGCTACTCACGTCTCTTCATCAGGCAAAGACTAAATAAAAAAATTAAGCATCACATATTTCTATACACAACAGGACACAGGAATAGTGCAATAGGTAAGACAAGTAAGTGACGTGTATCAGAACTGTCATTATCTCACAGGGATGAACATAAATATTGGAACAGTTCCTAGATAAGGATAGAAAGTTTGATTGCCCTCTCATTGGCGTCTTTTTTTGGGTTTTCATGACCTGGAAGGGCAATAGACACAGATTCCTTAATTGATATAGAATGACATAAATCCATGTGATCTATTCATTCCATCACTAACAGTGTCAAAGGTCATGATGAGCTTATATTCTGAAACCTTTGTACGTTTCTCATATTTGAAGTTATATTTTAATACCAGTAATTCCATATCCATCATGCTATGACCGGGCATACAAAAGTCTTTTGCCACAGGTAAATTCATTAATTTATCTGTGATTGTGTGGCGCTGATAATTCATCCTTGTTCTCCTTTTGTTGCCGGTCTCCCCTCACTTGTCCCTCCCTCACTTGTCTTAGCTATTCCTGTGTCCTGTTGTGTGTAGAAATATGTGATTCTTCATTTTTGGCTTTACTCTGAGCCTGATGAAGACACCTGAGTAGTCTCGAAAGCTTTGAATTTGTTACCATATTTCAGTTAGCCATTAAACGTTATCAACCACAGAGGACTGTCAAGTATAAATATTTTTCTATTCTTGTAATTGAAATTCATCATTTTATTGTCGTAGTAAAACTTCATTTATTCTTGTTTGAAGTACATACATTTGCAATGGCCACGTAACAAGGCAATAACTCAATATTTTGTGCCTACACCCTCCTTGACCCAGGGCTTCAACAGCGCCAGTTGCTGCTCAGAAGTGTTAGATGCACAGATGAAAACAATCGCTGATGTGTTTGTGGGGTTCAGTAATGCCTGCTGTTCCCCTGCTGTGTGTCTGGCAAAAATTACTGCTGCTAAAATACAACTTCAACTTCAAACGTCTCATACTAGGCCTCTGCCTACATCCTCCTTGACCCTGGGCTTCAACAGCGCCAGTTGCTGCTCAGAAGTGTTAGATGCACAGATGAAAACAATCGCTGATGTGTTTGTGGGGTTCAGTAACGCCTGCTGTTCCCCTGCTGTGTGTCTGGCAAAAATTACTGCTGCTAACTACAACTTCAACTTCAAACGTCTCATACTAGGCCTCTGCCTACACCCTCCTTGACCTGGGCTTCAACAGCGCCAGTTGCTGCTCAGAAGTGTTAGATGCACAGATGAAAACAATTGCTGATGTGTTTGTGGGGTTCAGTAACGCCTGCTGTTCCCCTGCTGTGTGTCTGGCAAAAATTACTGCTGCTAACTACAACTTCAACTTCAAACGTCTCATACTAGGCCTCTGCCTACACCCTCCTTGACCCTGGGCTTCAACAGCGCCAGTTGCTGCTCAGAAGTGTTAGATGCACAGATGAAAACAATCGCTGATGTGTTTGTGGGGTTCAGTAACGCCTGCTGTTCCCTGCTGTGTGTCCGGCAAAAATTACTGCTAGCTACCTAATCATGGTGAAAAAAACATGACATCTCAAAGTGTCTAGTGCTACACATACATATGAGGCTACACCATGATTTCTAACCTGTAAACATTTGAAACGTCAACTTTCAAACCATAAAATGATTTGTCTTTGTCACAAATCTGTAACAAAATAATTGTGACATATTATTACAGATATGCACATGTCGAAAACAAATGCAAACACAAAAGCCTACTTATGCTATAGGATACTGATGGTCAACCTTGTCACTCCATAGCTTAGACAAATCCAACTCACATCATGATGACTCAAATACTGCAATGTTGGAAGTGCATAATGTGGGTTGAACTTTGACAACTGCTGCAGTGCGAAGGTTATACTTCAGTGTTCTTGCCTTTGAAATAAAAGCATACAAGTAAATATAATATCCAATGTTGATTAAGGGACGTGATGTACACCTGTAATATTGTGCAAACAATGCATGTAGGAATAGTCCTCTTCAACATTACTTATATTTGTGTCATTTTAAAAAATACATATTTGATTAGAAAGTTAACAGCCCATATCATAAAGGTCCTTCATGTAAACATGATAATCGCTACAAAAATCATGCATTACCTTGGTAAAGTCAATAGTGCATAGTCACAATAGCAAAATATATACCTGTAAGTGGTGCTGAAAGAACGACAACTGATAGAATAGGTGAATGATATCTATTTATCAGACTGAATAGCGACACCTGTTACAATGTCGATATAATACTGTACCTTAACAAAAACAGCTGTGTCACACCTCACACGCATTTTTCTTGTAGCTTGTTATGTAATAGGGCACATGCGTGTATGTTTCATCATAGGTGCATGTTTACTGAGTAAAGCAGTCATGACAACGCCTTTGTGTTGTCGGTACGCTTGCGATGATGAACGATGCGCACCGTGAATGTTAGTCTGCGTCATAAGACGCACAGACGCTCCAATACCCAACGCGTCACAGCAGGAAGCCAGTCTGTGCGTCCAAACAAAGGCGCAAGCATACATGCACGTACCCTTTTATAAAGCTATATAAAAAAAAGGATGTAGTAGTAACGCACACTTTATTGAGGTACAGTATTACATCGCCATTCACCATCTGTGGCTATGCAGTCTCATCTATATATACCTTATCTATCTGTTGTCATGCTTGCAAGTCCACAGTCAGGCATAAATAGCTGTTTTCACTATGCACTTTTTAAAGGTTTTTTTTTGTTAATATAAATGATTGGCACATATTATCAGTATTACATGATGGAAATTTTAGATATTTTTAAAAACTTTTTTAGTGATATTATTCAGCAAATGAAAATGGTGTACATACTGTTACTTATCCATCATTAATGGATTCTGATATGTACTTGTATGCTTTTATTTAAAACCGTATAGCAGATTATTTAACCGATTTTTATTGTGGTTTGCATTGCTTTTCAACATGTTAATGTATGCGTTTATGTTTGTCAATTATTAATTTACATATATTTTTTAAAGTAAAATCATCATCTTATGGTACTAAAGGTTATATTTCTCTTGTTTGGAGTATAGACATTTTTAATTGACACGTAACAAGGAAAATACTTGATCTAGTATTTAAACATCCTCCTTGACCCTGGGCTCCAACACGCCAGTTGTTGCTCGGAAGTGCTGTTAGCACAGTCTACACTTGCTCCTGTGTTACTGGGGTTCAGTAATGTCAGCTGTTCCCCTGCTGTGTGAACGGCAAAACAGTCCTGCTGCCTCCACCTGTCTCTTCTCATCCCTGGGTTACAACACCGCCAGTGTTTCTCGGAAGTGCTGTTGCACAGTCTACACTTGCTCCTGTGTTACTGGGGTTCAGTAATGTCAGCTGTTCCCCTGCTGTGTGAACGGCAAAAAGTCCTGCTGCCTCCACCATGTTCTCTTCTCATCCCTGGGCTACAACACCGCCAGTTGTTTCTCGGAGTGCTGTTAGCACAGTCTACACTTGCTCCTGTGTTACTGGGTTCAGTAATGTCAGCTGTTCCCTGCTGTGTGAACGGCAAAAAGTCCTGCTGCCTCCACCCTGTTCTCTTCTCATCCCTGGGTTACAACACCGCCAGTTGTTTCTCGGAAGTGCTGTTAGCACAGTTAACACTTGTTCCCGTGTTACTGGGGTTCGTAATGTCAGCTGTTCCCCTGCTGTGTGAACGGCAACAGTCCTGCGGCCTCCACCCTGTTCTCTTCTCATCCCTGGGTTACAACACCGCCAGTTGTTTCTCGGAAGTGCTGTTTAGCACAGTCTACACTTTTCTCCTGTGTTACTGGGGTTAGTAATGTCAGCTGTTCCCCTGCTGTGTGAACGGCAAACAGTCCTGCTGCCTCCACCCTGTTCTCTTCCATCCCTGGGTTACAACACCGCCAGTTGTTTCTCGGAAGTGCGTTAGCACAGTTAACACTTGCTCCCGTGTTACTGGGGTTCAGTAATGTCAGCTGTTTCCCCTGCTGTGTGAAAAGGCAAAAAGTCCTGCTGCCTCCACCATGTTCTCTTCTCATCCCTGGGCTACAACACCGCCAGTTGTTTCTCGGAAGTGCTGTTAGCACAGTCTACACTTGCTCCTGTGTTACTGGGGTTCAGTAATGTCAGCTGTTCCCCTGCTGTGTGAAGGCAAAAAGTCCTGCTGCCTCCCCATGTTCTCTTCTCATCCCTGGGGCTACAACACCGCCAGTTGTTTCTCGGAAGTGCTGTTAGCACAGTCTACACTTG